>CAHIKZ030000040.1:137500-162500 GCA_903632075.3 Acanthosepion pharaonis
TGATGCTTTTTGACTCTAGTGTCATCAGCTGTGTTGTGGTTTCTCTAGCCACATTCAAACTGAATCGCTGCAGTCCCAAAGATCCAATGGAAGATCTGTCAAATTTATGACTAGAAGATTTGTCACATTTTTAACTTCAAGACAATTTCTTTTGTCAGTATAAATTATGTTCACCACAGAAAACCCTCTTTCAGCTTCTGCAGAACTTACAGCAATGATATTAGCTATTTCTCTACTATATATATATATTGGCTATTAATATATAAAATTATTTTTGGATAATCTAACAACCAGTTCACTAAACATTTATAATTTTAAGAATCAGTTTGTGCAAACCAGTAGGATGCCACCACTAAACACACACACATGCACACACGCACATATATATTCATATATATATATATGGTGAATTTTGACAGCAAGAATTCGCTCAAACATATTTTTTTATTAAATAATATGGACAAGTTCTGTCTAGCAAATTCTTTATTAAATCTTTAAAATTTCAGAATAAGTTGTTTTGTGTTATCAGTAAATTTGACAAAAAAAAATATATAATAAAAACACACAGACACATAATTTCATTTTCACTGTTTATATGACATCACCTTGAGTGACTTGAAATTGATTCCATCAAACATGAGAATGACGGAATTAAAAACCAATTGCATACACACAGAACAATTCTTGAAAATGAATGTAGCAACATTTAAAAGTACTTGGGGAAAAAAATAATATAAAGTAAAAGTTAATATGAATTTTGGCAAATCTACCAATAACACAAAACAACTTATTTGGAAATTTGAAAGATTTAGTATATATATATATATATATATATATATATATATATATATATATATATGTGTGTGTGTGTGTAATGCTAAGCTCTTCACTATAAATTGAGCCCTCTGGTAGCTTATAATGCATATATTTTGTATATAATGTGTTAAAAATTCCCTTTCATCCTAATGTGCACTGATGGCCTAGGAGTGAGAGACTCCAACTGATGTTAAACTGGTCGGGTTTCAATCATGGCTTGAAGCAATTGCATGTCTAGCCACACTGATGAGCTGTTATACAGCAAAACAATTTATCTTTGGATAACTATATGTGTGTGTCTGCATATTGTATGACAAAAATATTTTGAAAAACATCTTTTATTTACTAAACCCAACCACATTCTCTGCATACCTTGATAATAAACCTAAGCCATCTAAATTTTTATAAAACCTTGAACTTAAGCCATATTTTATTTAAACTACCATATTGACCTTTATTGTAATTAATACAATATTTTGGCCAATATGCCTTTTGCCTCTACTCAGGTGTTATGCTTTTTGCCTCTATTCAGGTGTTATGCCTTTTGCCTCTACTCAGGTGTTATACATTTTGTATCTACTCAGGTGTTATGCCTTTTGACTTTACTCAGGTGTTATGCTTTTTGACTCTACTCAGGTGTTATGATTTATCAGGTGTTTAGAATTTTTTATTTTTACTTACTGAATTCTTTTTATATCAAGTCACTCTACAAGTGTTACCATGGACCATGTAACCCAGTACTCCTTCTGCATGATCAAGTCATTGACACCAAACATGGTCACTCCACCAGGCTTTTCTGGTGATTATAAACAAGACCTGTCAAACAGCAAATGTACTTTCATGTTGAGTCTAGCACAGTGAAGTAGACTGAGTTTCATAGCTATGGATGCAACCAGTGGGGTGCTGACTATACTGATAAATCATCAATTACCTCCCCTTAAGATCTAGGAGGTATAAAAATCACCCTGTTATATCCATCAGTAGACGAGTAGTCAGAGTAAAGTGCAATAAAGTTTGGGTATAAATTTATTCACTAGTTCTGTTTTTACTACACTGACATTGTATCACTGAGTGGGAGGTTTTCTAGGCTGAAGTTGACAGCCCGAGAAGAGGTTTCCCCTGATGTGTCTGTGACCAAGGTGACCCTTCAAGTTTGGAGGACATCGGCTGCAGTTTGATCTGGAGTGCGTTGGGCAATGCCAGGTTTACTTGCTAAGTGTGAATAAATACCTCCAGTGTTCAACCCAGATATGACAAGGGAACTGGTCAGCCTACACCAGGTCATGGGACTGATGACGACGATGATGATTTCTAAGGGCCAGGTACAACATACATTTGAGGAAGGCTGGAAAATTTAGGCTGAAACATGCTAATACCAACAAAAAAGGCAATATATTTGCTTTTAAGAACTTATTGCAAAAAATATTTTAAATAATTTTTATACAACTCTAAACTGTCAAAATCATATTTTTATTTCAAATCAGCATATTTTGATGTGATAATTAAGATAGGTATTAGGTTTGGTAATGTCTAAGAAGAATCAGAATTAATTAAATTAGTTTTAAACGCTAAAATCATAAGGCCTTCAAATGTGTCTTTCAGAAAATAAAATTAACTGATCATATATTTTTTAAAAATATATCCTGTATTATTATGATATAATATATCCTATACAATATACTGTTATAATATCGTTAAATATATCCTATACAAAATCCTATATTATTATAATATTCTTAAATATATCCTATACAAGTTGAATGTACCTACAGTTAATTCTGGCTTGCTATTTTAATATAATTGTAGAGGTTAAAATTGTATTCAACTACATACTAAAATTTAGAGTTACTAATGTCTCCTTAAATCTTGCACACATGTTACTTGAATGCTGTTATGTCTCCAACTAAGTATTTTTTTTTTTAGTAAAATCATTTTTGGCGGGAAATTGTGAGCTGCTGCTGCTGTTGCTATTTACAACGTCTTTTATATGATTTACTTTAGTAATAAAGAGATTATTATTATTTTAAAAGTTAGTATCAGAATACAGACGAAATATTGCCTATGTTGTTAGGATCTTCATCTTTTCTCATCCCAGATGAAATTTTCAGTCAAGATTTAATTTCATAGATAAATACTAAAACTTGGTCATAGTGCAATGCAAACAGTACTGACCTTATAGTGATTTTCTAAGCACAGCTTAGATATGGTACAAGGCTGAAAGTACGGGGCACCCAGTGAGGATCAAACTCATTACTCAGTTGTAAATGGTCTAGCAAGACAAGCTTTCTAACTATTACACCATATCGAGGTGCTCAAATAGTGATTTTCCAAGCGTAGCTCAGATGTGACACAAGGCCGAAAGTATATGAGGCACCCAGTGAGGATCGAACTCACTATTCAGTCGTAATTGTTCTAGCGAGACAAGCTTGCTAAACATTACACCACCTCGAAGTGCCCTCAGTGCTGACCTTATAAGACAATAATAGTGATTTTGTTCCTTGTTGAACGGTCAGTATAATATGGTTTTTGCCAAAAAATTGGTTAAGTTTAAGAATAAAGAACATAGATTGATCACTATTATAAGGCAATTTAATACCCAGAGAACCTGATTTTCCATAACAGTCAAAGTTTTTCTCTTGGACGGCATTCTCTATATTTAAATCTCATTTTAACATTGTCCATCTAACATGGAAGAATGATACAAGACTTCTATCAAACATAGATAACCTTCATTCAGTATCAATCTTTCCTTATTTTCCAAGATTTTTCAGTTGAATCACTTTTCTTAATATATTTTAAAAAATATAGGAAATTTCATATTTAAACTACTATTGGCATTATCCTTAACTTGGTATATTTAAATACTAAAAATGAAATAAATTTGCAGAGATAATAAATTTTGTTTCAAATTTAAAAATAAACTTTTTAAATCTTTTTTTTTTACTTTAAAAATTGCAGCTGTTATTTTGTTTTGTTTTGGGTGGGGGTGGGATTCAAAACTAAACTATTTTTTTTTAAATAATTTAAAAAAATAATTAAATAAAGGGGATTAGAATTTTTTCACAACAACTTAGATAATTCAATGTAGGCCTATCTGCTGAGAAAAAGATTATGAGTAAAATAATGTCACCATGTTGTCATTTTTGTGCTCAGCATCAATCAGATTAACCTCCCTTTATCAGTTTCTATGAGTTGGTTGTCAGCTTCTCTTAAAAAAATATATTTATGATTTTTTTTTTGCTTAAAGCCAAATCTTGTAAACACTAAAAAAAATTCCTATAAAACAGCTTTTATAATCTTAGGAACCAAGTAAATTTGGACTATTTTTACTATGAAAACAACAATAATAATAATAATAGTAATAATAAAGTGTGATTCCCAGGGATCTATCCAACAAGCAGCACCTCCTTCTTGCACTAAGCAGTATAAGGTCACATGCTGATAGATGTGACAACAATCTATAGAACCGCGTAATGTCTGAACAAGTTGACAATCTATAACACCACTTTGTATCATGTATATTAGTAGACTAATAACTCTATTATTACACTTGTATACATAAACTAAAAAAATAATTGAGTGACAAAGAAATATTTAAAATGTCTTTCAATACTAAGATGGATGGATATATAAAAAATTATAAATTTATTGTACACTGAAATAATGAAGTTGTTGTGAATTATTACAGGAATATCAAATTTTGGGGAAATTTTGTTAACTCTTACAGAAATATGGTTGGGCAAATTATTTTTCTTTCCTGCTTTTTATTTTCTAGTTAAAAAAAAAATGAAAAGAAAAGAAAAGAAAAAATTAAACTAAAATATAAAAGAAAAAGTTGTCTCTATTTGAAACCTCACCACTTTTTTTTTTTTTTTTTTACATATGAATTATAAGTTGGTTCACGGATTTTGACTATAATTTGAAAATATGGTTCATCTCATTTTATTTTATCTTTTTTACAATGAATAATTGCCAATATAAACAGGTGGAGTTTTTTTTAGATACATATAGTAAGTAAGATGTAGATTTCAAAACAATATTCTGACTGTAATATTATTTCAGTCTATATTGAATAATATTTAAGTTAAATATTATTAAATAATTTAACCTTTTCTAGATAGATAGGGATATTGGTTTCCATTTTCAGCAAATCCTCTCGACCATTAAGCAAACAATTTTTTTATTTTACAGTGCACCAAATGACAAAAAGAAGGAACTATACTTTTGAAATTCTGATGTATTTTTTGTGAAATTTAAAAAGTGATGTCAAGTTTTTAAATGTATGGCTTTGTATAGAACTTTTATCAGTAAATGTTGCTTTTTTTTAGTTTCTTTATTTACAAACAACAGTGTATTGCTGTTGTTATTTACTAAGCCTAGCTTAGTTTGGCACAAGGCCAGAAATCTGGGGCACCCAATGAGAATGGAACTCACTACTCAGTAGTAATGGTCAACCAGGCTTGATCACCAATCATTACCTGATGCCAAAGTGTTCACTGTGTGTTGGGTATTTTTTTTCCCCCCCATGAAGCTTTATTTACTTGATTTCCCCAACAGGTCAGGGTGTGACACCAGGTCTTTTTTATGTAGGGTGCCAATACACCCACATATACATATGGGCCAATTACAAAAATGGCCCAGTGTCATGCTGGCATGATATTTACACTGACCCCACCTCTCTTAGTGTAATGAGGAAGGTGATACCACATGTTTGGAATTCCCAGGACTGAGTGCCTTCTCTGATCTCAAATGAGAAGAGAACAGATACATTTTGATTGTTCCCAGCCAAAGGGTCTAGAATGCATGTACGATGCCACAAAATAAAGTGGTGGAGGTGCTAGCTGTGTGTGTGTGTGTGTGTGTGTGTGTGTGTGTGTGTGTGTGTTTGGGGGGGGGCGTCTAAGTGAGATGTTAAGTTTAAAAAAGATTATTTTTTTAATCTGATCCTCACATTAAAAAAAATTTTTTTTTTTCTTGATCTGTTATCCTATTGCAAACATTTTCTTTTATCTTAAATATACAACTATTTTTGTTGTTTGTTTGTACATATTTTCTGGAATGGGACCTGTAGACTTTTTATGCATGTAAGACTTTATAAAAAAAAAAAAATTCAGAAGTTAATATTTCAAAACAAAAAAAAAACGAACTTTTATTATTATTTATTTTGAGAATTAATGGCAGTAATAATTATAGACAAATGATACAGCCCAGTTTGATATTGTCATGGATTATGGTCAAGAAGACAAATTTAGTCTTCCGTTCCAGCAAAAAGGCAGGGTTGGGGATAAGCCAACCCCGATCCCCAGCCCCACCCTAAGCACAATGGATGAAATGAACATCCACGAAATAAGAAATATTTTAATTTAAGATATATTTCTGTTTAGTTTTTTTTTTTCTGTTCAGGTTTTGTCTCTTTTTTTGTTTTTTTTTTTTTTTTTTGCTTTTTCTTTTGTTTTATACAAAAAGTTCCCTCTAATTACCTTTTATATTTCACAACTGTAAATTACTTTTTTGCTTCTCACTTTCTAAGTCTAGGTTACTTTGAAAAAAAGAATTGTTGTATTGGTATTTTTAAAAAAATTCCTCTTTTTAATTTTTTAGTTTTCACTGACACATCCGAAAACCAACTTAAAACAAAGGAAAAGAAAACAAAACAATATATATATATGACTTGACCACCTACCATGAAATATATATATATATATATATATATATAACTTTTTTCATGGATAGATCGTTTGCCATAAAAGGGTGCTCATCGGCGTGTACTCCTTAATATTCTTACACGACGTCGGCTTCAGAAAGTTGTTCCGCACGGGTTTATGCGTCTTTTTGTGGTTCTGCAGTTTCTCCACCGTCGCAAATTGCCTGTTGCAGACGTCACAGCACAAATGCAATGCTGGTGGGGCAGGAACAGGTAGGAGCACGGCACCTCCCACCACAGGTGTGCCACCACCAGTGCCAGTGTTTTCAGCTACCATGGCGTTGTTGTTGTTGCTGTTGCTATTGTTGTTGGGGTTGTTGTTGTTGGGGTTGTTGTTCACCTGGTGAGTCATTTGGCGATGACTCTGTAGGGCGTCCCTCTTTTCAAACTGTTTCTGGCAAATCTCACAGTTATACGACGGCTTTTCACCCGTGTGCGTCCGCCTGTGTATCTGAAGCTTGTCCTTGCGCGCGAACTGCCTCGAACAGATCTCACAGTGGAACGGCTTTTCCCCAGTGTGGATTCGCCGGTGGATCTTGAGGTTGTCGCGCTGCGCAAACTGCTTCGGGCACAGGTCGCAGTGGAACGGCTTCTCGCCCGTGTGCGTCTTCTTGTGAATCTGCAGCCGGTCACGGCGTGCAAACTTCCTCGAGCAGATGTCGCAGTGGAATGGTTTTTCTCCTGTGTGAGTCCGCTCGTGGATCTGCAGCTTGTCCCGCTGGACAAACTGCTTCGAACAGTAGCTGCAGTGGAAGAGCTTCTCACCTGTGTGCGTCCTCCGATGCAGCTGCAGCTTGTCGCTTCTGGAGAACCGTTTCGGGCACATGTCACACGCGAACGGGCGTTCTCCCGTGTGTGTGCGCCTGTGTATGACCAGGTTGTCTCTCTGGGCGAAAGTTTTTGGGCAGTACTCACAGCCAAATGGTTTCTCCCCAGTGTGCGTACGCCTGTGAATCTGCAACTTATCGCCTCGAGCGAATCGCTTGGCACACATCTCGCAGTGGAACGGCTTCTCCCCAGTGTGTGTTCGCCTGTGGATCGTCAGGTTGTCGCGCTGCACAAAGTTTTTGGGACAGAACTCGCAACGGAATGGCTTCTCTCCTGTGTGTGTCCGGCGATGAATTTGCAACTTATCCCCGCGAGCAAAACGCTTGCAGCAAAGGTTGCAGGCGAATGGCCGTTCGCCTGTGTGGATCCGCGTGTGGATTTTGAGCTTCTCTCTCTGAACGAATTGCTTGTCACAGTAGCTGCAGTGATATGGCTTGATACCAGTGTGCGAGCTCTCGTGGATCTTCAACTTGTCCTTGCGAGAGAACTGTTTGGCACAAAACTCACAGCGAAACGGCTTCTCCCCAGTATGTGTGCGTTCATGGATCTGGAGTTTATCGCGGTGCACAAACCGCTTGTCACAGTAGTTGCAGTGGAACAGCTTCTCCCCAGTGTGGATGCGCTTGTGCATCTGCAGAGTGTTGCGTCTGGCAAACTGCTTTGGGCAGAGGTCGCAGTGGAACGGCTTTTCAATTGGCGGTGGTGGGGGAATATGGTGGTGGTGATGATGATGCTGCAGTTGCTGTGGTTGTTGCTGCTGTTGCTGCTGCTGCTGGTGTTGCTGAATTTTGGACGTAGTGGTTGCTTGTGGCGTTGTCTGTGGTTGGTTTGACATTATTTTATTGCTCATATGATGGATGGGGGGTTGTTTAGGGTAGATGCCATTACTGGTGCTACTGCCATTATTATTATTATTATTATTATTATTACTGCTGTTGTTGTTGTTGTTATTATTATTATTATCATTAACATTTGTGTTACCGCCATTTTCAGTATTGCCACTGCTTGCACTGGGGTTGCCGCTATTACTTGTACTTCCACTGGTGCTGTTATGACTGTTTATAGTACTATTAGTATTACTACTGCTATTGTTGTTATTATTACTACTAGTGTTATTATTAGTAGAATTATTATTGCTACTACCTAACCCCTGGCTTTTGTGGGGTAGGTACATGTTTGCCGGTGCTGGTTTGGGGACCTGGTAAATATGTTGCTGCGCGGCAGCCTGCTTTTCGATCGTCTGCAGTCGCTCTTGAGTCTGGAGATAGCAACGCTGCGAAAGTTGACTCATGTAGCTTGCACAGTGGAAGGACTTGTCATTGGCCGTGAGGAGGCCATGCGTCTGAAGATAGCAACGCTGAGCAAACTGGTTGCTGTAGATGTCTCCGCACCATGGCTTGTCAGTCATATGAGGGAAACGATGGGGCTGCCATGCATAGGGCTGAGGAAACTGTTTGGCATGCATGCTGGCTGCAGTGGCCACAGCAACACTGTTGCTGACGCTAATGCTGCTACTGCTGCTATGATGCAGTGTCCTCTCCACTGTGGACGTCTCCATGATTTTCATTGCCTTCCCAACGGAAGGTTTATCCATTTTTATTTATTTATTTTTGGTTTTTGGTTTCTTCCTAAAAGAAACAAATATATATATACATATATATATATATATATATATATATATATTCTCTGTGTATTTATCAGTCTTTCAGTAATCCAAAATCTAAATACATAAGCACACACATGTATTATATAACTAGTGGGGGTGTTATACTTATTACTTGGTACAATCGCAGGAACTCACTTGTGTGGCTTCTGCCAATCAAAATCCTAAATGTAGTCTTGTGACAACAGATTTTTTTTCTTAGTGTTGTTTTCTGAAGTGGACAATGCATATGTTAGAAAAATCTTCTAAATAGCATGTCTGCACTTAAAGTTTGTAAGTGACCATAGGTCTGTCTGTTCATAGACATTATCAACAAATATGAGCAATGGTATTGATTGGAAATAAGATGGCAGCCATCATTAAACCAGGGGAGGTCAGTATCTAAAATATAATAACTGAGTCTGATTTAAGACAAGTATCTGTGTGCAAATGCCTTCTGATTTAAAGAATAAGAAAATCGAGCTGTTTTTGAGTATATCCAAGATGGCTGTGCTTGCTAGGAAATGCTTTTTCATTGGAGAAGAAAATAAAAAACTGGTAGACAGTTGTGTTCAAGCTGATGTATCCTTTGAAGCAAGTTCCTTGTTTTTCTTTTATGAGGCAGAAAACTGATAATTCATTCAATAATCTGTGAAAAGGAGAAAAAAAAATGAAGCAAAGATGCCTCCTTCCAACTTGCAAATCTTCTTCTGTTGTAGATTTTTGGTACCTGAAAAATAAAGAATAAAAAATTGCTATAAGCTATGTAACTTTTCATATCATAGGAAATATTTAATAAATTTAATAAATGAATCTGTCAAAACTTTCATTCACTCTAATTATTAAATATATAGTGACACAGCAAATACTAAAAAATACTATAAAAATGTATTATAAATTGTTTTTAATATACAAATTCATTATTATTGGATTCTCAGTAGAAAATACATTGTAAATGATTTTACTCCTAGCTGTCTAAGTCAGCTGTAATATAATGGGTAGGATATCTATGAGATTAATATAGGAATGCATAACAATTATTTATTAAACAAATATGTCAAAACTTTCATTCACTCTAATGATTATGTATACAATTACATACCAAATCCTAAAAGCAAATATAGAAATTCATTGTAAATTATTTTGCTATAAAAGTATCCTTGCAAATTATTTACTATAGAAATGCATTACAATTATTAACACAGTGACTCCCAACCACAAGTTATCTTGCAGTTTTTATTATACTAACCACGAATTAATTCCTTTTTGTGGTTTTGCCATCAAGGCTACAACCACAAGTTTTTCGTTGGCTCTAATGCACATAATTTATATCTGACATCTAAGACAGCAATGAGTAATCATACTGGCAACTAAAAACAAACTTTTTATGGAAAAATTTATTGGAAATTATATAAACAAATGATTTGAAAAGCAACAAAAAATGTCCAATATTCAATCGAATTGGTGTTTGAATTCAAAGTTTGTAATTGACCTCTGGCAGTCAGTATGTTAAATATGTCAAAACTTTCATTTACTCTAATTTCATATATATATAGAAATACAACAAATGCAAAAAGCACTGACAGAAATTCATTGCAAATTATTTTACTATAAAAATACATTGCAAATTATTTACTATGGAAATGGATTTTCTTTTAGCACTGATTAAAGCCTTGAATACATTGCATACAATAGGGTGATAGGGGGCTTTCAGAAGGTTCTCCAGTGTTCTTTAAAACAGGGACTACAGAGGAGGATTTCCAACAAACTGGAAAGCATAAAACAGTAAAGCGCAGTAGTTGTAGAGGTTGGAGAGAACTGGAGTCAACTTGGGGGCACATTTCTTTAGGACAATGGCTGGGATCCTGTCACAATCGCTTGCCTTATGGGAGGCTAATTTAGAAATGATATGTGGGTTATGGAGTGATGGGATTATGCACACATCACTCAGTAGAGCCTCTGTTCTAGTGGGAAATTATTTTATAAATTTAGTTTTACTACATGATATATATGTGTGTTATATGTGGTGTCTGTATGTCTCTCTCTCTCTCTCTCTCTCTCTCTATATATATATATATATATATATATATATATATATATATATATATATATGTATATATTTATATAAATATATATATATATATATATATATATATATGTGTGTGTGTGTGTGTGTGATAACAAAATTAAATTTCACTTATCTGTCTTTACTTTGTTGTTAGATATATATATGTTCTTACTGTTTATTTTATATATATATATATATATATATATATATATATATATATATTTCAAAGAATTAATGGATTTTATTTTTAATCTGAAATATAAATATACATGCATATATATATATATATATATATATATATCCAAGTATAGGATTGGTGTAGATGGAATAAAATTCCAATAACCAAAAACACTATTCTTAAAAGAGAGCTCAATACAGCATCACTTGATAAGACATGAGAAGTGTTGAAACAAAATGGCTATTTTTGTATTGATTTTGTAACATATCTATCTTATAATTTCTAAATAAATTATATATATATATATATATATATATATATATATATTAAAAACAGTAGACATTTTGTATCCATTATTTTTAATGATTGAATTTTCCAAGTTATGAATAATCATTCTTAGACAAGGAAGAAATTCAGTCAAAAGTTGTTTAAAGTTTATTTTGGTAGAACAGCACAGGAAATATCATCCAAGTTTTCAGCTTTCTTATATTATCATCAGGATACGTGGAGACAATTGGTGGATTAACAAAAATAACCATCAATAAATATAAACAATTATAACTTAAGAGCTCACACACAACCTTAAATGTATATAAAAAAACAAAAAAATCTCATGTCACACTTTGCTTACATCACACTTTTTGCTTACATCACAGCACTCTTTGCTTACATCACAACATTCTTTAGTTCTATCACTTTAAATCCCAAAATGCACTTTCATTATATACTTCTAAGAAGTTTTTTTTTTCAAGTTAGTATTGTTACATCATTGTAAAATTTTACTAAAACCACCATACTAAATTTACTAAACTAAATGAAATACTAAATTATGAAAATGGCACATTAAATTATGAAAAGTGGTACAAACCCACCTTTTGACATTGAATATAAAAGGTTACAAAAACACACCAGTATATAGGAGTTGGTTATACATGTGTTATTGTTATCTAGTGGTCATCAATCCTTGGATCTAGTAGTGAAGCACAAATTCAGCAGGAACGAACAATAATTGATATCATAAGAATAAAATATCACAATAATCAACAGTCAATAAATGGACACCTGATGATAGCTGGAAGGTACTTGGTTGAAACATTGTGTTTATAATAAAATCTATATCAGCCAAGATGAGGACAATAGTTCGAAATGATACAAGAATATTGACAATTACTCATCCCATTGTGTTCTGTCAGTTTCATCTTTTCTCAAATATCATGAAAGCCAAAAGTACTCAGACATCAAGCAATTTACATTTATAGCTTCACTGGAATGCAGGGATTGGAGAAACTTGAAAATGTAGCACCTCAGATATATTTCCATAGAAATATTGATAGAGTAGCAATAGACTTGTGGTGTGTATGTGGGGGAGGAATTGTAGGGTGGAAAATGATTCATCCCCTACTAGTCACTTTCTCACTGTCATGGTATAGCTTCCTGCTGTCTTTTCTACAAATATTTTCATGGCAACTGCGCTGACGAGCATTTTTCCCTGATGCCCTGACTGCATGAATTTAAGCATACTACTAGATTGGCATCTAGGTCCCACCCTTTTACTGTTGAAATAGTTAAATGCAACCACCAAATCTACTCCAACAGTTTCTTTTCTTGCATTTCCTGTGGAACTCCCTTCTGTTTCCTTGCTTCCTTGATAACTACAATCTTCAAAAATTAAAATGCAAAATCAATCACCATCTTTTGTCTTCTTGAATCCTGTTCATCTTTTGTCCTTTCCTCAATCCTCCCTATACTCACTGTTTTCTATCCCTTTCACTCCCTCCTCCCCCTGCATACTAGTGGCATTTTTGCCTTGCTTGGGGTGAAATGATTAAAAAAAAAATGGCCATATAAATGCTTATGAATTCTGTCGAGGCTGAAAAGAGAGGATTGTGTAGATCCCAGATATGACAGAAATATTCCATTTTTGGTCGGATTTGAATTTTGTAACGATAAAAGCATAGCAGGTGGAGTCAGTTATTTTCTGGAGTTGTATAAGGAGCCCACTATTTTTCCAGTGTCTTTAGGGATGGATCATATGTATGAGGTCCACTTGAAGTCTGGGGTAAACTTGAACTAATCCCAACTTTTAAAATCAATAATTCAGTACCCAGTGAGGATTATAAGCCCTTGCAATGGATTTCAAAACAAGCTTACCTACCATTGTTCTATGCTAGGTATTTCTAGATTTGAATTAATAATAGCCATCAGGACAGGAACAATGGTATTGGGCTCTGAGGCTAGGGTCTGCTATGGGCTCCCAATGGGACCAAATGTATTGTTGAAAGGGGAAGTTAGATTTTTGCTCTCTTATTTAAGACTTAAATCTGGGTTCAGTTGGCAGAGTCTTAGACTATTCAAATGTCATTTAATTTTATATCTACTTTTATAGGTCTTTCAGTGTTCACAAGCTCAATGCAGGTTTTGGGTGCAGACATGTTTATTGAAATTGTTGATTAATTTTAAGTTTGCAGCTTGGGTCGAGAAATCAGAAAGCCACATTCAAATTCCAGTTGAGTTCATTACATTCACTTGGGAAAGGTATGAATCCAATTCTCCCCACCCCCCAGCTATGGATTAATAGTAGGACAGACTGAGTTCTATAGCCTTGGTTGTCAACCATTCAAGGAGAAGGAAAACTCTGAATTCAAAACTGTATGTAGCCCTGGCAATGCACATACTATGAAGGAAAGGATCATTTGCATTGTCTTGATCTCAACTACTTTAAATTTCTAATTGACATCTGTTGGTGTTGAATCCTTTAGGTCAGAATTAAAGCCAAAACTGTGTTCCTGCCTGAAGAAGCTGAGACCAACAGATGTTGGTGAAACGTGTTGTTTGTAAGCGTTTCCACTTTGTCTCACCATCTACATTTTGTTGCTGATAGTATTATATGCCTGACATAGACACAGTCCCTTTTACGCTAATACAATGTGTTCTTTACTTACTAATCTCAGGAAGTTTTGTCAATGTATTTTGGGGGCATTGTTTATATGTTATTTGGTAGACACCTGCCTCTGATATAAAATCAGCTGTTTTGCATCAATCAAATTTTTTCCTAAGTCTTTAATCAATGCTAATACTCAAAATATTGAATTTCTCCCTGTACACGAAGCCATAGTCAGATTTCTTCTTCTTCTAAAAAAAAAAAAGGTATGTCACAGAAGTTGACAGAAAAAAGGTGAGCAAGTGTTTATGAAAATTACTCTCTCATTATTTAGCAAAAAGAAAAAGGGTTTACGGCCACATCACATTGAAACACCGAAGTTAAGCCTGGGCAATACCTAGATGGATGAACCTTTGGGAATGCCAGGTTCTGTAAACTTGTATGTGTGGGTGGTGGTGTGATAGATAATGTATAATTGTTAATTGGAGAGCCAAGTTCCAATTCTGGTTGGGTTTGTTATATTCACTTACACACAAATACCCTTGGAAAAGGTATGAATCCACCTCTTCTCCCCCCAGCTATGAGTTAATTAGTAAGACTTGTATCACTAAAACCATTATTATCTGCCATCAAAAATAAACTTCAATACAAACAACCCATTGAGGTTGATATACCGCAAAACAAAAAATGACCTCCCCACAAAAGAAAAAAGTTGCTACTGTCCCCATTGTCAACCATATATATATATATATATATATGGCTGACAATATATATATATATATATATATATATATATATATAATGTTTACATGATAAAAGGTTCGAGAGCCACTCAAGGTAGAGGGTTACTGTGAGGTGATTGAATTTTCCAAGTTATGAATAATATCAGATAAGGAAGGAATTCCATTAAAAATTGTCCAAAGTTTATTTTGGAAGAAAAGTACAGGAAATTTGGTCCAATTTTTTGACTTTCTTATGTCATCATCAGGGTACGTAGAGACAATCAGTATAGCAACAAAAGCAACCATCAATAAATAAAAACAATTATAAAAGTGTAAGAAAAAGCAAGAAGTTTAGTTCATGAGATTAAGATAATGATTAACCCTGATCTTGAAGAGGTCAAGATTGTAGTGATCAGGAAAACATCCCCTGGGGAGTCTGTTCCACAAAACAGCAGTTCTTGAGAAGAAGCTGTCCAAATAGGAATTACTTTTTACTAATAGAATACAGATGGAATGGGGATGATCCAACCTTGTGAACATGACAAAGGTCAGAGCTGATGGAATCAAAGATTGTAGCTTGTCAGAACACTTGCTATGTTGCAATAGAGATGCGAGAGACTTTTGTAAAGATAGTGTATAGCAGTGGAAGTCAGATAGTTACTGGAGCAGTACAATGAACCAACCATTTTTCAAGCACCTTTAATATATGAATTCCACTTGAGGTCTGTGGTGAGTTGAGTTCCAGTAGATGTTCAAGGTAAGTGGCTTGGCAGACAGAAGAAAATATTGGCGGAGATGCCGTAAACCATCTTCATTTTATCGGACAATAGTTATTTTTACTGTAGAGGCTGTGGTCAGCTACCAAAACAATAGTATTTATGCCACTTCACCAGTTAACATGTAAGAACACATTTCAAGTGTCAGAAACCAACAGGTGTCATGGTTTGTGCTGCTGCTGTTATTAATGTTTTAAAATCAAAATTGCATTCATGGAAGAGGGAAATGAAATCGTACATGAAACCTGGGAGGCATGTTGTTACTCCAGGGCAGAGAGTTAGAAGGTTAGGAGGGTGAAGATCATCTTGAATAAGTTGGAAAATGATCCTGGCATGATACATATATATTTGAACATTAGTTACACTCAGTATATATATATATATATATATATATATATATTCTAAACACTTGGCCACATACCCATGCATATATATATATATATATATATATATATATATATATATATGCGTGGGTATGTGGCCAAGTTTTTAGAATGTTTTCTGACCATGAGTGTTCAAATCACATAATAATCAATTTGTCTGGAAGGTGACTTCTTGATGCTATCAGGCTGGTGGGATGTGAACCTAGTAAATGGTATCTTGAAAGTGCCTGAAAATCATAGCATGGGTTGGCCCAAGCCTTGTAAGTGAAATTGGGTAGACAGAACTGTTCAGAGATAGTCAATTATTGTCCTAGCACAAAGTCATTGTGACCGAGATTTTGAGTCTATTCTGGCCTTGTCCAAAACTGTTGATCATGCCAGATGACACACGCTCTCTCTCTCTCTCTCAAAAACTGTAACTACAGGCCACACAGCATAGTTGCAATATAAACAATAAACAACAAGTGAGGTCTATAGATGTTGAATAAACACAAATGGGCCTAAGCAGGTGACTGCAACAGGGATTGGCTAGCTGCCTTAGCAGACAGGTGTCTAGCAGACAAGTATCTGGCCATTATTTATTTATGTATGCATATATATATATATATATATATATATATATATATATATATATATATGTTAATAAAGACAAAAGAAAAACTTATCTTAGCCAATACATTTCATCCTCTGCAAAAAGGCAAAAAGTCTGTCAGAACACGAAATGCGTTGGCTAAGATAGATAAATTTTCTTTTTGTCTTTCTTTTTGCATTTCTTAGAAATTGGAAATAAATTCAAGTCATTTAAATGTGATGTCATCTTCAAAAGTAAAACTGAAATTAATTTTTGTTTCAATATTAAATAGAGTATCTTTCTCCGTAGAAGATCATGTATTGAACATTTTAAAAAATAAAATAAATGCATATATAAATTCAGTTTAACTATTGTAGATAACGTCACCTTTAATTGACTGGAAATTGGTTCCAACTGGCTAAGAAACACTGGAATTGGTAAATATGCAAAAACTTAGAAAACTAAATAAAAAGTTGGACAGATAGATGTTGTCTATATTGTTTAATAAAACTTGTTTGAATATATATATGTATATAGAATGCTCAAGAGTTAACAACAACAACAACAGTATATGTCTAGAAAACTGGAAGTCATAATGGCTACACTTAAAAGAAGAGAAAAAGACGGTAAAGCTTAAGGAATGAGTGTAAAGTGAGAAAATGATGAAAAGGACAAATAACCATGACATCCTCCACATACGTGCACATACACACGCATGCATACACTGAAAAAAACTTGCATCAGTGAAAAATGTATATATAAAAAAGAAAAATCATGAAGTATAAGCAGTCAATTGATGATGTCCTTTGACGAATGGACAGAGTGATTTCCAAAGGGTCCATCTACGAAACTCTGAAGTTGGGATGCTGAAGGTAACATCAATCAGCTAAGTGGCAAATCTTTTACTTGTATTAATATATATATATATATATATATATATATATATATATATATATATATATATATATATATATTTGCTTGACCACTCATAAACTCATCTTGTTTCTTTTAAAAAGCCATTTATGATACAAAATGTTACAATATTATCAATTTTATTATCAATTGCAAAATCAGCATCCATCTGTTTATTTAGATACTAACAACTCATGTGATACATATAGCCTCTTCACCTTTCAAGTAGTTGTTTATAAAAAATAATTCTAATGTAGTGTAGTGAATTGTATAAATATACGTTGTTATGCATATTTAAATTTATTTAATTACACTGTTATAATGAATGATTATTATTTTTCACACCCAGAATAGTTGGAATATAATATGCAAGTATTTGTTTACATATGCAGATTGGTATAAGAATATATATTGAAAACAAATACTGAATTTCCTATTAAAAATGCTGTAAAAACAGAAAAATACCCCTAACTCAAGAACTTAATGAAATTTGGCATTGCACTCGGCAGGGGTTTAAGGCACAATATGCTCCTAAATTGGTTGAGCTATTATGCACCATTTAAACTGCATTTCAGAAACAAACATACATACATACAAGATTATAGTTTTAGTATTATATATATATATATATATATATATATATATATATATATATATATATATATATATATATATAATACTAGTTAGGTGTCTAACATGAAACAGCCTGTTGCCTCTAGTGTTGATTTCAATGTTCACTTTTATATTTATATTTACATATGCTCTCTTTGATACTGAGCACTTTATCCCATAAATATAGAACACCTTAAAACTATATTTCTTCATATACATATATATATATATATATATATATATATATATACACACACACACACACACACACACATATACATATATATATATATATACATACATATATATGTATATGCTTTTATATATATATATATATAATGGTTCTCGGCATGGAAGAATTATTGGCTTGTAAAGTGGAATTGGTAAGCTGATTTCAAATTTCACTCAATTTACTTTCTGCCAATGCTCTTGGTAAAATACATAAATCCATTTTCTTCCAGGTAAGCATTAAATAACAGAACAAACTGGGCTTTCTTGCCCTGAATGCAATTAGTCTCGGAGAAGGAAAACTCTGAATTCAAATTATGTCTTTCCAAGGTGGGTCATGGATAAGTACAGGTAATGTCCCTAGAAATTTAATTATTAATCTGGAGAGGTTAAATTTTGACAATACAACATGAGGGTTTTTCAAAGATTTTATGGCACATTGTGCACCATTCACCTGTAACCAGTTCTGAAAATTTCTACACAAGCCATCGCTGCTCTAATCAACTTATCTGTATACCTAGTCTAATGCTTCACTTCATTTAATAACCTGAGAAATGACCCCCTCCCACACACTGTTAATCTACAAACAGTATTACTGTTAATATTGTTATTCAGTTAGTCTGTTAAGTGCCATATGTGATACACACTTGGGTGATTGTGTGTCTTTTGATACATGACTGACTAGGCAGAAGATTTTTCTGTAGTAGGTTACCATTTCTTCCTGTGATAGACTGGTTGCCAAACAAGGACCCAGTCTGTCCTGCTATTCAACCCATAGCCAGGGGATGAAGAGACTTATTCCTACCATTCCCAAAGGTATCTGTGCATAGGTGAATATAACAAACTCAACCAGGATTTGAACTCAGCTCTCTGATTTCTAATATGAAACCGATATTCATTACACCATGATGCATGTTGGTATTAAACTAGACTTAGTGAGATACTTTGTTTGCAAGCTTCTTGTATTCTTATTCTTCTTTTTCTTCCTCTTCTAATTATTATTAGTTGATGTTGTTGTTGATGATGATGAATGGCAGGTCTGTCAACATCATCATTACAATTATTGTAGTACAAACTCTTTTCTCCTCATCTTTTAGATTTTAACAACAATAAGAAGAATAACAACAATTAGCTGTCATGATACTATGATCACTACTACTACTAGTGGTACTACTACAGTAAAGTACTTTTCTTTCCATTTTCTTCTAGATACTAAAAGCACTTAATGAGAATGAAATTTGCCAGGCCTAATATAATTGTCGCAATTACTACAGTCCAGTCTCTCGTCAGTTAGATCCAAACAAATTGTCATTTTTTTTTTAAACATGGCAAGTCTAACACCACTACTATGACTACTGTGCAATCTCTGCTCTTTCCTCTCTTCTCTGAAATTTTACCAAGACAGTATGGTAAAAATTCAGAAAACTTATAATACCATACAATCTAACTTTCTATTTCATCTTTATATGAAAATCCCTTTATTAGTAACATTAATTAAGAGATTTGAGAAGCTAATCATCCCTGATATCATCAGCAGGAACACAGACAGGGATAAAGAGCGAAGATCTGATAATAGCCATGGAAGATTGTGAGTACTGGGGCATAGTGAATACTGGGGCATAGTGAGTGCTGGTGTAGGGTTGTGGTCTCTATGTTTTCATCTGAAGATAAAAGATGATGATAATGGTGAATAACATTAATAATAATAATAATAATAATAATAATAATAGCCATCATCATCATTACTAGAAAGGGGTGCTGAAAATTCCTCAACTAGAACCGCTTCCCAAAATATGATTTCTCACCTTTGCACTCAACTCCAGGTAGGTCTTGGGACCCGTCAGTTCAGAAGTACCACCACATATCAAATTCTTATGTTAGCATAAGTAGTGATTATCCAATACAGGTTTACTAGGCCTGGCACGTAGCTTATAGCACCTGATTGTGGACTCTATGGTCTCAAATGAAGCCAGAAGAAGATGATGATGATGATAATTTGTAACATTAATAATAATAATAATAATAATAATAGTAATAATATCAGAGGCCAGATTTAACACCATTGTCAACACTACTAGAAAGGGTGCTGAAAATTCCACTTCCCAAAATATGATCTCTCACTTTCTCACCCAACTCTACATGTCAAGGTCTTCTGTTAGTATAAGTAGTAAGATTATATCCATTGACAGCTTGCTAGGCTTGTCATATAGCTTACAACTTATTCCCCCAGCAGTTACCCATCTGAATAACGACCAGGTTCTACATTGCTTAACTCTGATGATCTGACAAGAACCAGAGTATCAATGTGATATGGCCACAATGAAAATATGAACAATGACTAATTATCAGATGGTTTTTAAAGGTAATTTTGGTTAGTCTGACAACTTTTCATTATTCACTCTTATTATAATACTGCCTTTTTCTTTTTTCCTTGATAGGAACACATCTTAATTAATAATAATAATAATTTCAAAGGTCAGGGTACTGAAAATTAGAATCCCTTCCCAAAAGCTGACCAATTATCAGATTCTTTTTTCTTGAAAGGTCTTCTTGGTCAGGCTGAGATCTTTTCAGCACCCTTAAAGTAAAGTCTATGCCTCTTCTTTTCTCCTTGATATATTATTGTGTTACTTGTAATTAGTATCAGTAATTCACATATATAAAATATATTGTCTATTTATAGGCCAGTGATTATGAATAGATGTTCCCTCAGGGAGGCCCTATGCCTTGAGCAGCTCTTGGGCCTCAAACTCAACCCAGACTTCAAGTGGAATGCATACATATGATCCATTATTAAAGATGCAGGAAAAATGGTTGGTTCCCTATACCACTCCAGCAAGTACCTGACTCATCATGTTAACCTTTACCTTTACAAGTGCCAAATCAGGTCTAAAATGGAGTACTACTGTCATATTTAGGAAGAAGTTGCCCAATCTTCACTTTCCAGCCTTGATAGAGTTCAAAAATATCTGTGTGTTCTTGTGGGCACAAGCTCCCTCTCTCACAGATGATATGTAGCTCTTTTGCTATTTGTATGGAAAATGTACAGATGAACCTCATTCCTTAGTTTCACCAGTTCTAACCTTCACAGCTAGGACCCACCATGCGCATTGTAATGAACCACCTTCATTCCCTCTGTATTCCACTGATGAGAAGTTCCACTTAAGCAGCAGCTTCTCACAAACCACTGTCCCATGGAACTGACTCTGAAGAGGATGTTTTTCCAATCACTAGAATCTTAACCTCTTCAAATCTAGGGCTAACCATTTTCTTCACAACCTCTCTGCATAATCTGTGCCTTTTATTCTGTACTGTAACTCTTCACTTTGAGTGACTCTTGGGCCTTGTACAGGGTGAACCTTACTGAAAAAAAAAAGTTTTATTTTTTGTGTGTCTGTAATACATCTCAGACTCCACAGATACTACATTTTGATCCAAAGCCGAAGTGCTGATCTATCCATGAATAATTGTCATTTTTGTCAGGTATTATGATAAGAATAATAATAAAAGAAAAAATGCCAGATTGAATCTCATCACTACTACTATGACTACAGCACAGTCTATGCTTGTCCTTCTTCTTCTCTTTAATAATAATGAAAAGAAGAAGAAATGGAATGAATAAATTAAAGAAAGAGGTGGTAAAGGAGAAAAAGATGACAAATAGCTTTCAAGACAAGACAGTTAAGAGATAAAAAAGAGGAAGAAACAAAAATAAACAAAAAAAAATTAGATAATTAATAAAAGAAAAGGTGAAGAAGAAGAATGAAAAAATACATAAATTTCTTAGAAAATGAATTAAACAATCAAGACATGAAAAAGAAAAAGAAGAAAATTGTAAATGTTAATAAATTTAGATAATGAATAAAAGAAATAGGTGAAGAAGAAAAATGAAAAATAGAAATCTTCAAAAATGAATGAAATGATCATGACAAGAAAACAAAGAAGAAGATTTGTAAATGCCAAAAAAAAATTAGATAATGAATAAGAGAAATGGGTGAAGAAGAAAAATTAAAAATAAAGAAAATCTTTCAAAATGAATGAAAAAATCAAGACAAAAAGAAAAAGAAGAAGGTTTGTAAATACTAAAGAAATAAGTAAGAGTGAAGAAGAAAAATGAAAAATAAAGAAAATCTCTGAAAATGAATGAAACAATCAGGACAAGAAGAAGAAGAAGATTGTAAATGCTGAAAAATTTAGATAATGAATAAAAGAATCAGGTAAAGAAAGAGAAGAAGAAATAGATGATAAAAACCTTAGAAGACAAATGAAACAATCAGGTGATGATGAAGAAGAAGGAAATGATAAATGAAAAAATGACTTCATAAATAAAAGAGTTGAGTGAAGGAGGAGAAAAAATAAATAATGAAAATCTTAGAAAATGAATGAGAAAATCAAGGGATGATGAAAAGGAAAAATGCAAATGATCAAAAATTTGCATATTGAATAAAAGATTTAAGTGAAGAAGGAGATGAAAGAAGAGATGATGAAAAATTTAGATGTATGAGATAACCAGGTGAAAAAAAGAGAAACAGATGACAAATATCTTTCAAGACAAGAAAATCAGGAGAGGAAGAGGAGGAAGAAACAAAAATAAACAAGAATAAAATTAGATAACAAATAAGAGAAATAGGAATGAAAATGAAGAAAACAACCAAGTGATGAAGAAGAAGAAGAAAAAGAATGAATAAAGAAAAATAAAAATTTTAGAAAATTAATAGAACAAACAAGTGTTGAAGAAGACAAAGAATGAAAAAAATAAAGAAAATCTTATAAAATGAATGAAACAATAAAGAGATGAATAATAAGAAGAAAAAGAATGAAAAATCAAAGAAAACCTTAGTAAATGAATGAAACGATCATGTGATGAAGAAGAAAAAGAATGAAAAAAATTAAGAAAATTTTAGAAAATATATAAAAAAAAAATCAAGTCTGAAAGGAGAAGAATGTAAATGCTAAAAAATTTAGATATTGAATAAAAGATTCAAGTGAAGGAGAAGGAGATGAAAGAATAAATGATGAAAAATTTAGAAGATTTACAAGACAACCACGTGATGATGATGATGATGATGATGATGATGATGATGATGATGATGATGATGATGATGATGATGATGATGATGATGATGAAAAGAAAAAGAAGGCAAATAACAAAGAATTAGATAAATGAATAAAAGCAGAGTGAAGAAGAAAGAGAATAAAAATATATGCTGAAAGCTTAGAAGATGAATAAGTCAATCAGGTGAGAAAGAAGACAACAAATAGTGAATCATAAAACAAATCAAAAATAAGGAAGAAAAACAAGATGGACATTTCAGGAGGCAGAGAAGAGAAACTTCAGATGAGATGACATGGACAGGTTTACAAAGGGAACATTGAAAGAAACTGAAACCCTATTAAAAGCATCCCAGAACAATTCTATAAAAAACAACTACATTAAGGCAAAGCTAGACAGGATACAGTAGAATAGTAAATGTCTACAATGTGAACATAGACATGAAACTGTCACTCATATGTGAATACAGCAGGATAGCTGAGGAATACAAAATTACACATGACTGGGTGGGAAATGTAATCCACTGGGAATTATGCAAATGTCTGATTGAATCATACAAACTAATGATAGATGCACAAACCAGAATCTGTCTTAGAGAATTGAATAAACAAATGATAACACATTTTTATAAGCGAATCTAGCAGGTTGGCTGAGAAGGATTACAAGAGTAAACATGAGTGGCTGGGAAAGGTGGTCTGCTGGGAATTGTGCAAATGTCTTTGATTGAATCGTGCAAACTAATGCAAAAAACAGAATTTTTCCAAGAGAATTAAAAAAAATTATGGGGCAGTGACATTCCAACAGATTACCAATTCAGGCCTGATAATCAGATCTTTTAAAATGTAAACAACCATACATGCAAGCCACCAATCTGCCACTGGGTGGTATACCACTAGTGTTTACTGCTGGCGGCCCACTGTCAAATTGCCGACATGTTTGTCTTGGCAATGTTAGCACTGGCGGACTGCTAGAGGCCCGCTGGTGGCTGCCACTAGAGGACCGCTGGTGCTGCTATTGGCTGACTGCCAGTGGTCTGCATGTAGAAAGGAGAAAAAAGGTGTTTGATAGTTATGTTACAATTCCAGTTGACCCCAGTATAATATGAAATTAAAAAGACTAGAAAAAAATAAAATACCTGAGCTTTGCCAAAGAACTAAAAAAATTGTAAGATGAAGATGACAGGTATACCCATCATTATTGGCTCACTCACAACAGTTGGAAAAACCCTCGTGAAGATTCTAGAAGAATTGAAAATCAGAGTGAGACTTAAAACAATCCTGATAGCAGCATTACTCAAATCAGTTGGAATACTAAGGTGAGTGTTGGGGTATTGAGGTGACTTACTGTCACTTGATCTCTAGTGAAAGCCACCAGTTACTATTCATGTAATAAAATGAGTACAAGAGTACAAATAATAATATTATTTCTGTCCCATAATAATTGATACATTTGCATACACATTTCATACACTAAATGTAACAAGTATTACGGGACAGTGGGAGTAAAATTATTATCTCTGTCCCATAATAATTGATACATTTTCATAAACATTTCATACACTAAATGTCACAAGTATTGTGGGACGGAGATAGTAGAATTATTATATTTGTCCCATAATAATTGATA
>CAHIKZ030000040.1:167500-212500 GCA_903632075.3 Acanthosepion pharaonis
CTAAATATCTTACCCCAAGATGGTAAATAATTTTTTATTTATATATATATAGAGTGATTGAAAAGTAACTCCCCACTTTAAATCTATTTATTAACAATAATTTTTACAAGAAATGGATATAAGAAAAAAAGCATGAGGTTTTATTTAAAATTTGATATGGGCACTAGATTTTGCTGCCAGCCTCCCGAGCCTCCCAGGAATCACATCAACTAATTTAACCATGTACTCTTGTTGGTATGGAAGACATAACTTCTTGTATTCACCATTTCTTCCAAAGTCTTGGTTTGGTATAATAGACTTGCTCCTTTAACCAACCCCCAAAGAAAAAAGAAGTCACAGGGTGTTAAGTCACGACCCCTGGCTGGCCACTCATACATAAAATTGGTAGTTACTTTTCAATCACCCTGTAGATAACAGTCTGTGGATCTTCCATTTCAGAATGTCAGTTTAGGAATCTTATATATAAAGTACAGTATATGTGTGTGTGTTTGTACGTGTGTGTGTGTCCAAGCAATTCCTCTGCTCACACTCATCCAATTTCAATGATTCATAGCTCATTTAAAAGCCCTAGAAAAGTTAGGCGCAGGGACCAATTTTTGTTGAGCTCAAATTCAGGGTTGCCAGATTATGTGTGGTTAAAAATATATATTAATACATTATACTAACCATTACTGTTGCTTTCATGGTTCAAGGGGAGTAACTCTTATTTTCCCTTTGTTTCCAAAATTGCAGTGCATGTTTTATTATAAACTAGCTTAAAATCTGCCCAACAGGAGAACTCTTGGTTTGGCCATCATCACAATAACTAACTTAATTTAAAGATGATTTGATGTGCGTAAATCCTTATTTTCTGTACAAACAATTTCATTTTTATTTCATGGGTGACAGAACAAGGGACAATTTATAAGATAAAATTAATATAGTGTAAAGATAGGAAAATAGAGATTAGAATTAGTTATACATTCAACATTTGAAGAGTTCGAGAAACATAATAGCTAATGAGGTAAACACTATATTATAGAATCTATAGGAATAAATGTGAAATTGGAGCTCAATTCTCCCATGAATTCTGAGATTAAAAAGCCTCAACTCAACTTTATAGTAATTTGGTATTTACTTAATCCCATGAAGTTGCATTGTGACACAAGGTCAGTTTAATGTGAGGAGCCTGAGCACATACACCTGGGCTAGGAACAAAAATTCCCCAAGCTTCCACAACCATCAGTTGTTCTGCCCACGGTGTGAGCACTAGTCCCTCTGTGTGATGCAATGAGAGTGTATGGTCTTGGGCAGCTGTTCTCCAGGGCCATCACCTCTCAGTATAATTTTCCTCAGTTGCAACTCTGTCCTTTGATGGAGCTACCCCTGAGCGCACTCTGACTAAAGAAACGCAACAAAGAGATGATAAATAGGATATTACAAACTACTTTATAGTAATTTGGTATTTACTTGAACCACCCACCCCACCCAATGAAGTCATATTGAGACACAAGGTAAGTTTAATGTGGGGAGCTTGAGCACATACATCCAGGCTAGGAACAAAAATTCCCTGAGCCCCTGCAACTGTTGGTTGCGCTGAACTTGGTGCAAGCACCAATCCCTCTGTCTAGTGCAATGAGAGTGTGTGGCCTGAGGCAGCTGTTCCCCATGGCTGGGCACCTCTCAGTACAATTTTCCTTAGTTGCAACTCTGATCTTTTATGGAGTCGCCCCTGAGTGCACTCTGCCCAAGGACAGAGATGCAACTGAGAGATGATAAATAAATGTGTTACAAACCACACAAGAGAGCAGTTGATTTACTTGAGTGTCTTCACTCGGGCCCCTGGTCTTAGCTTGTCCAAGCTGATCAGAGCTGGTCTAAACTAGTCTTAGCTGGTCCAAGCTGGTCAGAGCCGATCCAAGCTAGTCAAAGCTGTGATACTACCAGCACAGGGACAGATCCCTGTGCTCTGTAAGTATCAGAATGTGTATACCACTCCAAAGCACAGTTTACATGGTATTTACTTGACACCCCACAAGGTCAGGTTGTGACACAAGGTCAGTTTAATGTGGGGAGCCCATCGGTTGTGCTGGCCTTGATGCATGCACCAATCCTTCTCTCTCGTGCAATGAGAAGGCACGGCCTTGAGCAGCTGTTCCCCAGGGCCAGGCATCTCTCAGTATAATTTTCCTCAGTTGCGACTCTGTCAAAGGACAGAGTCGCCCCTGAGCACACTCTGTCCAGAAAAGTGTTTGAAATTTGCATTTTACTTGGCCTTCAACAAGTTGGCATCTATTTGTAAAACTTTCCTTAACTATAACAAGCCAATTTATGAATGAAATGTTCATTTAAAATTTTTGTTTCAAAGATTTCAAGTAGTGAATATATCTTACTTTGCAAAGCGATAGCAAGCGGGGGAAGCCTGCTAGTAACATATATGAGCACACTGGAAAGAAACCTTATTCACATTCCTTAATCTCACCAGCTCAGATCCTTATAACTTAGACTTGTAATGTTCACAGTGGCAAATCTTCCTCATTACCTTCATGCTTCTTTGGTAAGATGTAAGTTCCACCCAGAAAACTTCTTCCACAGAACTGTTACTTTGTGAAAGTATTCCCCAGAGGATGCTTCTCTAATCACTACAATGTTAAACTCTTCAAGTCTAGGGTCAACTGTTATCTATCCTCATAATATGCACTTCCTGCTTCCCCTTTCCCCTCCCTTAGAACAATCCTACTCAGTAACCCTCTATCTTGAGTGACTCTTGGGCCTTGTACTGGGTGGATGAAAGTAGAAAAAACACCTAAGGTGTTCTTTTATTTTACTTTAATTTATCATCATAATACTCAATTAAAAGATAGACTAAACAAAATCAAACTTACAACTGAATTCACACAGGAAAAGGAAAACAGATAGCACCTTATATTTTCTTGATATTTTGTCAATTTGAACTGATTCTGGTTTAAACTAAATATCTACTGTCAGTCAATAAATAAAAACGACCTCGTAAATTTTTACTCACATCACAACAATAAGATAAAATCTAGAAGAATCATATGTTTTTATCTAAGAGCCCTCAGATAGATTCAAAAAAACATGTATAAATGATAACACTAAAAGAAAAAGAAAGAAAGAAAGAAATGGAGATGAAAAAGAGTCAGATTGATATTTGAAGGGGAAACAGAAATAAAAAAAAGACATTTGAGAAAAGAAATAAATTAAAAATAAGGTGATGGAAAAAGATAAGAGGGATTTATATTTGAAAGATAGAAAGAAAGAAATGAGTGAGAATGAAAGAAAGAAATGAGTGAGAAAGAAAGAAAGAAAGAAAGAAAGAAAGAAAGAAAGAAATGAGTGAGAAAGAAAGAAAAAATGAGTGTGAAAGAAAAGAAGAAATAGTGGGAAAGAAAGAAATGGATGAGAAAGAAAGAAAAAGGAAATGCGCAAGAAAGAAAGAAAGAAATGAGTGTGAAAGAAAGAAAAAAGAAATGAGGAAGAAAGAAAGCAAGAAAGCAAGAAAGAAATAAGAGAAAAAGAATGAAAAATGAAATGAGCAAGAAAGAAAGAAATGAGAGAGAGATAGAATGAAAGAAAGAAAGTAAGGAAGAAATGAGAGAAAAAGAAAGAAAAAAAGAAAAGAATATGAAAGAAAAAAGAAAGAAATGAGAAGGAAAGAAAGAAATGAGAAGGAAAGAAAGAAATAAGAGGCAAAGAAAGAAAAAAAGAAAGAAATGGATGAGAAAGAAAGAAATAGATGGAAATGACCTCATAAATTTTCGCTTGCATTCACAACAATAAAATAAAATCTGGTCTAATAATTTTTTTTTATTTTTATTTAAAAAACATTAAAATTTGCAGACCTGAATTAAGAAAGAACCTGATGGAAAAAAATGCATTGAAAATACATGTAAAATCCTTCACTATCCTAGTTATTTCATATCCAATGCAAAAGAAAAGTGTATAAAACCAACAAAACCCCAAACAAGGCCATTTATATCTGTCTATATTTCTGAGATGAAGTATTGTAATTATTTTACATTATTATTTAAATTGTTTGGACTGTTGTTCTCATCTTTATTGTCATGTTCATGACGTTTCGGCTGCTGTACGCGCCGGCCTTCGTCAGGTGATTGGAATTTTGAACTGAATCCTTTATTTTGTCTACCGGGGTAGATTGTTCTAGTTCTACATGCCATGCCTTTTCTAGAAGTCTCAGTTATCTCCCTTTAACTCAACTCTCCAAGTTTTTGTTCACCACTGCCGTAGTCAGGTATCGAACTCACAACTCTTTGGCTCAAGTCACTGGATCCAACCAACGCTTTTATCCACTGAACCATGTGTTCTCAAGGATTTTGTTGATTTCCATGTGTGCACTGTTTATATCTCTACAAATGACCTACCCACAATACTGAGCACTCTTCCATAATAAATATAGCCTACTTGTGATATAGTCTAATTATTTGTTAATAAAGCACTTTTTTCCAGATTTTTAAGCATAAAATTTAGGCGTGCATATTATACACAAGAACTAAATATTAAGTTTTTTCATAGTCATGTGCATCACCATACTTAGGGTAATGTGGTGGTGGTGGTGGTGGTGGTGGTGGTAAAGGTCTGTATTAGCCATTTCCTTATAAGGAAACATTCACCATTCATTGAATGAGCAGACAGTGCTGCTTGAGTGAAGCTTTTTTTTACTCCCTGGCCATCAGGCCGGGATCAAAGTGTAGTATCTGTTCTACTCATCTCTAATGGTAATGGATATATCTGCCATTTCCTTATAAGGAAACATTTGTCATTCATTGACCAAACAGCCAGTGCCACTGTCCATTGAAATTTATAATATCTTTCTATTAAAATAAGAAAATAGGTTTCTCAAACCCACTAACTATGACCATATCACATTGAAATATTGGTTCCCATATTATCAAGCAATGTCAAGCCCAGTTAGTACCTAGATGAGTGACCACTTTGGAATACAAGGGCTGTAAGCTTGGATGTACAGGTGATGTAATGGATAATGGCTCAGAATTATTAATCAGTGAGCCGACTTTCAATTCCTGTTGGTTTCTTATAGTCACTTACATGCAAATACCCTTGGGAAAGGTATGAATCCAACTCTTCTCCTCCAAGCTATAGGTTAATTAGTAAGACGTGTATCACTAAATTATTATTATCTCAAAAAAAAATCTTACAATCTAAAAATATTTGGGGCTTGAAATATCCAGCAAGGGTTGATAAGCCATAGAAAATGAATGAATCAATCAAATACTGATTAGTTTCGCAGGCATGTCTTTTAGATTTATACTCTCAGGATATTAATTGATAGGAACTACTGTGAGCACAAAGTGAGTGATCAGTTTATATATTGGTTGTAATACAGAATTGATCCCCCACTTTATACCCACATCATAGTTTCTTGTTTGTTTACCAAATTCTGATTTGGTATGAATCCACCTCTTCTACACCCCACACAACAGCTATGAGTTAATTAGTAAGACATGTATCACTAAACCATTATTATCTCCAAAATAAAATTCTTACAATCTAAACATATTTTCTGGCTTTAAATAACCTGCAAAGGGTTGATAAGCCATAGAAAACAATTCAATTAATCAATAAAACCCACAGTTAGATATTATTATTATGGGATAATTTTGGATTTTTTTTGTAATATATATATATATATATATATATATATATATATATATATATATATATATAGATAGATAGATATATATTAGTGTTTAATCATTATTATATATTATGCAAGAACAATAAAAGAACAGGAATTCAGAAGACAGAAGATAACGTTTGACATTGCATTTAAATTTTTGAATGTCATACTTGATTTGGAAGAAAAAAGCGAGAAGTGAAAAAAAAGTAACTATTAGCAAAGAACTTATAATTACATCTAGCCATTCCAACTGGAAAATGATGAGACCTACCTACCAATCAAGTGCTGCACTTAAACACATAGAGTTAAGGTACCATAAAGGAAAGTTTATCAGAACAATTAGCATGAAAGTATTTATAGGAAAGGCACAGGGAAGCTACATTACAACAGTGGGAAAGTGACTGAAGCCAAGATGCCAGGTCAGGACCAATGATATTGCAGGTTCTTTGGAATTCATCAAGGATATATAGCAGGAGCACATAGCCCTTTATTTAAAATATATGAACCATTATTCCAAATGAACCATTATTCTAAAGCCTTCAAATATTTTAAAAAGAAAGATGAAGACAATAAATGAATTATATAGAATAACTAATTTACTCAGGCCACTAAAAACTGATGATATTTTTTGTTAAGCCTTTATTATAATTAGAATTTTCTATGTGAGTTAATTTTTCCAATTATTATTGTAATCTACTCATTCATGGAATTGGTCTTTTTACATCCAGGATTTCTAATACAAAGTAGTTAATTCTAATATAAGTAAAGGTTTACCATGAAAGTATTTATAGAAAAGGCCTAAGGAAGCTACATTATGACAATGGGAAAGTGCCTGAAGACAAGATGCCAGGTCAGAACCAATGATATTGCATTCTTCTTTGAATTTTATCTAAAATCTCTAAATATATAGTAGTAATGCCAGACCATATGTGGTAGCAATATTCTAAGCACGGATTTGCAACTTTATTGAATTTCTAATGAAGTTAACCTTCCAAAATCAACTGTTATGTCAACTAGGGAAAAAATACCTTGATAATGATAAATTTGAAAAAAAAACAAATATAAAATATTATAATATAAATATTTATATAATATAAAAACTAAAACTGTAATCGCAATTGTCGTTTGAAGCAAGTTATAAATAATAAGTTTTTATAAAGTATTTGTTTTTATTACTTTTTAAAGATTGATGTTACAGTTAATACTGGAAGGTTAAATTCATTAGAAATATTTGACATACTATTTCCTCATTCTCTTTGATTCATCAGCTTTAACATGGCCACCAAAACGAATGTATTACAGTTTATTCATAATGTAATATATATATATATATATATATATATATATATATATATATATATATATGGTTGCATGGAGAGTTGTTTAGACCATAGGTTTCATGCTTTCATAATCTTCAGACAAACTGCAGTTTGTCTGAAGATCGCAAAGCCTGAAAACATAAGGTCACAAACAACTCTCCATGCAACTGCATATATTAGCTCTCTCACAGATATTGAGCACTTTCCATTAATTACCAAGCACACACACACACACACACACACACATATATATATATATATATAATATATATATCTCCATCTATCCATCTATATATATATATATATATATATATATGTTTCGTACAGTTTGGCAGACAAGAAAAATTTGATTAATTTTTTTATTTAGTTTTTACAACATTCTTTCATTTTTTCATTTAGTGGGTGTAAAGAAGTGTAAAAATTGTTTGTATTGTCCAGTCAAATTACAGCCACATTCTACGTGCAAAACTTGGAATAAGTGTATTCAAAACAACAAAAAAAAAACATCTTAAACAGTCAAACATGAAGAAGAACTAACAACAATTAAAACGCCCCTGAAAATGGCTAAAGAAGTGACAGAAAGTGTTTGGGATGATGGACAATACGGACAATTTTTGCACTCTTTTACTCTCACCAATTGAAAAATATGTAAGAATGTTGGAAAAACTAAATAAAAAATGAATCAAATTGTTCTTATCTGCCATATTCATGTATATATATATATATATAAAGTGTGTCAAACCCAAGGTCACAAACTCATATCCATACCACTGAATATGTTAGCTCTATAACTGATATTGAGCATTTTCCAATAAGTACCATGCATATATAATATATATAGAAAATATATACATACAGACACACAAACACACACACACATACATATATATATATATATATATGTATATATATATACACATACATATATATATACATATATATATATATATTACATACATAAATATATATATATATTTGCATATATATATATATATATATATGAATATACATGCGTACGTATGTATATTACTCTAAACATTAGCAGACACAGTTTATCTTAACCAGTTTTTTATTTCGTCTAACAGATTTCTTGAATGTTCATGATTGATTGATTGATTCATTTTTTATGGCTTATCAACCCATTGCAGGCTATTTAAAGAAAAAAATCTCACATTGTAAGAATTATTTCTTTTGAGATAATAACGGTTTAGCAATACAAGTCATACTAACCCATAGCATGGAGGAGTAGAGTCACTCAAGGTGTGTTTCAACTAAACATGTTTGAAAGAATTCTTGCTGGCAAAATACACCTTTTATACATATACATATATATATATATATATATATATATATATATATATATATATATATATATATATATACTCAAGTATAGAGTATAGTGTGTGTCTTTATGATCAGTTTTATGCAAAATATCAGGAGGTTGCATATTTTTGTAATTTTTTTGAAGAGGTTAAAAATGATGCATTTTCAGTGACCTGTTACACAAACAATGCTCTATATAAAATAACAGAGTTAAAATTTATTTATTCCTTCATGGAAAAAAAATGAGTGCAAGTTCAATTCCTGTCACAAATAAAATTCTCCATTATTCAAACTTCTTGTTCTAGGTCAGTTGTTATTAATTTCACTCTTTAAGAAATAAAAAAAACATGTGTAGCAACTGAAACAAGTTGCTAAAAACTAAAAATAATATTTATAGTAATAAAAATAATGCTGGATAAATAATCCTTTATATATATATTATATATATATATATATATATATATAAGTTGAATAAGGTTGACACATTCAGCATTAATTGGAATAGCCTAAACTCATAAGGTAATTTTGGATTTCTCTGTTATGTAATATATATATATATATATGTATATATAATGATGAAAGTGGAGATTTTAGAAAACCATGGTAATAGTTTATTTTGCATGGGTTTCTTCTTTCATTATTATCATTTGCTCTGTTCTTACATTGAGCACTCTTTGGATTTATATCCTCTTTGGAATTATCCACATGAATTATCAAATAATATTTTATATATATATATATATATATATATATATATATATATATAGTTTTACTTTGTGTATGTTTTGTCCTACCTTTAAAAAAACTGGAACAAGGCTACAGCTATGGGGCACTGAGGATGAACATATAACTCAGCTAATAAGCCAAGATGTATGCTTTTTGCATTACTAGGTGCAGTAATTGTGAATTTATTAACTTTGATTAACAAACCAAATAGATGACATGTCTGCTGGTATAGTATCTAACAAACAAACTTATGAATAATGAAAATTTTGGAAAACGCAACTCCTGAAACTAATTTCTGAAATTCACTTAGAAGAACTTATTTCAAAGAGGGAGCATTTTATTAGACAGTTTTAAGTTATGTCAAACAATAATTTTAGAAATAATTTGTTTTTTGTACAACCTCATATTTCAAATGCAAAATTTGGTTGGTTGGTTTGTTTGGTTTTATTTTGCAGCATATCAAAACCTGTATGGGTTATTTTATGCCAAAATCTAACTACGTAATTTTAACTACAGATATTTTGTACATAATTTTATACTTTCAAAAATGATGGTGTTCATACAGACCTTCTTAATGTATGACATCATCAATAAAAGTGAATAAACTGAATCCAGTACATGTGTTTTGTATTACTGTATTACTTGTTCTTCTATTGTTCTCATTAATTTTTGATAGAGGGATACAAGACTTTCGGACCACCCTCTACTTCAACTTTATATTTGATCTTCAAAAATTTAAATAAATGTCAATCGTTATCGTCTGCCTTCTTAACTCCTGTTCTTTTATTATCAACTCTCCTAAATAGTAGTTTTTCTCATATTCTCTATCACTCAGTAACCCCTTGCATCCTAGTGGCTTTATTACCTTGCTTGTAGTGAAACAGTGCTTAACTCATGTAAATGGTTAGCAGAATATGGACTGGGAAGGATAGTAAAGGAATAAACATTACTTAGGAAGTTGTGGAGAGCCATGATCACACATGTCATGAAAAGACAACACATATAAAAGAAGTTTACACAGGTTTTAGTTTGACACAAGGCCAAGCAGAAGAGTATTCTAAGTGGAGGAGAGTCTACTTGCCTTGAAGATTAATGGTTGTTTTTAGTTTGTTTTATCATAGAGCTTGAACACTGACCTCTGTCATCAATAAGAAAATGTAACTTTTCATGATGTCAATGAACACTTGTTGCCACTTCGTTGATGCTCATTGTAGTAGAGACTTTGTAATCGCAGATACAGCTATAATACGCCATTGAACAATACTGGTGTCAGACGCCTTCAAATAAAACTCATACTAATAGTACTTGCTCGATAATACTCGCTCGAACAATAATCCAAATAGTGATCCAAATAGAGCAATAGTATAGTAAATTGAATAAAGAATAGTGATACGTATAGTAATAGAGGACAGAATAGAGATAGTGATCTTTATAGTGTAGAGGATAGACTAGAACTAGCAATTGTTAGTCGTCACAGTACTTTCTACTTATGTGTTTCCTCTATGGTCACATGATCCACTTAATTCAATAATGTGATCGCCTGTGATTGCTCACTGGTGATCTGTGTTCAAACTCAAGTGTCAGCAGTGACACTTTATTCCTATATAACATAACTTCAGCCACCATTCCTGCCCCAAAGGCTCATTATTGCTATTGAGTGTAAGTGCGGCATGAAAATAAAGTGAGGTACAAATATACAAAGTCCAATATATCTATGCCTTTCACTCTGATAACAGTATACCAGGCATATGCATCACAGCAAAATATGTGAAATACGGTGGCAGATTTTGAAAAAAAACAATGTATGATCTCGAAGGTAGGGGCCTAGTTAGAGAATACCGTCATGCTAGATAACTCAGTCTGCTCAGACAGTCTCCAATTGAAGTTACTTCTGAGTATCTAGATATGACTCCTAATTTGCCTTGGTTACCTCATCATTTAAACTAAAAAACAAAACAAAACAAAAAAACAATATCAGCATTAGGCTAGAATGCTTCCCCCACCACTCCTGCAGATATGAACAATGCATCAAACCCTAAAGGATATGCCCAATTGGTTAAAGTCAGGCAACTAACAAGCAAACCTTTGGTATTGAATTTTTTTTATTTTTATACATGTTCACTCATTACAAGGCCCAAGAACCATTCAAGGTAGAGGGTTACTGTGTGGAGTTGTATTAGCACAGGAGAGGACAAGCATTAGGAGTACAGAACTGAAGCAGACTTTAGAAGGAACGGAAAACCCAATCCTAAACTGGAAACAATGGATAAACCTCTACTCCTGTTCAAGAGACCCAAGAGGAGTGTGAACCTGATGATAGGCAAACCCATCTACTCCTATTGGTACAGAAGAGAACAAAATAAATAAATAAAAATAGAATAAAATAAATAAATAATGAACAAAACTTAAGAGTTCAGGCATGGCAATTAGTTTCGAATATATGTGTTTGGGTAGAGTTAGTTATGAATCTGACAGTAAGTTTTAATCTAACATAATATAATCTCAAATATCATTTGTCAAACAAAATAGAGCAGAGAATTAACGTTATTTGAACTTTTTTGTGTGAAAAAAAAGACAATGTACAGTAAGTATGGTGAGATATACGCACATACAAGTCAGAAATTTGGCCAGGCTGTCCCGGCCAGCCATAGATGAACACAAGCCAAAATATACATTTTACTGTCAGTTAGTGAAGTGCCATATATGATATACACTTGGGCGGTCAGGTCTTTTTCTATTTATGACTGGCTAAGCAAAAGATTTTCCTGCAGTAGTTTGCCATTTCTTATTGTAGTAGACTGACTGCCAACCAAGGATATAGGACCCAGTCTATCTTGCTACTCGACCCATAGCTAGGGAGAGAAGAAATGGATTCATACATTTCCACAGCTATTTGCGCATAAGTTAATGCAACGAACCCGAGTGGAATTCGAACTTGGCTATCCAATTCTTCAATCTGAGCTGATATCCATTACACCTCAATGTAGACTATTTTATTATATCCCAATCAGCTAAGATCAGAAGCCATGAGAACCAGGACTGGTGTATTATTATTATTATTTATTCATTCACTGAATATTGACACCAGTAGGGTTTACTTTATGACCAAAACTCTCAAGTTAATATCCTGCCAAAATTTTGACCAATATTGACTATGCAGATGACTTAACTATCATTGCAGACATCATCACCAATGTCACAGTTCTCCTACATCATCTAAAAAATGCTGCTAACAGTACCTCTAAAACTGAATTCATAAGCTTCAACCAGCGAGTCTCAATACAAACTGTCACATGAGAATTAATAAAATCTGTTGAATCTTTTACATGCCTCGGAACCAAAATAAATTCTATTGAAAATTCACATAGCTAAAGCCTGGGTGACCTTAAATAAAATGGATGTAATCCAGAAATTTGATCTAACAGACAACCTCAAACGGAGATTTTTGCAAGCCACTGTAGAGTTAGTTTCAATGTATGGTGCCACAGCTTGGACATTAACCAAAACCCTTGAGTCGAAGTTTGATGGAACCTACACTTGAATGCTGAGAGCTATACTTAACATCTCATGGGCCCATCCCTTATATTTCCACAATCTTACATGAATGGAGAATGCACTTTTCAGGACACTGAGTAAAACAAGAATGTTCAAGTGATCTACTGCTCTGGACACCTAGTCATAAAACAAGATGGGTTGGTTGCCCAGGAACCATCTACATTATGACACAGAATGCCACCCTAATGATCGTCTGACCTTGATACAGGTTTGTAATGGTTAGTGTGATAGACTCATGAATGTCCAAGCTATCTCAATTGAATAAAAAACTAAAACTAAAAGTAAATGGTGTTTTACACTGGAGATTGAGTGACAGCAATTCATCTTATTACTCATTATTCTTGTTGTTTTCAGTAATGTTATTAACTGGATGGTTCCGACTCTTCTTCTTCTAATTTCCAGTTACTCCAACCCCCAAACTAAGTTGAGAGGCTCTTTGGGGAATCGTTCCTAGTGTTCTGATAATGACTGGTATGACTGTCACTTTTATGTTCTACAACACTTCCTCAGCTCTCTGGCAAGGTCGAGAAACTTTTGTCTTTTCATTTTTGATTGCAGTTGTTGTTGTTGTTGGAAACTTTACAAAAATAATCGGAAATTTTTTCTTTTTTAGTTTTTAAATCAACGAAGAGAAACAAGAAAATAAACTTTTACAAGTAAAGATAATTATTTTGCATTCATTATTTTTTTTCTTCAGTATGACTTACGGCAAAATTGGGATGTGGCCAACTATTTTAATTAATGGAGTGTGTGTCGTTATCAGAAGAAAGATAGTTTAGGTGTTGACAGCTATAATTTTTTTCTTTGTCTTTCATTTTTCTTTTCTTTATTTCTATTTTTTTTTTCTTTTTGTTGTTGCTATTTTCTGCTCTGGAAGTTGATTGTGCATGCGCGATTGCAAGCCTGGGAGAAAAAAAGAGAAAAGTGTGCCCATGTGCTTTATTTCCTTCTTTTCTTCAGCCTGAAGAAGTCTAATTAAAGTTGTAAAAAGAATAATTACAGTTTAAAAATTTGCATGATATAAAAAATGAAATAAAATGCTTTCAAATTGCTAATACTACTGTTACTGAAAAAGGAGGAGAAGGAGGAGGAGAAGTTACCATGGTTTCAACAACCCATTATATAAGTAAAGGAAATAAAAGTAATAAGGGTGTGGGATGGGATGCGGGGGGGCGACTATACATCCCACAGACCTATAATTATTATACTATTATTCTGCTTGTTTGTATGTATGAAAACTTATATCTTGCAAACAGAACTGCCCTGATAACCGATGCTCAACCAACATCACAGAAGTGTTTGTTACCAGAACGTTTCAGGAAACTTGTATCTTAATATCTCCCCACTGTCCCTAATTTCTTTCTTTCTTTCTTTCTTGATACCATTCAATTTTCTTTCTTTGTTTTTTCTTTCTTAATATCACACCTTCCTTCTTTCCTTTCTTTCTTACTTTTTAATATCCCTCTATTTTCTTTCTTTCTTTTTTTGTTCTTAATATTTCCTCTTCCTTCCTTAATATTCCTCCATTTTCTTTCTTTCTTTTTCTTTCATTCTTTCTTTCCTTTTCTTTCTTAATATTACATCACTCTTTTTACTTTTATCTTCCTATTTTCATTATTTCTTAATATTCCTCATGCCTTTCTTCCTTCTTTCCTTCTTTCTTTCTTTGCTATCTCCATACTTTCTTTATTTCTCTTTTTTCTTAATATCTCTCCATTTTCTTTTCTTTCTTTCTTTCTTTCTTTCTTTCTTTCTTTCTTTCTTAATTTTATATTGTTTTGTTCATTATTTTAACTGCCAATTTATATTTAGTATACATATGATAGACATATTTTATCAGTAATTTCATCTTTTCTCTCTCTCTCTCTCTCTCTCTCTCTCTATATATATATATATATATATATATATATATATATATATATATATATATATATAGTAAATATTGATTTTCCAAGTGTAGCTTAGATGTGGCAGAAGGCCAAAAGTAGGGGGGCAACCAGTGAGGATCAAACTCACTACTCTAGTTGTAATTGTTCTAGCTAGACAAGCTTGCTAGCCATTACACCGCCTCAAGGTGTCTCTCTCTCTCTCTCTCTCTCTCTCTCTCTCTCTCTCTATATATATATATATATATATATATATATATATATATATATATATATATATATATATATATATATATATATATATATATATATATATATATATATATATATATATATATATATATATATATATATACACACACACACACACACACACACACACACACACACACACACACACACACACACACATATATATATATATATATATATATATATACATATATAATTGTGTATTTGGGCATTAAAAACAACTGACACAGTACTGCAGTTAAGTTTTTATTTCATTTTTCTTGTGTTTGTATAATTTTTTCTTTCCTGGATAGAAATTATATAGAAATTGTTTGAATTTTCTGTATGTCTGAATGCTTTTGGCTATTCTTTTAGCCATTATCAAGGTTGTTTTTATTTTTGCTTTTAACTGAATATTGATTTTTTTTTTTACATGTAAGAGTATTGATGACGTCTTAGTTGTCAAAACCTGTGGAATATTTCATCAGGAGCCCATATCATCATCATCATTATTATTATTTTCAAAAAATTTACTTTAATATCCATTCAGGACTAGTTGGAAGCAGTGATGTCAAGTCAAATGTTGAAGATCAAGAGAAATAACAATGGCTATTGAGAGGCCATTTTAAGCCTTATGCAATGTTCACATGTTATGAGAAACATTTAGAGGAATGAAAAATAATTTGACAAATTTGTGAATGGAAACTTTGTGAAGTACTGAGATGAACTATTTTCAATTTTCTTTATCTGTAGCCTGACAGTTATTAGCAAAATTCTGATCTAAAATTTTCACTGTATAAAGCTCAGTCTATATCATACAGTGTGAAGTACTGAATTAAATGCCTTGACAAAGTCAACAATTATTTGTTGTGTAAAATAAATGATTATTTCTTTACATCATTACACTATGTATTATTTGGATTTTCTTAATCTTTGTTATTACATTGTCATTCAAACCTATAAATACATTTCTTCATTCAAAATATAAGAACCTTTATTAAAAACATATGGACCAATATTCAAAACATATGGACCATTATTTGGACTGTATAGACCTTAATTCAAAACGTAAAGACCTTTATTTAAAATGTATAGCCCTTTATTCAAAACATATGAACCAATATTCAAAACATATGGACCATTATTAGAACTGTACTATAGACCTTAATTCAAAATGTAAAAACCTTTATTTAAAATGTATAGCCCCTTATTCAAAACATATGGGCCAATATTCAAAAAATATCACAGCACACTTACCAAAATTTTGAAAGTGTGAAATGACTTTTTTTTCCTGTTTTTCTTCTGGTTAGTACTATTGTTTCTATAATTTATGTTATATTTGCCCTAAAAAATAGTGGATACAAAATCGCTAATCATTTGGTATATCCCTCCGTTCAACCAAATGATTAGTATTAAGCTAGGACATAAATTCCTACCTTTGATTGAAAAACACTTTCCTACTAATAGCAGACTTAGCAAGATCTTTAATAAAAACACCTTAAAATTAAGTTACAGTTGCACTGAAAATCTAGAAAGAATCATAAAAAAACACAATAAAATCCTGGAAAAACACGCATGCCAAAACAGTATTATTAAAAATCCTAAACTAAAATTAGACAAAAATAATGAAAAATTATGTGATTGTAGAAACCCGGAAGACTGCCCATTGGAAAATAAATGCCGCACAGAATCTGTGGTATACCAATGCATTATCTCATCCATTGAGAATCCTAACACTGATAGGATATACATTGGTTCAACGAAGAATGAATTTAAAATTAAATGGAGACTACACAAAAGCTCCTTCAATAATATTAGAAATAAGAATCAGTCATCTATATCTAAATATTTTTGGCATTTGAAGGAAATGAATAAAACACCAAAAGTAAAATGGAAAATTATAAACAAAACTAGAACTTGTAAAACTTGGGATGACCCATGCCCTTTATGCCTACATGAAAAACTACACATTATTAAGTTTCTAAATAATGAAAATTTATTAAACCATAGACATGAGTTAACGGTTTTCTGCCGACATCAACAAATTTTCGCATTAAATAATTAGCATAAAAAAAATTAAATTTCATAGTCTAATAAAAGGTTTAAAAGCTTAACCCAATCACAAAATAGAAAAACCCTTTATGAACTCGACAAAAAACAAATTGTAGTTCAGTGCAACACATTTAAGTACGAAACAGCCCTTTAAAAAAAAAAAAAAATAAGAGGATAAATAAATAAATAAAATAAAACAAAATTCTCTAGACACTTAACGACATATTATGGTGCCAAAAGTAATCTTTTGCTGTGACTGACCAGACAATGTGCGCACATGAATGCCATCATTCGATTTGAAATGGATGCCCCCACCCAACCTCAGTTTGACCTCTTTCCAAACGTGACTGATATGTGGATAAAAATGATCTCTTAGACCCCTTATCAAAATGGTCACCCCAGCTATTTCCATAGTAATTAATTTTGCAAATGAACATGCTTATAAAGATGCATAAATTTCAAGATTGGTTATTCCTAAATTTTCACTTGAGGATGAAACAGGGCTAGATGCTTTAACTCAATTTAATTTTAATAATTATATTGAGGTTTTTGGTTCTTGTTCTTGAAACACGAGAACACTTATGTAGTGAAGCAATATTTTTTTTTTAAATAATTATAATATATATATATATATATATATATATGTATGTATGTATATACAGTCTCTCATTATTCCATTCTTTTCTTTTCTCAAACCAAAAACAATTCCTGAATTAAAACAAGCAACTTCTGATAAATTTTCTGAAATGAGTGTAGAAATGTGTCAAATGATTTGTAGAAGTGTTGCTGATAGTTTTCTGTATTTCATTGCTAAGCATAACAAATCATGTCGTTTTGATGTGACAATACTTATAAATTTCCTTAAACTACTGAAATTTATTTTTGTTCAATAAAAAATAAAAGTTAATAAAAAAAGTGCATTTCATCATGGAGGCTGTGCTTTGTGACCCTTTCAATCTTATCAACATTTGCTTTTTTCTACCTACATTTATAAACATTACAAATTAAACCAAGCACAATTGACTGTTATTAAAGGATAAAAGATTTCCCAGATTTTGATGTCATTATGGGTTCTTTTTTTCGTCCAAATCCGTTAATTCATTTTGCTCATGCTAATTCTTGCAAAAACACTATTTAAAATTCACTTTTTATCCATATGTTAAAATTATTCAACATTTTAACAAGAAAATTCTCAAGTTGATGTTAAAAATTGCTGCAAAGCATTGTTGATTTATTTAAGATGGAATGATCTATTATGACATGTCTCTAATTCATATTTAGATACATTGTATTTATTTTCAGTTTTTCTAGTTGAATTGTTCACTTATATTGCATATGATCCATTCTTGTACATAATTAAGTTACAATAAAATTTGTGCTTTATATGAATACTACCTTATAAAAATTGAGCTGTAGTAGAGTGAGGAGAGCTGTATCACAGATTTAAATAATAGGACTCTATCATAAAATTGATGGGGGGGGGCATGTATATATATTGGCGGATCAATTGGCTACAACTTGCTATAAGTGAGATGTCTTTCCCCCTTCTCAACCCATAACTCATTTCATCAATATTTACAATCTCACTTCCCCCACAACACACACTATTAACAATAGACCTCTCTAACAATATTACACTGAACAAAATTTTAAATTTCAGTTTATTTTCCTAAAAAGTTTTGCACATTGAAGAATCAGACAGAGATCTGGTTTTTGCTGGAAAATACTGCTTCTACAAAAACATCCATTGGTGAGTAATTCCCATTTCTCTTTTTCTACCTCGGACCGTTAATGAAGGACACAGGCATGTCCCAAAATTCCCAAACCTTTCTCTCCTTGCTTCATTTCTGTCATGTGGTTAATATTTGATAAATGTTTATCATACTTATTGTATTGGTACCATTCCATTTGTCATTGTTTTATTAACCAACCAATCTATTTTATCATATATATATATATATATATATATATATATATAATATGTATCCGATTTCTTCTTTATTTTATTATCTATCTATCTATCTATCTATATATATATATATATATATATATATATATATATGTGTGTGTGTGTATCTGATAAAATAAAGAAGAAATAGAATACATGGTGTGTGTGTATATATATATATATATATATATATATATATTGTTGTGGCCTTGTTAGGGCCAGAAATAAAGACACAAAGATAGGAATTGAGTTAAACAAATACATTAATAGAAACAGTAATACAAACATATACACACAGGAGAGTTACACCAAGAATGTTCAGTTCGACTGTCAGAGCTGACAGCTGGAAACTTCTCTCCCCAAAAGGCAGTACCTGCTACTATTTATAGCTGAGAGAGTCCATGCGTGGGTAAATTACCATATATATATATATATATATATATATATATATATATATATATATATATATATACAAACACATACCATGTATCCTATTTTTCTTTTATTTTCTCATATATATATGTATATATATATATTTATATCATAAAATAAAGAAGATATATATACATACACCATGTATCCTATATATATATATATACTATATATATATATAATATATATATATATATATATATATATATATATATATATATATATATATCTATACACACACCATGTGTATACATATGTGTGTGTGTATGTGTGTTCTAAAGGCATCCCAACATGGAATTACTATTTCTCCTATACAAGAAAACTTAGACTTATGATGAATTCCTTACAATGCATATCACATTATAAACACAGAAAAATACAGTAACTACAAACACCTTCAAAATGTCTAAGAAATTGGCTGAAATTCCTTGGGATGGAAATCACTATGGACAGTTACTACACTCTCTTAATTTTCATAAAAGAAAAACAATAAGGACACTAGAAAAACTGAATAAAAACTTATAAAATTTTCCTTGTCCATTATCTTTAATGAAACGTGCATAAAAGAAAGTTTTCTGCCCAAAAATACAATATGTGTGTGTCTATGTGTGTGAATCTTCTTTAAGCAACATCAGTACCAGGAGTTAAGTAAATACAGTGATATTATAGATATATGCACTATTACATACTTATGAGCAGTTGGACTCACAAAACTGATCCTGTTTATAATGGGGGAGGGGTCTGCATTTATCTTGAAATAGAGCAAGACTGAAGTTTTATTGTGTCAATAATCTAAAAACAAACTAACATTCCAATTTATGCAATTCTACTAAGTATTTCCAAAATAATTGGTTCATTTTTAACACAAGTCTGACTGTGAGCATTTATTTGCCAACCAACCACAACAAACTGTGACTCCTTCCACTTACCATTCTGATATGGCATATAACTCAAGGTCACATTTTTATGGTGAGTCTTCCAAAAAAATACCCCTTGATCTTTTCTGAAGAAAGCAGGATGTACTTTTGGCCCAAATCTATTTAGCAAAGTGTGGTGGCACTGTTTGAGGGAAGTATTTCAGGTCACTGGGTTTAACGCTATGGAAATTAATTAATGGTATATGTAAAGTTGAAATTGGCTAAACTGAAATCAATTTTTAGTCTCCTCTGTTATGTTCACTCCTCACTAATACTCTTGGGAAAGGCACAATTCGATTTCTTCATCACCCCCCCCAACACAGCTCCCCCAGCTCAGACTGGGTTCTATGGTTTTGGAGAAGAATTATTCTGAATTCAAACAATACAGAAGGCAGTGTGTAACCACTCTACTGTCTTTCCCAAGAATTCATGGTAATTCACAGATAATGAAAAAGGAAGTTGTGGAGAGCCATTATCACCCACGTTCTGAAAGTCATTTTGGGAATGAGTAAACTATTATTAATGTGACATAAAATGGGGGATCGATATGTAATAGTTATTAAGTAATAAACTGATCTCCCATCAGAATTACTATATAATATAACAATTGGAAAAAAAACATTTAAAGATTCATATATGAAAGTCTTTTAATGATAATAATGAATTGGAAAAAGCAAGAATCTTTTTCTTCTTTCCACAGCTGTGGGCTAAATAGCAGGGTAGACTGTGCTCTCTAGCCTTGGATAGCAGCCAACATATGAGAAAGATTATTCTAAATTCAAAGTTGTGGGGAAGGTGACAGGAAGCCATTTTATTATCTTTTCGAAGAAGGCATGGCAATTATTCATGAATAATAAAAAAGAAGTTGTTCAGAAAGCGATGTTTGCCTATATTCTGAAGGGATCTTTTTTTAAACTTACTCTAAATAATTTATTGCATGAGCAATGAATTATGTTGATTTCAGCTGCACTTATCTGAGGCTAAGTTTTCCAGTTGAAGGAGAGATGCTGGATTTGTAATGTCAATTTGAATATTCATATTGGCAAGATCTGTTCTGTCATAAGCCATGAAATTTCCGACCCCTTTTTCTTGTAGCGTCATCTGTAGCATTGATCTAAGATTTTTCTTATTGGTGTTTCTGTAGGCAGTCTCATTACATGCACTAGGAAAGTAAACATTCTATGTTTGATGGTTTTGCTTCCAAGGTTCACATTTTGTCTTATCGTATATGTCTTCATTCAGAATCTTACAAAGCCAGCAGATATTGAGAGAAATTCAAAATAATTCTCTCTGGTTTGGTTTGTTTTGTTTTATGGCATATCAACACCTCAATGGGTTATTTAATGCCGACAAGATTGTTATTGCTGGTAATATTTCTTTATTCCAAAAATGAATTGCTAGTAATTTTTTTTTTCCGAAATTTATTGCTGGTAATTTTTTTTTTCAAAAATACATTACTGGTAATAAAATATTGCTGGTAATAATTTTCTCCAAAATATATTACTAGTATTAAAACCTATTTTTATACTTTCATAGTGATTTTACCGCAGTTTGGGAGTTAACTATTTGCTCATAGCTGCGATCCTAGCAGGTGCTACCACACTGGGTTAGGGTCTACCTAGGAACACCAGCAATTAAGAGGTGGTTCCACACTATTCAAAACCTGATCAGAGGCCTTGCTGCCAGATGTAGTTTATCGTCATACCCAGGATGTGGATGTAGTTTATAGCCATAGCCAGGATGCCTCATTGGGAGGCAGAGTCTTACACCTCTGCAGAGTTGCAGTTGCACACAGGGCATAATTCTCTCTGAAAAGCATCAATATTTTTCTCATCTCTACTCATTGTAAGTCCCTAGAGTTCTGAGCTGTATTGAAACACATTTGATATGTAAATAGAAAGAAGTTCTGATTTTGATTTGATGACAGATAAAGCTTGGTTTGAAGATGCTTTCATATTTCTGAATAATTAGAAGTGCAAGACTGCATGAAATGTTTGAACAAATGCAGAAACAATTCCCTCCCCTGCTTGAACAGGGAGAGCTCAAAGTAAAGCATATGAAAATCATGATCTACATTCTACCAAAGCCTCCTCTACCCACACTCCCACCATTTGTGATTGAAGAACTCACCCAACCCAAAAATAATAATTTGTTCTGGTCTGCACTTGACTGGAAACATAGTGTCAAAAGGATGTTTTTCCCTTTGACACTGCTGTTATTTTAACTACCTTTACTCCTTGGCAATGTTTGTTTTAATGAGCAAATTTTAGTTTATTTTTTTAATCAGTATCACCCTATGCAAGGCAGTAAAGCTACTAAGATGCAAGGGGTTACACGGTATGGAAGAATTAGGAACAGAATCATTAATAATGAGCAGGAAGAGAGAAGAGCAATCAGGAGGACAGTAGACAGCAATAGACACTGCATCATACAGATCAAAACTGGATGGAAAGCATGGAGCCGGAAGGGAGTTCCACAAGCAAGAAAAGAAATTGCCAGCACAGAACTCATGGCCACATCTAGTCAGCCCAGCTGTTAACTGATGGGATTTAGATGCCAGTCTATTACTGCACTTGAATTCTAAAAGTCTAGGCACAATAGCAAAGAGCCCATCCGAAGAATTACCATGAAAATATTTATAGAAAAGACACAGAGAGGCAACCTTACAGCGATGGAAAAGTGACTAAAGCCAAGCCACCAGATCAGGACCAATAATATTGCTGATTCTTCTTTGGATTTTATTAAGGAGATCAAGGTCAATAACAGTTTCACCAGACTATATGGGACAGCAATATTCCAAGCATGGATGAATGGTAAACTTATAGAATTGTAATAAAACCTAAACAATCAAATAAATAGAGTTTATAATTTTTGTTGTCAGTTTCCAAGAATGAAGAAAATGTATAAATTCACTTTAATATCTTTATATTTTATTACAATTCCAATCATCACTTTTCAAGATGATAAACAAGGAGTGAAGGTTAAAATAATAGTGGTGTCAAAGGAAAAGCTTTCCTTCTGACAAACTGTTATTTTTTTGCAGGCATTAACATCCATGTTTGCCATAAATTATAATTTGAATTGTATGTATTTACTATTTCCTTAACATAACTTTTTTTATTTTCTGATTTCAAATTCCTATATTTTATATTTTATTTTAACATATTCCTTGCTACAAATGTAATTTATTTGTTGACAGTTATTTGTTTTTAATTTTATTAACTATAAAACTTTCAAAAAACTTTTTAAAAATTTGCTAGTTATAGAAAGTGAAAAGAAAGAAAGGAAGAGCGTGATTTGCTGTCAGTGACTTAAAAATAACATTACCCCAGACTTTTATTCCTGCAGGATGCGTCTTCTTTTATGTGCTTTGTCTCTTCAAGATGTGTGCAATCATAACTCTCAACAACTTCCAGTCCTTTGTAGCACTAAGCAATGTTTGTCTCAATGTTACCCCTACAGTCCCTCATCGGCCATCCATTTATATAAGCACATTAAGTAGGTTGCTCATTAATTCCCTCTGCTTCTATGGTCTTTAGTATGTCCTGTGTCTCCAAGCCTACTTTCCTCATTATGGTTGCAAGAAATTGCAACAGCTCTGTTTTAATTCTCAATTTAGATGTCCTTTTTGTTTCTATTTTCCTTAAAAAGACCCAGCTGCTCATGTGTTCCTTCTATAGTATTCTCAGCATCCTTCTGTAGTACCACATATCTCTTGCTTCAAATCTCGTCTTCATCTATGTGGAACTTTATGGGCATTTACTGTCATATATGAGGTCTGATATTACACAGAAGTTCAGCACTCTTTTGCGGGTGGGGTGTTTAGTATAGATTAAACTATTCAAACAGACTACAACTCACATGTTTCCATTTAAATGTTCGCCCAATACAAGGCTGGAATGGTAGAAAATGAGGTTGTTGCATGAACGTAAAAGAGGGAAGGAAAAGGTAAATACAGATTATGAGAATACATATGATAGGTAATGGTTGACACTAGAATTGAAAAAGTTAAGATTGTCCTGTTCGGGGAAGCATCCTCTCGGGAGTCTGTTCAAAGTATTTGGGAAGAAGTTGTACGAATGGGACTTCCTTTTTATCAATGAATACAAAGGGAATGAAGATGATTTGACCGTGCGTATATGGCATGGCAAGTCTTAGCTGTAAATGTCTGAACTGGTGGAACTAAGGAATGTAGCTTGTCAGAAGAATTTTCATGCAAATAGCAATAGAGTAACAAGAGGCTTGTAACGAGAGGCTTGTAACAAGAGGCTTGTAACAAGAGGCTTGTAACGAGAGGCTTGTAACGAGAGGCTTGTAACAAGAGGCTTGTAACGAGAGGTTTGTAACAAGAGGCTTGTAACAAGAGGCTTGTAACGAGAGGCTTGTAACGAGAGGCTTGTAACAAGAGGCTTGTAACGAGAGGCTTGTAACAAGAGGCTTGTAACATTGCATCTGCAGGGAAGGGCGCTGTAAGGTAAAAAATAATGAATAGTGAAGACCACATAAACGCCTTTGAACAAGGTCATGAAAGAGAGGATTGGGCAGAACCAACCAAGATATGGCAGCAATTGTCCGTTTATGGCCAAATTTCACTCTCAGAATGATAGAGCATGGCATGAGGAGCTTGGTACTCTGCAGAGTGGTATAAGGAGCCAACCATTTTACCGATGTCTTTCTTGGGTCCCAAAAGATGCTCAAAATAAGTAGCTCCATTGGGAGTGCTATCGTTCGTCATGACTGGTGAGAATTTAGGAGCAGCTTGGTGATGGGGAAAAGTTACTGACTTGGATTTTAGAAGTATTCAAAGTTATAAGCCTTTTCCCCCCACCTCTCACAGCCATTGAGCTGTTAGAACTACATTAGATGAGATACCGAGTTGACGAGACTCATTTGGAGATGCATAATATCTTTGGATAAAATTCTTGCAGACGATTTCATTAGGATAGACTATCCATTGAACATTGGAGTGCAAGAATACCATTCAAATGGACACTATAACGGTTTCGGTAGCAGGTAGGTTTTTATGATTTGAATTGAATGTGGTACTTTTCCTAGACTGGCAACTATCCAAGGCTAGAGTCCAATTAGTCTACCTTGCTATTTAACTCAGAGCTGAGTGAGAAAGTAGGATTGATTTGTCGGTCCCCCATGGGTTGTTTGTAAATGCAAAGTATCTAATTTCAGCCGTTTTTACCGATTCTTTTTTTGTGTGCTTTTATTAATCGCGATATTTAATAATTCACCAGGAACTGTTTATTCCACAGCTGAGCGTGAAAACATCAGCAACACTTCAACAAGATACGGGTATCAACATATTTTACTCTCCTGACAAGGGCTTATGGCAATATCACATTGAAACACCGTTTCCTGTACGATCACCAAAGTTAAGCTAAATCTAGCCTGGTCAGTACCTAGATGGGTGACTAGGTGCTGTAAGCTTGGATGTGCGGGTGGTGTAATGGATAATGGCTCGGAATTGTTAATCGGAGAGCCGAGTTCCAATTCCCGTTGAGTTTGTTACGTAGGGGATCATAGCAGGAAGGGACAAGAAATTGTGAAGAGCTATGATCCCCTACGTCACGCGGGGATACGACACATAAAGAGAGAGAATGGTTTTAGTGATACAAGTCTTAGTAATTAAACCATAGATAGAGGGAGAAGAGGTGGTTTCATGTCTTTCCCAAGTGTATTTATGCACAAGTCAATATAACGAAATTAAAAATATAAAATGGCGACAATTTACCCATCGCATACTCTCTGTGCGTGTATATATATATAAAATTCAATAACTGCCATTAGTCCGTCTGTCTGTCTGCCCGTCACACGTTCTAAAATAGCCATACGTTGACCGATCGAAACCAAATTTTTGAGAAAAGTGCAAACGGGTAAGGGAATACAAAGTATAGTTGATTTTACTAGGGTGCGTAGCTTAGTACAACAAATTTTCATTCATTTTTGGGGGAAAAATTGAAATATTTTATTATTTAACATACAAAATACTTCCAGTATTTTAAAAACAAATTATCATTAAAATAAATACTCATTTAATAAAAATGCAATACTGTTTTTCGCATATTTTTTCTTTAAGTTTCTAGATATACAAGAATTCAGTTTCCATTTCGATCTGCGTTTGCGAGAACTATAAACAAATCACAAGGCCAAACGCTTCAAAAAGTTGGAAATTGCCTCCAGAAATAAATATTTACGTATGGTCAGTTGTATTTTGCATGCTCAAGAGTAAGAAATCCTAAGAATTTATTCTTCGCTGTTAAAAAGGAAAAAAAATGAAATTTTCTTAAAAAATGTTGTTTGCCATGAAGTCCTGTAAAATTAAATTAAGTTAAAGAAATTATTAAATCGAATAGCTATAGTTATCGAAACAGACTAAAGGGAAAAAAAACCCCAAAACAAAACAAAACCTTCCAGCCAGGTCGATTGTAGTCGGCATCATCGAGCCAATGCGAACAATCCTTTCTTTAGCTGTATATAGTATGTGCTACGCTCGGGCTACATACAGTTTTGAATTCAGAGTTACTTTCTTCTAGTCCGGTTGCCACACAAGGCTATAAAACCCAGTCTGTCCTGTTATTCACCCATAGCTGGAGAGGGGGTGGGGAGAAGCGGATTCGTACCTTTCCTAATGGATCCATCCGATCCGCTATTACTCCACCGTGCCTCTTACATTGACTGATCGAAGCCAAATTTTGGGGAGAAGTGCAAACAAGTAAGGGGTTACAAAGTACAATTGGTTTTACTAGGGCGCGTAGCTTAGTACAATAAATTGTTATTAAGTTTTTAGGAAAAATTAAAAGTTTTTTTTATTAAACGAAACATAGATTTTGTAAATTTCGACAAAAAAATTATAACGATAGTTTCAACAATACTAAATACTGTGAGGATTGTTGCCAAAAAATTCTAGCTATGGAAAATCCTGAAGGGCAGAGGTTACTGTGACACGACTACGTCACACTAAAATAACGCATTCATTCTTACTGAAACAAGAATCACCAGGGTGTCATACATGACAAACCCAATATAGGGTAAAACATTTTCTAATTGAATGAATTGACCTTGACTCCAAAAGACACAATTTCTTCAAGGCAAGCAGCCTAAAAGAACTATTCGAAAATATTAAAATAAATAGAATTATAACATTTCTGAAATCAGTTGGATCATATCTAGAAATATATATAAAAAAAAACTTTTTGCTGTACCTAAGAACAGGTGAGTAATTGAAAACTGTTTTAACATATTGTTTCCTCAAATTGCAATCATAAAAACGAAAGATGACCTAGAATCATGGCGAAAATTTAGATTCTGTGTTACGAATAAGTAAAATAAAATTTCCCCAGATATATATTAAATCCATTCTGTATAATCCTGTATCTTTTTATATACGGTAAGACTTCATTATTCGTGAAATCGTTAACTTGGACCCCCCTTTTTTTTAAAATCATTTCATCCAAAGTAAGGCAATACAGCCACTAAGATGTAAGGGATTAACGAAAAAAGAAACCATTATTAAAGAACAATAAAAACAGGAATTAAGAAAACAAGATAACAATTGACAGTGCATTTAAATTTTTGAAGATCAAACTTGACTGGAAAACAAGAAGCCGGAAGAGATTTCCACAAGCGAAGAAGTGCGATAGAAGAAACTGTTAGCATAGAACTTACGGTTATGTTTAGCCATTTCAATAGTAAAATGATGAAACCTAACTGTCAATTTAATACTGCGCTTAAATATATAAGGTTCAGGTACCAAAGCGGAAAATAGATCAGAACAATTGCCATGAAAATATTTATAGAAAAAGACACAGGGAAGCTACATTACGGCAGTGGGAAAGCGACGGAAGCCGAGATGCCACGTCGGGACTGATGATATTGCAGACTCGTCTTTGGGTTTTATCAGGGATCTCTAAATACATGTCGAATGGTACTTATAAACATGTAAGATATATTTTGATAGATTGTCCAGCCCAACACAGTGAACCAATTTTCTCCGAATTAGACTTAGCAATTGATTCATTCAATATAAACTTTCCACATCATGTCAACGGAAAACATGTCCTGAGAAGGCGCAATGAAAACACATGTCTGTACTAGGCACAGTCAACAAAACTACTTTATAAAATATCTTAAAAAATTATATATATATATATATATGTGTGTGTGTGTGTGTTTTCGTTTTACCTTTTGGACGTGATGTCTGATGATACAGGGTACTTTAAAAGATCTCTGGTGAAATAAACTATTACAATGGAGCCTTATATATATATATATATATATATATATATACACGCCCTCGAAAAAATAACATTCGGTCGAGCCCTTTAGAGGGTAAGCGCAAATTTGTAAACAGTTACTGCTACTACTGATAATGCAAAGCTCTTCTATGAATCGAACACTGTGTCACTGGCGTGTTTATTCAAAATAAATACGTAAAAATTCACCGTTCCTCTCGGGAGCTGATAGCTTAGGGAAAAATCTCCGACTGATAACAAATCTGACAAACATATATATATATATATATAGTGAAGAAATTTATACACACACACACACACACATATATATATATATATATATATATATATATATATATATATATATATATATATATATATATATAAAAGTTTCATTTGGATGTAAAAGGTGTTTAATGCTACTGTCACATAATCTTCAAGCGGTAAAAAAAAAAAAAATATAATACTCATTAAAAAAAAATTTAATGAGTATTATATTGTATTTTTACTGCTTGAGGAATATATATTTTTTGTCTGTTCTGTTTTTGTATATATTTTATATACCTCGTATTGAGCACATTGCATAACTCTATATTAATAATTAAATCGATTTAAATATAATAAAATCCATTAAAATCTGAGTTATCAGCTCCTGAGGGTAAAAGCTCAAATTAATAATAATAATGTTTTGTTGATGGACGACTGAAATTAATTTCATTTTCACATTCGGTTTTTCTGACATTTTTAAAATAGGGTATCGATTTTCTGCTGAAAATATTTCATAATAGATGGTTTGTTATTATCCGAAAATTTCCACATTTTTCGCACGTATTCGAATCCCTCTATCGCACATAATGAGGTCATATTGTATATTGTTTCAATTTGCCTACACAATTTTACAAAAGTGCGGCTAATTTGATTGACAACTTGAGGAAATTTGACAGCTGTTTCTTGTGTATCAGGGTTTTTTTTTTATGTCCATATACAACTCGAAGTAAATGATATCTAACAAACTTGTTAGTGGGCGTTTGGCTCACTGGAGTGTGCTTTTCCTGCGACTATCATTCATCCACCCAGTTTTCGACAAGGAGAAGCCATTTGTCTCAGCCGGGACCGCTCGCGCAGTAAGAGTCGTTCTCTAAAAGGACCCGAAATTATTTTATACGTCAGTTGATGAGGCTGGGCGACAAATTATATCTATTACTGATCTGTTTAATTTGAATATGTTTGTTTATGCGCGCATGTGTGTACGCACGTCTTTGAAAACGGCTGCTTATATGAAGATTCTTTTAAATATACCCTGTAATAATTTTTCATATAAGTGTAATAGATAACTATACAGTTATCTATTATATAACTGTAAAATGTGACAATTTTTAATGCCATATTTTTCAGAGAATTTAATGGAGACGAACTAACGAATTGCAATGTGTTGTTTTTGGCAAAAAGTACAATTTTTTGTTGTTTCTTAAAATCTTGAATTTTTAAAATTAAAAACTGAAAACTTAACAGGGACACTTCATTCAACAGCAATCACAGATACATTTGGTATGCTATTCTTTATTATTTGCTACCCTAAGTAAGAAAATAGTTCCCATTTTCCCCCCACTAAGTTGATTGAAAAAAAATCACTGTATTTTATGGTCTTTGGTAGAAGTTAAAACTAATTTAAATTATTCATTCGGACACTGCAATGACTTTTGTAGCTAGATAAAATCAACTAATTCAAATAAAAATCAGAGAGAGAGAGAGAGAGAGAGAGAGAGAGGCAGAGACAGACAGACAGACAGAGACAGACCTCATTTTTTTCCTGAGAAATCGACTGCAACATTTGAAGTATTGAGGGAAAATGACGAGGAAACACACGCGTTATATTTAACGAAACAAGGAATTTATTTACAAATTTACACATTTGAAGTTGTCAGTAGCTTGCTTCAGGAAAAAGAATCAAATATTTAAAGTTCGTAGTTTCGATGAATTGTCAAGAAGAGAAAACGTTTATATTAAATCATCGGACACAAAGTAATATTCTAAAATGTTTAAAACAAATTTAGGGAATTCGTTTTTCACATAAAAGTTATACGATTGTATTCAACATGAATGAAAAGATATCTTAAGGTACTTAGCTTTGGAGTTGAATAGAGTTGTTTGAAATTGCCCTGCTCTCATTAGAGGCTGAGAATGTATATGCGTGTAATTTGACACCATCGTTATTCAGACGCGTGGAACTCTGGCTTTCTGCCTCCTGCTTCTTTCTTCTTTCTCTCTCTCTCTCTCTCTCTCTCTCTCTCTCTCTCTCCGCCTTGATTCAACTTTCTCTGCCTATTTATATCAAAAAGCGATTTCCTATCGGCTCGTTACTTTTTTTTTCTCAGTTTGTAAACCGCTTCCTTTTCCATTGGTCAAAATAAATTTTCACATAGGCTCGTTAAACTTTGCCTTGTTTTTCTTTCTTCAGTCCGGAGCCAATCCCTTTTTCTATTGGTCAAAATAAATTTTCGCATAGGCTCGCGAATTTGAAAACAGCGGAGAGTTATTTTTATTTTGTATCCAGAACACGTCAACTAATATTAATAATGTTGATTCTACATGTTTCTGGAGTTCTCCCTCGGTCCATAGCTAGTATATATAATGTGCAATTAATCACAGAAAAAAAAGTAAAAAGAAAACAAAGAAACGCCTAAAATTTCTTTTTAAATAGTTATAAATTATTTTTTAATTTACTTTTATTTTCTTTTTAATTTGTTGTCTGACAAACGACTTGTTTGACTATAAGTATAAAATAATTAAATAAAAAAAAATTAATTTCTTCAATTTTCAATGAAGCACAATAAAGTAAACTTCTCAAAGAAAATGAGTTTTTGTGAACTTGATTTTTTTAAAAATTTTAATAAAAAGATGTTTTAAAAAAAGGTACAGAAACATTTGTGTGCGTGTCACACAAGAAACACATAAACGTTTTAAACACGGAGTTGGGTCAGTTAAGTTAAAAAGATATTGTTTCACTTGGAAATAACCTCAAACAAAATGAATTCACGTTTTTGCTCACAATGGAAACTTGCTTTTTTAGCATCTCCAGTCAGACATCCGACCCGAACAGCCATTCTTATCACCTTCTCCCCGTAACCAAATTGGCCGGGTGGTGCCCTCATCCTAAGTCGTATTTTGCAAGAAAGACGAAGGAAAAAAACAAAACAAACAAACAAAAAAACAAGGAAGCAAAAGTAACAAACCATCGCCTGCTAGCAATTATTAACAGTGTTAATCACTCGCACACACAGAGAGCTTGAACACCTTGCCATGGTGTAGTGGTTTCTAGTAAGTTAGCAACCTGGTCTCGTGGATAATTAGTGGAGTGATTTCGACCCTCACTGGGCTTCACATCTTCGTGGCCTTGTGCGGTTAGCTCAGTAGTTTACAATATAAATGAATATAAATAAACACCACGGACAGGTCAATATCGGCGTTAGGAACAAAAACCGATGGAGTTGTATAGTAAGCACTGCGACCAGAATTAATAATTTTTAATTCATTTTTTGTTATCTTATTTTATTTTTTCATATTTATTTCAAAATAGAGGGGAGTGGGCCAATTATACTCTAAAGTCTGGAATAAAAAGGTAGGTTGGAATAAAAAGGATAGGTTTGAAAATTATTTGCTTTCGGAACAAAAAAATAATAGAGAGATGATATTTGAATAAACAGACAGGTTGTAAAAAAAAGTATAAAATAAGCGAGGGATCTGGAACAACAGTTTGATTTTTTCCCAGCCTACCGTTGGGGAAAAAAAAATCAAAATTTAACTGTTCACGTTCATCTATTTCTATTTTTTTTTTTTTTTTTTTTTTTTACAGTGAGGTTCACCCTGTACAAGATCCGGGAGCTACTCGAGGTAGAGGGCTACAGAGTAAGAGGCGCAGTTTATGAAGATATGTGGGGAAGATAATAATAAAAACAACAACAATAATAATAATAATAACAACACTGATGATGATGATGATGATGACTAAGGTTACTTAGACTTGAACAGGTTAAGATTGTAGTGATTGGGAAAACAATTTCTTGGGAATCGTAGCATGGGTATGAAGGTTAGAACTGGTGGAACTACATTACTAATTGAAAACCTACGGAGTTTGTTTTAGTTACAGTAACTTGTGACTTGTGACTTTTACGTACATAAGATAAGTACACAGACGACAATGCGTGGGAAACTCAGTTTCGTTTAAAAGATCTCTCTCTCCCTCTCCTCTCTCTCTCTCCTCTCTCTCTCTCTCCCCCCTCTCACACACACACACACACACACACATTGAATAAAAATTATATACAAAAACATAGACTATCTCTTTGCCATGGAAACTACACATAAAATTCAAAGTGGTTCTTTGCAAACCTTAAGAAGAAACATGAAATACACATTTTTTTAAACACTACTCTCTTCAGCACTTAAGAAAACCTGGTCATGTGTGTAAACTCAGCTTACATCGAGTAGCAAAAACAGAAACTAATCTCCGTTGTAGACACATTATTATTTTTTTAATACAAGATTCGTCTATTTTAATAATGACAAGACAACAGTGTACAGACGCAGTAAGTAAATGAGATATATAACTCCTGGCGCGCCCCGCCGTGAATCAGTGGTTATTCCCACAGGTAACTTAAGTTAGTCTCACTGCGAACTCGGCACGTAAGGCCTTGTAGCAGTCTAAGGTAAGCTTACTTATACTACTTCATGAGCTCAAACCACCCCACATAAATGTAGATACTTTCTTTCACCTATTTTTTAACACTTTACAAAGAGCATAGCACGTTTGAGCATGTGGGGAGGATGCTGGCGTGTATGTGTGAGAAAGAAAGAAAGAAAGAAAGAAAGAAAGAAAGAAAGATTTACTATAACTGGATAGATTAAGGATTGGAGTATGTCGAGGTGCTTGTAGATGTAGCTATACTTAAAGATATAAATATAGCAGACAGACAAGGGTGGGGTATAAAGGATCGTTCGTCATGACGGTCACACACACACACACACACACACACACACACAGAGAGAGAGAGAGAGAGAGAGAGAGAGAGAGAGAGAGAATCCCAGTCCCAGTTGATTTCGTTTCCTTGATGAAGTGTAACTTTTCATTTTTATATCTCTCTCCTTTTCTTTCTATTATTGTAACTTCTCTTCATTTTTATCTTTTTCTCTCTTTCCATTATTATTATTATTATTATTATTATTATTATTATTATTATTTTGATTTGATTTCTGTTGTATACACATTTCCTTTCGGGTCAAAACCAGAGACCTAAGGCTAGAAATTGCTCCGTGATAATTTCCACAGATCAAAAAAAAAAAAACAAAAAAAACCCAAGATCACACAAATTTTGCAATTTTACGTAATTTGTAAACTGTAATTGTAAGTACAATTTTTTTTTTTTTATTTCTTTAAGACAATCTCAGGGCTCCAGCTACAACTGAAATTATTGATGTCCCCATGTGCCACATTTTGAAGATCCTTGTATTTGAGAGTTTTCTGAAGATCTTCAAAGATACATTACATTAATCTGCAAGTACTGCCATGTCAATAAGAAAGTACATTATTATTATTATTATTATTATTATTATTTACTTTTATTTCTGTTATATACACATTTTCTTCCTGCTCCCAACCAGAGATCTAAGGTCAGAAATGACTGCATGACATTTTTCACTGATCATTTAAAAAAAACAAAGATCACGTTATTATTATTATTATTATCTCTCAGTAGTTTCGATTTTGTGCTTCGTGCATATCTACCAGTGTATATCTGTCGCTACCGTGTTATGTCTGTGGGTATATTGTATTTGGACATTTTCTCAATTATTATTATTATTATTATTATTATTATTATTATTATTATTTCTTTAGTGTTGAAGGTATTTTTCTCCCCAAAATAGCCTCTCAAGATGAAATTATTTTTTAAGGAACCAACTATTAAACAAGGTCACAAAAGAGACACAAAATATTTTAAATGTGCAATTAAGAAAGGAATAAAAAATGAAGACATTTCGTGGCTAAAACTAATAGAACAGCATCTGAAAACATCCACCATTTACAGATTACCAACAGTTAAAGTACATAAACCAAGTATTCAATAGGAGTAGATGGGTTTGCCTATCATCCGGTTCACACTCCTCCTCGGTCTTTTGAACAGGAGTAGAGGTCTATCTCTTGTTTATTGTTTAGGATTGGGTTTCTGGTTCCATCTAAAAACTGTTTTCCTTTCATTTCCGGTGGCGTCTTGGTGGTATTGTCACCTTGCTCAGATGGTTACTCTGTAACCCACTACCTCGAGTGGCTATTGAGCCTTGTACAGAGTGAACATTATTGTAAAAAATTCCTCCGAGTCTCATTATACCAGGAATAAACCCATATAAACTGACCGACACACTAGCCAAAATTTTAACTCGGTATAATTACTTCGTCAGAAATAAAAAAAAAAAAACTCAGATGTTATTGGCGCGTGCACACACACACACACACACACACACACACACACACACATATATATATATATATATATATATATATATATATATATATATATATGGTGGATTCTCCCGTCATATTCGACGTATGAGGGTCAAGCAGCTCCGTTCCTAGGAACCGACAGCCAGACGCCAGCACAATATGATTTGATTTATAGTGGTGAAAGCTTTGTGCAGAACCAACCATACTTTTTCAAGGGCCGAATACAGAGACCTGGTGCACTACGTGCCACAAGGTCCCCAAATGACCCTCCGCAGGTTTTGAATTCAGAGTTGTCCTTCTCCTAGATCAGTTGCCATCCAAGGCTATAGAACCCAGTCTGTCCTGCTATTTACCCATAGCTGGAGGGAGAAGAAGAGGATTAATAACTTTCCCAAGGGTATTAGCACGTAAGTGAATGTAATGGCTCTCCGATTTCTCAATCCGTGCCACTATCTACTACTCCTCCGTGATATATATATATATATATATATATATATATATATCCTATAAAGTAATTTCTAAAGATTTATTTTTAATCCGACATTTTTATTACAACGGACGTTTATAATAATGTTTGAAGTAATAATAATCTGTAAAGTGTGTATGTATGTATGTATGTATATTTTATGTACATGTGGGCACGTGGCCAAGTTCGCTTTCTGACCATGAGTCACGGGTTCGAATCTCACTATGATCGATTTGTCAGGAAGGTGACTTCTTGATATGATCAGTCTGGGAGAGGCGATCCCAGCGTGCGGCACAATTGGAAAGTGCCTGAAAACCATACCACGGGTTAGACCCAAGGTGGAAATTCTTGGGAGCCGTCGATGGTTGTGCAAGACATCGTGACCGACGGTTTGAGCGTGCTGGCCTTGTTCAGACTGTTGATCACGCTAGATAACGCGCTCTCTCCCAGAAACTGTAACGAAGGTTCACTCAGTGCAGGGAAAGGGATTGGCTAGTGTGTTTATGCGTGTGTGTGTGTTTGTGTGTGCGTGCGTGCGTACGTGCGTGTTCAGATGGAGAATTAGAAGGTATTTACAAAAAAAAAAAAATCAAGTTTGACATAAAGTCACAGTACTGAGGATTGAACCCGCTACCATTGACTTGTGGGACCAGGTTGTTATCCATTGGGCTAACCAAAGGAAATTTCGGGTGGCGCTAACAAACCAAATCTACTTACGAATTTTTGTTGACATCTTTTGTAGGCAATTGCGGTTGGCTCACAAAAAAGGATTACATCGAAGAAGACGATAGAAACAATGCTTTACTTAGTATGAAATAATTTTTTATGGTCAGATTTCTTGAACCTTTGGCTTACGTACCATACGAGAAAAAGATTATCTTTATAACTCAATTATTTTCGAGTTGACATTATTACAAGCTATAATAATGTTGCAAATTTTAAGTAAAATGATAAATTGAAATTATTAATTAATCTATACATAATTATAATTTCATGTCTAAAACTTTGAGATTACTTATTAACATATTCAACATTGTTCGGCCGCTCAAATCGCTTCTTTTTATAGTCGCCATTGTTAAGTTTATAACTTTGAGAAGACTCATTAACATATCCAACATTCTTTGGACGAGTTTACGACCATATCCCGTTTAAACACCGGTTCTCGTACGATTACCAGTGTTAAGCAAGGTCGAGCCTGGGCACTACATAGATGGGTGACTGCTTGGGAAGACCTAGCTTGGATTTGCGGGTGGTGTAATGGATAACGGCTTGGAATTGGAAATCGGACACTCGAGTTCTTTATATTCACTTACACGCAAATGTCCCTGGGGAGAAACGTATTAATCCACATCTTCTTCGGACCTGTGTCAATAAATCATTATTATCTAAAAAAATGAAAAAGAAAAAATTTCTTACAATCTAAAAATATTTTTTGGCTTCAAATAACCTGCAAAAGGTTGATAAGTCGTAAAAAATAAAGAAATCAATTGTTTGGGCGCTAGCGTATTTTTTGTCGAGTTTTAGAGCTTCAGTCAATCTATTCTTTATTCTTAGTCAGATGTGAATAGATTGGTTTGTTTTATTTTACGGTATATCAACCATAATGGGTTATTTAATGCCAACAAGATTTTTATTGCTAGTAATATTTTTTTTCAAAAATGTAATTTAAAAAAAAAAAAATTCACCCCAAGCAAGGCAGGAGTGCCACTAGCAAGCAAGGGTTTACAGAGTATTGAAAACAAGAGTAAAGAGGCCTGTTTGAGGAAAGGATACCGCGAAGGACGGAGAACAAGATCAAGGTATCAGATGTTGATTGATATTACACTTGAATATTTGAAGATTATAGTCAACGGGGAAACAAGTAAAGGGAAGGGAGTTCCACAGACGGGAATTGCGAGAGAAGAAGCTGTTTGAGTCGAAGAGACGGTCACATTTAGCCGTTTCGACAGTGAAAGGGTGGGACCGAGATGCCAGCCTAGTAGCTCGCTTAAATTCATGCAGTCTGGGAACCAGCGAAAGTAGCTCGTCGGAACAGTTGCCGTGAAAATACTTGTAGAAGAGACAGAGGGAAGCCACGGCATGTCTGTGAGAAAGCGACTGCAGACTTGATGCCAGACCAGGACCTATCACATTGCATATTCTTCTTTCCAATTTTTTTTTCAAAAATGTAATGCTGGTATTGCAACCTATATTTATATTTTCATAGTATTTTGACCCCAGTTTGTGGGTTAAATATTTGTCTATACCTGGGAGCCCGGGTCAGGGTGGAACCGGGAGCATTAGCAATTAAGAGGTGGTTCCACACTCCTCAAATCCTCCTGATCAGAGGCCTTGCTACCGGATGTAGTTTATCGTCATATCTAAGACGCGGGTGTAGCTTATCGTCATACCCAGGACACCTAGTCAAATGTAATCCGTGAGAGAAATAAAACTTTACTACAAAAGCCATTTTCTCCATCTCCAGAGCCCTATTTCTACCTCACATAATATTAACTATTTTGGAAAGGAGTTTACTTTTGAGATTCAAGTTTGGTAGCGTCAATGTTTCTTTTAATGTTTCTTTTCTTTTGTTTGTGACAATTTATTTGCTTGTTTCTACTGTATACTTAGTCTGTAGTAGTTTTCGTTCGATTTTCCTTTACGAATCGATTGGCTCAATTCGTAAAAGGGATTGAAATCTATCAAATAAATTTTTGGTTTCTTTTATGCGGTCGGGGTGAGTGCTTTTTTCTTTCACAGGATCTTGTATGGAAACGAAAGGGTGTGGTTACTTTCAAGTTGATTAGTGGTGTGGAGCCTGTTTGTTGTTGTTTTCGGTCAGTACCCAAACGGAGCCGCTAATTCACAATGGACCAATCTCACCACACGTCTCTGTCAAGAGAGAAGTGGGCGACAAATTGTTCGATTTTCTCTTGTTTACATATAGGCAGGTGTGTATGTTTGTGATGTGTAGGGAGTTGATCGTATTTAAATCGTCTTTCATACTTCGACTCATTGTCAAACTTTGCAATGTGGCTATGATGTGTTTGTAGGGTGTGTCGATTTTGTTGGTCACTGACATTTTCGACTCATCGTATTGGTCAGGGTTTTACAGACGATACCAACGTCAGCGTGGTAAATCAAAGAAAGGGAAAGATATAGGAAAGACGAAGACCGGGAGATGCTCAGACCTCATTCTCCAACATTGAGTCCAAAAACGTCTCCGAGCCCTTGTGGGTGACGAATTAATCTCCACCCTTCAACCTCTCTCCCACAGGCGGGATATAGCAAGTCTCTCGCTGCTCTACCACTACTTCTACGGAAAGTGCTCGGACGAACTACATTCCCCTGTCCCGCCATTTCAAATACAAATACTTCAACCTTGCATATAAGAGCACTGAGATATTTTTTATCCACATCTTGAGAGAAAACAAAAAGGCGGGAATATAATATGCCGTCAACTACGCCGGGTTGCCTTGTGAATAAAGTTGAATTTTATTTTATTTCTTCTATAATGATTTCTGTTAATGACTTTTTGATAAAAAAAAAACATAAATTTGTGTATGAAGATTGGGCAGCGTCAATTAGGCAAATCCTGACGGATCTGAAATTCAACGTTCGAAATATTGGCATTTATCTAGACACGCATCTGCAAAAATACAAATCTTTTTTTAATCTTTTTTTTTTTTTACTAAATGTTCATCCAATATAAGGCCCAAGAGTCGCTTAGGGTAGAGGTTTATCGAACGAAATTGTTGCATGGACGAAAAAGTAGGAAGTAAGTAGGGATTATGAGTAGGATAGATAACTTTTGACCTAGACTTGAATAGGTTAAGATTGCAGTGATCGGGAAGCGTCCTCTCAGGATTCTGTTCTTCAAAGTAGCTGTTCCCGAGAAGATTCTGAGTCGAACTTCTTTCTTACAAAATTGAATTCAAAGGGAAAAAGGGAATGAGGATGATTCGACCCTGTGTACGTGACATAGCGAGTTTTAGCTTTTATGGTCAGAATTGGTGGAACTAAGTAATGTAGATAGTCTGAACATTTGACAGGAAAATGGCGATAGAGTAGCGAGTGGCTTCACAAAGCAATACGCTGTTTGTTTTTATTTATATATTTTTAAACTTAGTTTCGTATGACACAGAATCAAGTGAAGAAGCAGTGTGGCTGAGAAGTATAAAGATTCTGTTGCGCCAATCTTTTCAATTTTTGCCTCTCTCGAAAATTATCAACTCGGATACTATCTCGAACTCTTCCCTTTGGCGCTGATAGGAAATACAGAACGACCTCAGCTAAGAAACAGACGAGATACCTGGAGATAAAAATAGATGAGATATCCCTAGATAAGAAATAGACAGGATGTTCCTAGATAAGAACAAGACGAGATATCCCTAAATAAGAAATAGACGAGTTATCCTTAGATAAAAAAAAAACAAACGGTATGAACGAGGGGAGATATCCATGTCTAAAAAAATAACAAATGAGATATCCCTAGATAAAAAAATTTCACAAGATATCCCTAGATAAGAAATAGATATGATATCCCTAGATAAGATGAGATATCTCTAGATAAGAACGAGGCGAGATATCCATGTATAAAAAATAACAATTGAGATATCCCTAGATAAAAATCTCACAAGATATCCCTAGATAAGAAATGGATATGATATCCATCCCTAGATAAGATCAAGACGAGATATCCCTAGATAAGAACAAGACGAAATATCCCTAGACGAGATAAGAAATCGGAGAGATATCCCTAGATAAGAAACAGACGCGATATCCGTAGACACAAATAGATGAGATATCCCTAAATAAGATCAAGACGAGATATCCCTTGATAAGAACGGGGCGAGCTATCTCTAGATAAGAAATAGATGAGATATCCCTGATCAGCGAAACGAGAACAATATATCCCCATAGATTAAATAAAGGGTTTAGTTCGAAATTCTCTGAAGGTTACCTGGATCGACAAACATCTGATGAATGCCGAGAGGCATAACAGTCGAAAGTTGTGAGCAACAACAAAAATGAGGGCGTATGTAAATAGTGAGATTCGTTTTAAAATTTTCGTATAAAATAAAAGATCTGAAAATAAAAATATTGCCAGTTTCCAGGAATATATTTTCTATCGAAAATGCATCTAATCAATCAATTAGAACGATATCTTTATATACTCTAGTCGATGGTTCTGTTTATTTTGTATCTAAATATACCCACTATTTACATTATTCGGACTATTGTCCTCATCTTTGTCACTGGATCAAACTAACGTCTTTATCCACTGTGCCATGTGTCCTTGAGGACATCTATGTATGAATTTCTGGGTATTATAAACCTAATGTCATCAGCAACCATTTTTTAGCAGGCGTTAGTTAGATCCAGTGACAGGACCCAAAGAGTGTGAGTTCAATACCCGGTTAAGGCAGTGGAGAACTTGGGGAGGGAAATTAACAGGAGATAACTGTTAACTAACATCCATTAAACATGGCACGTGGAACTAGAATAATCTACCCCAGTGAGCGAAATAAAGAGTTCAGTTCGACATTCCAACCACCTGAAGAAGGCTGGAGATAACAACGGCCGAAACGTTGTAATAAACATGGCGACAAAGATGAGGACAATTGTCCGAATAAGGTAAATAGTGTACATAATACCTCATCTCAGAAATATAGACAAATACTAAATATACCCGTATACTAGGGAGGCTAGCTAATCCCCGTTGCAGGCTCCTGCTCAGGAACATTTTTGTTTGTTCAACACTCATAGAGCCAACCTGTGATTTATACTGCAGCTATTCTGAGCGAACCTTAGTTACAGTTTCTGGGAGAGTGCGTGATCAACATTTTGAACAAGGTCAGAACGCTCAAACCCTCCGTCACGATGACTTGTGACTTCGAACTAGCATAACCATCCACAGCTTCCAAAGGGTGCCGTTTACCCAATTCCACTCACAAGGCTTGGGTCAACTTGTGGTATGGCTTTCAAGCATTTTCCAAAGGTGCTGCACGCTAGGATCGCCTCCTCCATACTGATAACATCAAGAAGTTACCTACCTGACAAATCGACCATGGTGAGATTCGAACCCGGGTCTCATGGTCAGAAAGCTAACGTTCTAACCACGTACTCATAATTTTTGTTATAATTTACTCTATATAGATATTCACAAAGAAAACGCCCATTCTTATAGTAACTTTCCTGTTAACCTGAACATTAACTAACCTTGCTTTTTCTTACTGTTCGTAATCGATCCCCGCTGACTGATTCAAATGAAACAAAGACTGAATAGATTTTAGCTAACCCCAACCTAAACCTTTCTCTAAAATAGACCGAAGATAATCCCAAGACAATTTCAAATCAAAGTCCCGTGACTTTCATGAGTGACAATCGGAATATGTGGGAATAACAGTCTTTTTCTTTTACTGGTGACTAGACGATAAGGTAAGCTAAAAAAGACGAGATATTTTTGTCACGATGTCTGACGGCGAGACAAAGTACAGAAATGTAGAGTCATAATTCTCTCAAGGGCATTGGTGCCAGTTAACAAAAGCTGTCGCGGTCGAAGTTCGAACTCACTTCACTGATTCTGTTTTTTACGCTGATAAACATTGCTCTCTAGCAATTGGTACACACACACACACACACACACACACATATATATATATATATATATATATATATATATATATATATATATATATATATATATATATATATATATATATATATATATATATATATATATAAGTTAGGGAAATGCGGATTCATGCTTTTCTTAAGGGCCTTAGTGCTAAATAAACACCAGCAACTACGGTTGAAATTCGAACACACTTCACAGATTCTTTTTTCTATACTGATAGCTATTACATTACCTTTCACCTCCATTTAGTAAAAATATAGAATGCACATGTGGGTTCATGCCTTTCATAAAAATATGAGTGCAGTCACAGCCGAAATTCGAGCTTATTTTGACGATTCCGTCTTAATAAATGTTTTTTTAGTGCCAATTTAGTAAATCAGGGAAATGTGGGTTCATGCCTTTCATAAGAGTGAAATTCGAGCTCATTTTGCCGCTTCCGTGTTGATGATTTTTTTTTTTGCCAATTTAGTAACTAATGCAGGGAGATGTGGGTTCATGCTTTTCATAAGAGTATGATTGCAGTTTCAGCTGATTTTGCCGATTAGGTCTTGATAAATGTTTTTTTTTTATGCCATGTCTCTTCAGGATCATGGCTTTCCACAGTTTCCTTTTCTTTAATATATCCATGACTGTTCTCAGGAAAAAGTTGCGGAGTGGTTTCCTGTAACCTTCTTCTAGTCTGGTTGCCCTAGCAAGGGCAAAAGAGCCCTGTCTGTTTTACAATTATTAATTTTGCATATAGCTGCAAGTCATGTGAATTCCTGCTTTTCCCAAGGGCATTAGTGCGGATTGAAAACAACAGGCTCTTCCGGATTTTGAACTCGGCTCACCGATTTCATTCTATTTTGAGTTGGTGACTTTTTTTTTTCTTTTTTTTTTTGTCAACCTCATATCGGCCCAAAGTAATGAATAACGTTAAATAAGGGATGTGTTCTTTTTTTCTTTCTTTCGAACTGTAATTAAAAAAAAAAAAATCAATTCTGATAACGTTTCATCTGCAAAAAGGAATCACTTTTTTGTCCCACAACTTTATTCGTCTGTTTATAAAGTTATTTACTCTTTTTCATCCGTTTCTCTCGTTCTCTCTTTCCCTTTTCATTCCCCCCCACTCCCTACCATTGCAATTTAATCGTTTTCTTTAACTTCGATCCTGCTTTTTCTGTTCAACCTTTTCGATTTTTATCTCTCTTTTTTCTTTTTTCTTTTTTATATTTTAATTCATTTTCTTTAACTTTCTTCCTTTTTTTTGTCTTCATCCTCTTTCTATCTTCTTTTATTTTTCTTTTCTTTCACCTTCTCTCGCCCTTTTACTATTTCTCTTTCACCTACCTCTCCCATATTTTCCCCGCTCATACCTTCTTTTATTATTTTGGCTATCGCACCTTATGCATTACATACACAGGCGCGCATGCGCCCCCCCCCCACACACTTGTTAACGTCTCCAAAATAAGAATTACGCCTAAAATTAATTATTGCGCAAGAGACTTGCACAGAATCGCCCTCATTGTCCTGACATTTCCTTTTATATCTTTCTGTTCTTAAGTGCCTAATACAAGGGATGTCTTAATAATTGGGGTGTGGCAGAATATTTCTCAATATGCTATAAACGGTAGGGACTTAATAGAAGTGGGGTGTCGAACAATTACTTAAAGTGTAAAAAAGTGCGAAATTAATAAACGTGGGGGTCTTGACAAGAGGACTGACGATAGGACAAAGGTAATGAAGTTTCATGCCTGTTTTTAAGGATTAGTAAGAAATTATATGTGCATTTGGCAAATGAAATTTGAATTATGTTTTTCTAATAAATTATTCGTTGAACAAATTTGAACTTCTTTGTAGACATACACACTTGTTTAAAGAAATGCACTCAAAACTGATTATTGCGGTTGAGATTTACGCAGGATCGCCCTCATTCACCTCAGCCCTTCGCCATTATATCCGCCCATTGATAAGACTACACGAGGTTGAATCAATAAATCTGTAACGAGAGAGACTATGTTGTAAAATAAACATCTGCTGTGCAAAATATATGCTTTTATTTATCTTCAGATTACGAACTTACTTATTTAACTAAGAATTTATTGATATATCAAGATGATTGGCGATAGGAAGTGGCAAGAAACAAGGTTTCATGCCTTTGTTAAAAATTAGTAGGAAAAGATGACCTCTGTTGGTGATTGAAAATTGCTCTGAATACAGTTTTCTACTTTTCATCTATCTATCTATCTATCTATCTATCTATCTATCTATCTATCTATCTTTTTCATCCCTCTCTACCTATCTACCAATCTTGTTCATTCCTCCGCCTCTCTTGTTCATTCCTCCCTCTCTATATTGTTCACTCTTAACCATCTATCTATCTATCTCTCTATCTATCTATCTAGTTCATTTTTGTCTCTCCCTTCCTCCATCTCACTCTCTCTCTCTCTCTCTCTCTCTCTCTGTCTACCTATCTATTTTGTTCATTTTTCTCTCCCGCTTTTCTTCTCTCTCACTTTCCCCCTCTCTCTCTATCTATCTATCTATCTATCTATCTATCTATCTATCTATCTATCTATATATATATATATATATATATATATATGAAGTTGGGACTGCCATAGGTTTAGGATGTGATTACTAACTTGGATACCAGTAGCGTTTAGTCACCTCTATCTACCGCTGTCCCAACTAATTCTAAACTGCATTGCACAATAAAGATGCGTGAACGATAACAAAAACTAGCGTTCGTTGAATTAGCCTAAACTTTCATCTCTTTTTAATCAAACAAAAAACTGGAAAATTTTTGTCGGTATTTTCAAAATGCCCATATGCTATTCCCTTTACCAACTTTTGAGGCAATCACAAATCAAAATGTAGTTTCTTCAGTTTTTGAGTCCATAAATTTAGACTTTTGCACACAATGAAAATGAGTAATAATATTTTAAAAAAAAAGTTAATTATAGACAGATGTAATTCTTGCCACAATAAAAGTTAACTTAAAAAAACGAAACTTTCATGAAAAAAAAAAACCAACTGTCTCTCTATCACCATCTATCTGATTATATTCATATCTATCTCTATCTATCTTTCTATGTCATTCTATTCATATCTTTCTATATATATATATATATATATATATATATATA
>CAHIKZ030000040.1:222500-247500 GCA_903632075.3 Acanthosepion pharaonis
AGTTTCTCAACAGTTTTTTCTTTTTTTCAAAATTAATATTTCTGCTTGAGGCAAATGTTGTGTGTGCGTGTGTGTGTGTGTGTGCGTGCATACGTGCGTGTGCGTGCGTCTCTGTGTGTGTGTATGTATGTGTGTGCCGAACAACTTCCAGCCAGTATCATTAAAGAGAGAAAGAGAGTGAGAGAGAGAGAGAGAGAGATTAGGAAAAAGACGATGAAATGAGACGACGGGAAGGAAGGTTAGTTTGACAATTGTATTAGTGACATGGTTCATTTTGATGTTGTTTATACACCCTAAAAATAATATATTGGTGAGAATACACTGTTTGAGTAGACAGGTGCTTGTGTGTCTGTGTTATCTTGAACACTAGTGTGCGTATGTTTCTGTTTAGTAAGTTTCAAATATACCAACCAGCTTAATATCGATGTGTATATGACTCCCAGAGATGTGTGTGTGTGTGTGTGTGTGTGTGTGTGTATGCCTGTGTTCGGTGTGTGTGTCTGCGTGTGTTCGGTGTGTGTTTCGGTGTGTGTTTCTCTGTGTGTTTGGGGGTGTGTTCATGTTAATTCTTAAGACATATTCACCAGTGTGTGAAAATGCGTTGACAGTAAACATAATAACAACCCATATAAACAAAACGTATTAAATGCGAACGGAATTTTGAGAAGTTCTCGGCTTAACCAGAACGGGATCTCCTGCACACACACACACACACACACACACACACACACACACACACACACACACACACACACACACACACACACACACACACTAATTAAATAAATTATTAAATTAAAAATAAACAAAAATCTAATGTTTGGTCAGTTTTGCGAAGTGGGTCGACCCGAGAAATTTTCTGCACCCCATTCTAATTGTTGATATCAGTCGTAGACATCTATTATATACACATATCTATTACAAACTGACAATCCACTTTACTGAAAACTTTAGATTAAAATCCTAGGTTAAAAAACGTCTGGGTACCTAGTAAGGATCGAACTCACGATACCAATACTCCGCGAGACTAGCTTGTTAACCATTACTGATAATTGTAAAATCACTATCTATATACATTACAGGTTTTATATGCGAGGGCCACTATGCAAACTTTTCACGGGTTCTTTTCAGCAATCGAATTGTTAAGGAAAAACTTTTAGCAAAATATTTAACTGAATACGTAACCTATGTCAGTATTGTAAATGCAAGCTTACCCACTCGCCTTTTAACTTTCCTTCTTAACCCTAACTCTTCTTCGCATGCCTTCATCAATTTTGACCCCCCTCCTTCCCATTTCCATTCATTTGCATTTTCCTCTTTAGGTCCCCACCCCCTTCAGCTGACTGAGGTTCGGTGGACAAGCACTGCCTCAATGAGTTTCATGTCAGAAAATACAGATCAGGGATTGTCTAAAAAATTAAATGTAAACTCGTATATCTTACTACGATTAACCCAATAGAGACGCGAAGAGATCCCATGCAGCCCTGGGTGTGTCTAGGGTAACTTAACCTGATAGAGACTATTCCTCGTCAGGTTAGTTTTGAATTGAGATTTCCTTTTCCTAGATTGTTTACCACACAAAGCTAGAGATCCCAATCTGTCCTGCTGTAAGCCACTCACTCTCTCTCTCTCTCTCTCTCTCTCTCTCTCTCTCTCTCTATATATATATATATATATATATATATATATATATATATATATATATATATATATATAAAAGGGCGTTTCATTAAGATGGATCAAAGTCAGTAGTAAATACATCAGTGTTATTGGTGAAAATTTATTTATTTCTCTATTGGATCATGTGGTTTAAAGTCATGGCAATTGTGTGTGAAAAATAATATTGCCCAAATGTCCGCCAAGGCATAGTTGCTCCTTAATCTCACCTATATGCCTTATTATCTGATCCTTCAACTATTGAATTGTTGTTGGCTTGATGGCATAGACTTTACTTTTGAGATGACCCCCAAAGGAAGAAATCTAAAGGCGTCAAGTCGCACGATCATGGTGGTCAATTGACTTCGCTGTTTCGAGAGATGATGCAACCTGGGAACTTCTCATTGCATTTCTGTTTGAACGTCCATTTTCGTAATAGTCTTCGATAACTTTAACACGTTGTTTTATTGTTAATCTTTCCATGGTTGAAATTGCGAAAGGCTTAAGTTGTTAAATCTGAAAGAAAAAGAAAAAATCATTGGACGCTTAAACTTAATTCACATTTAAAATCGGTCCAAGTTATTGGAACACCGTATATATATATGTGTATGTATGCTATTGGAACACCCTATGTTATTGGAACACCCTATATATATGTGTGTATGTATGTGTGTGTGTGTGTGCACATATGTGCACTTGTGAAAATGCATATAAGCTTACAGTTGCCTCTTTACGTTACTTACTTGATGCATGCTTTTACTTATGTGATGCATGTGTTTTTCTTACTTCAACCATGTGTGTGTGTGTTTGTGTGCGTATAAGTTTTTTTTTTATTTGTCTTATCTGTTTTCGTGAATACGACATATGTTTAAAAATACGTTTTAAGGGCAGATTTTTAAAGTAGAAACATTTTTTAATAATACGAATATGATTCAATCTCTCACCCAACGTTCCAAGGGTATTCGTGCAAAAAGTAAATGCAACTGCCTTGGCTGGAAATTGAACTCGCCCAGCCACTTCCACATCGATAACCACTATGGTACGCGCAAATACATATTTCCGTATTATTTATGCTTAAATGCATATATACTGCCGGTGGTTAAGAAAAGGCGAATACGTGCGTATGTGTATACGTGATTGTTTACTGAAATGTGTTACTGTTTAAAGCTCAGATATAAGGCGCTCGGGTTAGTAAGTTAGGGGAAAGAAATCATTTACCAAAAACGCACATAATACCAGATACATTTTTAACATTTTTTAGAAGAAATGTTATGATGACCATACGTGTCCCTGCTGGGAAAATAGCCCAAACATTACCTTTTATTCTTTTGATAATATCAACATCCAGCTGGTCCACGGGTGTTGATAACTAAGATATTTCGGCAATCTTTAAACTTCTTGCTCACAAAAAAAGCGGTGTGTGAAAAGGACGATTTTCCCTTGATACCGCTATTATTTTAACTACCTTCACTCTTCAGCAATGTTTATTGTTTTAAAATGTGATGGTTAGAATAATAATAATAAAACCTAAACATATGATTAAAGTGAATTATATACATATTTTTTTTTTTTTGTGGTGGTGAGGGGGTCTTGAGAATTTACAACAAAATATTAAACACTATTTGTTTATGAGATTATTTATTTACAGAAATATTTTTATATTTACAACATTCTAAGAGCTAATAAAATCGTAATAAAACTAATGCAATGCAATATTTATCATTTACCAATTTATAAAGAGATAAATATGGAAACAATATTTTATTCATAAATTTATAAACATTTATTAAATTATTAAAATATGTGAACCAACTCTAAGGAAATCCTTATTATTTACCATTTTATAAAGTTCGAATCAATTGGCAACTGTTGGCAAAGTGCAGAAGAAGAAATTGAGATGCTTTACTGTACGCTGGACAACGCCAAGGATCAATGCAAATCCCAAGAAATTGTAATCGTCATGGGAGACCTGAATGTCAAAGTAGACAAGGGTGGTGAAATAGTGGGAAAACTTGGACTAGGAAATCGTAATGAACGCAGAGAGAATGGGCCCAGTCGTGCACAGTGAACGAAAGGGCACTTAAGACGCATATGGACATGGAGAAGCCGAAGTGGAGAAAAAAAAAACCGAAATCGACTATATAACCATTGCAAGAGATTCTGGAATGCAATTTTACACCACAAAAGATACCCAAGTGCCGACTGTGGGAGCAACAACCTTCTACGGAAATTGAAGAGGGCCACGACAGCTAGCACCCAAATTCGAATATGACAGACTCCAGAATGACTCGAAGGTTAAGGACAAATATACTGACAGTGTTAAAAGCAGATATAATGAACAAAATCAGAATGGATATTCGAAGTAGGACACATTAAGGGACACTTTAGTAACATCAGCAATCGAGATCGCCCCAAAGAAATCTAGACAAAGAAAAAAGGAATGGATGACTGAAATCATCGACATGATGATAAAGAGACAAAAAACAATACCAAGATATAGTATAAAACATAGGACATTTCACAAAGAACTTAGGAACAAAGGCAGGCGAGCTACAGAGGAATGACACAATGAAAATTGTACAGAAATAGAAAGAATGTGTATTACAAATAAAGCAGATATGCATAAAATAAGAGAACTAACAATACAAAAGACATACTCACCAACAAGTTGCATAAAACCCAAGAACGGTACACTGATATTAGAGAAAGAAAATGCTTCAGATATAGAACAAATACACCAGAGAAGTCTTCTACGACGAAGTGAAATCAAAACTGGCCAAATTGAACCGAAAAAAAGCAGCAGGACCAGACGGAATTGCAATAGAGATACTGACAGTTTTAGATATTTTCGGTATTGTCAAGATTATAGACATAATAAATGAAATATACAACAGTAGTGACTTAACGGCCTATGTAGATCCATTTTCATAGCACTACCTAAGAAGCCAAGTGTAAACGATTGTGAACTTCATCTGACTATCAGCGTAATGAGCCATATAAAAAAACTTATCATCCGAATTCTGATGAATAAAGCATGCAGCAAAATCAGACCATAAATAAGACAAGAATAATGCGGATTCGTTAAAGACAATTGGACAAGCAATGCGATATTTATGCTCATATTGAAACCAGAAAAAGCAAATTTATGCACAGAATATCAGAAAGGCAAAACGATGTATGCCTATGTTTTTTTTAGATTATGCAAAAGCGTTTGTTAAAGTACGTAAGAAAGAACTGTTGCAACTGCTGGTAACCTTGACATATTTGGGAAGGATAGAATAACCCAGAACCTATACTGGCAGCAAACCGCCTGTATATGGATAGAAAATGAAATCAGTAAATATACAAAAATAGAAAGGGGTGAAAGACAAGGATGTGTCTTCCCAACGCATTTATTCAATCTATACAGTGAGAAGATTCTGAGAGAATTACAAGTCTTACCGGAATTCATTGTTGGCGACCACTATCTTAACAGCATAAGATATGCAGATGACACATTTTTGATAACAGGCACAGAAAGCAAACTACAATAACTCCTACAGAGGGTGGCGAAGGAAAGCGAGAAGAAAGGACTAAACATCAATTGCAAGAAGACAGAATTCATGCTTGTCAGCAAAAGGAACCGCCGAATATGCAAATTACAAATTGGAGATACCAAAACCAAACAAGTACACCAATGTAAATATCTGGGAAGTGTTTTAACAGGGGACGAAAAGTGAAAACACTGCAATCCGAATGCTCATTGGGATAGCGAAAGATGCCTTCCTAAAGCTAAGCACAGTATTAGGAAACAGGACATTTTCGTTAGAATCGAAGAAAAGAGTAATGAACTGTTATGTAATATCGGTCCTCTTACATGACAGTGGATGCTGGACAATTTTCTTACAGATGAAGAAAAGACTTGAGGCAACAAATATGTTGTTCTATAGAAGGATTCTGAGAATACCATGGACTTAATATGTGAACAACGAGGAAGTTTTAGAGAAAATGGAAACGAACGGATACTTACACTTAACATCAAGAAAAGACAGTTGAAACTTCTAGGGCGCATAATGAGGAAAGAGGGCTTGGAAAATTTGACACTCACAAGACATAGAGAAGGCAAGAGAGACAGAGGAAAACAGGGCATAACCTTCATAGCAAGCTTGAGTAAATGGATGGCGAAGCAAGGTTTAAACGAGATAACAAAAAGACTAAATTTACTAAGAGTTACAAAGGACAGGAAATTGTGGAGGGCAATGATCGCCAACGCCCTGCAGAGACACAGCACATAAAATATAAAGAATATGATGAAATTAATATGTTTATTTCTTTCTCTCCACCTCTCTTTTTTCTCTCTATCACTTTCTCCCATTCTCTCTCTCTCTCTCCCTCCCTAACCGTTTCCTTCGAATTCCAACTCCTGGATTCTCTTTCTACTTATTTTACACTGAAATTTACCTGGAGGTGGGGTAATGGTTACTAGTGCGTAAAACGAAATCTGCGAATCTAGTTCGAATTCCAGCTGAGGTTGCATGTGTTCACTTCTCACTAATGCCCGTAGGAAAGGCATGAATCCACATCCTTCCTCGATCTGGCCTGGTGCCAAGCCTTATAAACAAATGTCTTAGCTCCGAACGAAATCATCGTACAAGTTTGACTCATACGCACAAACGCTCGCGCATGCGTATTGATCTACTGTTGCGTATTTCTCACTGGCCGGCGTTCGAAAGCTTGCGAAAACTAGGACCTCAACGGTGGAGAAGAGTTACTTTGAAAGCGCGACATGAAGTTCGTGATGATGGTTAATGTTTAGGAATAAATCTGAGAAAATGTTAAGATCAACAAATAATGGCATATTTAAAATTTACTTGTAAATTAATTCAGTTTTTTTGTTTCTGGCAAAATCACAAATCATTTTGTTATAGAAAGTATCAACAGCTCTTCCTTCATTTTCAAAATGGAGAAGTAGCTTTTTTTCTCAGTTCATTTCCTGCTCGCTCAACCTAAATCCTCCAACATTCTTTCATTCAGTTCAGCCATGTTCTCTGTGATAGTGCATAGAACGGTAGTATGTCTGAGTGTCGAAGGACAAAGTGTCGAAAGACAAAATGACGAATGGACAAAATGTCGAACAAAGTGTCGAACGGACTAAGTATCGAACGAACAAAATGTCGAATGGACAAAGTGCCAAACGCAAAAAAGAATCAGACTGACTAAATGACGAATAGACAAAGTTTCAAAAGGACAAATTGTTGAACAAAATAAAACGAACATATCATAATGATTTTAAAACTAGGTTCAAATAATCAATTAAGCTACTCTAAACGTTTTATTGCTTAGCTCTGGCATCATTTAATAAATAATAGCTTTAAAAGTGATTAAGGCTCCATAATTATCGGTTAGCGGTCCAATTTCGGGGGTGGGGGGGTCATTTATTCCGCTCTATTTTTTTATCCAATTGCATTGAGTCTTCTCACATATATATTCATTGGGGACTATAAATAGGCGCCTACCTCAAAATTTAGTTTATTTACTAAATTCTTCCTTCAAGATTTAAATGTTATAATTCCATTTGTTCCTCCCAGTGATGCTTATGTTGTCTTCAATAAATTAATAGAGTCTTTTATATTAGTTCAAAAGTTAAAAAAACAATTTTTTACCGGCAGGATACTTGCATGTTATGTAAAAGGTATTCTATTGTAGACACATTTCTGACCTTTCGTCATTTAGTCAGTTCGACTCTTTTCCCGTTCGGCACTTTGCCTGTTCGACATTTTGTCCATTCGTCATTTTGTATTTCGACACTGTCTGCATATTGCATAGAACGGACACAGGAGTATTATACGGAAGCAGAGGCCATTTCTGCTTATACTACACAACAAATGTCGCTTGTTCCCAATTTGTTCTAAGAAATGAAGGAATGGGAGTGTTTAAAATAAAAAATATCACAATTGCAAGATGTATAGTAAGAATTATCAATAATTAATTTTTTATTGCACAAAAATTATTTATCCTGGCAAATATCTAAGTCAGTCATGCGCAAACTACAGCCCGCGTGCTACACGCGGCCCGATCGGCTTTCTGAATGGCACGCCTAATTTCATGAGGGAAATAATGTTTATTAAATTGTTGTTTGTTTCTTTTCGTTCTCACTTGTTCACTCACACACTCTCTCATACATAGCCAAATACATAAACAATTATTAAATACAATGTTTCTTGAATTTTGTAACTTTTTGTTGAAGGTAACTTTATCAACATTTTAAACCATTGGCGATTTTCACTAACGTTGATTGATTTATTTCGTTTTACAGCATATCAATCTCAATGGGTTATTTAATGCCGACAAGATTTTTAGGATAGGTTCATATGAATAGAATATGTATTCTTTATTAGAAATCAGTTTGTAGATCAGGTTTCATTGTCGTATTTTAGTAAAGAGGGTTTTTTGTCGAGTGTCAAATCTATTACTGGTAATATTTTTTTTTTTAAATGTATTGCTGGTATTTTATTCTAAAAATGTATTGCTGGCATTTTTACAATAAATATCTATTTTCATACATTCATAGTGTTTTGACGCCAGTTTGGGAGTTACCTATTTGCCCATAGCTGGGACCCTAACAGATGCTACCATCCGGGATCAGAGTGAAACTGGGAAAAACTGCAATAAAGAGGTGGTTTCACATTATGTAGTTTATCATCATACCCAGGACGTTTTCAATAAGGAAGATCATACATGTAAACATCTTTTCCTTCAAAAACAGAAAACGCCAATGATAATTATTTTTCTCTAGAGAATAAATATAATTCCTCTTTTACAAATATTTTTGTATAGTCAAATGAATAAATCAGAAACAAGTCACACGCAGCAGTGGGTGTTAGTCACTCTGTCATCAGTGATAATTTTATACCAAGACTACTGTTTTTTTTTTAAATTATAGAAGGAATATTTTCTCCAAAGAAAAACAAAATCGTTTTTTCCCTATTTCTAAGGCAGATGCGCATGCGCATGCTCTTTTGATGGGAAAATGGCTGCTGTACCTTATAATAAAATTACCTTGATTTTTTTTAGTTGTGCGGCCCGCTGTATGGTGTACTGTACTTTAAGCTGACCACTGTTCGAAAAAGATTACCCATGCCGGATCTAAGACATGTGGTGCACGCATTACATGCACTGACGTCTAGTCACTGGATCACAAATTCTGATATTTCAAAGCAGTCTATTCTCAGTAGGAAGATTGACGGAACACAATCTTCCTATTCACTATTTGCTTATATTTGAACTAGTGCCCAACTAAACTCAGTATTGGGTGTATTATATGAGGTAATAGCCAAAACGTCAAAGAATTTGACCACGAGAAAAAGAAATAAAGAAAAATGGCTCACAACTTGTAATGGCTTCGCAAGGCTTCTCCGCGCCCGGGTGACAAAGAAACTTCTGGTGCCTGCACTTCTGAAATGTTTTGATTATTTGTGTTATGACTTGTTATCCACTTAGTGCAAATAACCTAAAGAACGAAAAGGCACCCACAGAGTGCATACTTCTCCCAACGCCATTATCAACCTATATGCAAGGGAGGTAACTATTGACATTCAGACCTCGAAAAATCTTATCACTTATTCTCTCGTCCGTAGTATATCCTGTTATAGAAGTTTATTAAGAACTTTTGTAGATATTTTGTTGTTGACGTAGTAAAAATTATTGCTGTGTTTTAGTATTTGCACTATTTACATTGTTCGGACTGTTGTCCTCGTCTTTATTGTCATATTCAAGACGTTTCGGCCATTGTACGCTCCGGCAATGTTCAGGTGATATAAGTTGGAATTTCGAATCGAACCCTTTATTTCGTCCACTGGTGTAGATTTTTCTAGTTCCACGTGCCATGCCTTTTTTTTTTTTTTGATATCTCAGTTTCAGTTATTTCCCTTTAGTAACTCAGCTCTCAAAGTTCTTGTTAACCTCTGCTGTGGCCAGGTATTGAACTCACAACTCTTTGGTTCAAGTCATTGGATTACTTCAGCCAACGCCTTTTTTTCCACACTGAGCCATGATGAAGGCCGGAGGGTACAGTGGCTGAAACATCGTGAATATGACAATAAAGATGAGGACAACAGTCCGAATAATGTAAATAGTGTACATAATACCTCATCTCAGAAATATAGACAGATACTGAAGGGCCGAAACGTTGTAATAAATATGGTGACAAAGATGAGGACAATAGTCCGAATAATGTAAATAGTGTACATAATACCTCAACTCAGAAATATAGACAGATACTGAAGGGCCGAAACGTTGTGATAAATATGGCAACAAAGATGAGGACAATAGTCAGAATAATGTAAATAGTGTACATATACATCAACTCAGAAATATAAACAGATACTGAAGGGCCGAAACGTTGTGATAAATATGACAACAAAGATGAGGACAACAGTCCGAATAATGTAAATAGTTACAATATTTCATCTCAGAAATATAGACAGGTACGTGTTGTAGTAGTATTCAACTTTTGGTTGCCATTAAAAAATGTAATGTTTTGAAAATGGGCGATTTAACTATGAGAGTAGTTTTTATCGGTAGCGGAGGTAATTGTGCATGGATTCATCCAAAAATTTCATTAACTCTTCTGTATCTCATGATCAGGTATTCTATCAAATTTTATAGAAATGCATTGAAAATCCTTTGAGACATCTGTATTACATAGTTTGAATAATGTTTCAAGCAGGTAGAATAATTTTCTTTCATATCTATAGTTTTGAAACACGTTTAATATGAAAAGCTAATTAATTGTTGCATACATCGATTATGAAACGGATTGAAAAAATACGACTTCAGTTTACAAATAATAGATTTTATTTGTTTATAAACTATATATACTTAATTAGATCTTTTACAGTTATTATTCTGTCAACCATTGTTATATTTTCTTTACTATAAGATATAAATCGTTCGTCCTTTTTGCAGTAGCAGTTGTAAAAGGACGAAAGGACTCCCTTCCGGCTTCTTACTTCCTAGTCAACTTTGATCTTCAATAATGTAAATGCAATGTCAATCGTTATATTCTGTCTTCTTAATTCCTGTTCTTTTATTTTTCTCTCTCCTTAATGATGTTTTTTCTCATATTCTCTAACACGCAGTAGCCCTCTGTGTCTTAGTGGCTTTATTGTCTTACTTGGGATGAACTGATAAAAACAAAAAACAATTATAATTTCAGCATTTAAGTTATTAAGCACGTCTCTTCAAATGCATATTAAACATACAAGCGGATCTACCTTCGGTCAGATTTCAAGGACTGGTCACCTTTTGCCGTGGTTCGATTTTTGTCTGCGTCGGTATGAACGGAACTAGGAAAAAACCCGGTGAAAGTTCACAATGGAACGGAAGCGGAAATGGAAATACCGCCACGACGAGAAAACAAAACACGATATACGAGGTTCTTTATTCATGGATTCACCTGGCACTGTCTTGTCGGGGCGTAGGCAGGTGATACTTGGAGCATCTTCGCTTCTAATTCCGTCTGCACTCACGACAGACGAACAGACCAGATCTTCCCTTCGGTCAGCTAAAATTTCGTCTCCCTACTACTCTACATCTCTCTTAATATGACCATAATTTTGACTGCCTCATGACTGCGACCTTCACCGAACATCTCTATGACTCTCTTGTAACAAGAATGAGGTCCGACTATATAAGCCCATGACCGGAATTCTCTACTGTCCGACCGAGTGTTACTTGTTCTCGAAACTATTTACACGTTTTATTTTTTCCCCAATTTACGGACAGCGGTTGGTTACTTTGAAGCTCTCACATCTCGATTTTACTAACGGTGCAATTGATAGTTATACAACACCAGTTATTTCAGAACCAAATAAGATCATTCAAATTACTTAACATTTTGAGTGTCCTAACCAATCAAGTGGGGCCCCATTGTGTCGCAATATTGCCAAGTCACTGAATCATTCTCTGGACACTGTGGTAAAAATTAATTTCAGTGCGTTGAAGGACATTTCGCAATTGACAATGGAAACCCTATATTTATTTTATTCAATTTCAGTCGAGATCACAGTCCACAACACTTCTCTATAATCTTTTCAATGACTATATAGAATGAGTCTCACCCGGTCTAGATACCGGTTTCGAACACAAAGTCGTCCTTTTCTTAAACTGGTCGCCGACCACGGCTAAAGAACCCGGTCTGCCCTGCTATTTAACCTATAGCTCTAAGGGTCAAAGATTTATTCCTTACCCAAAGGTATTTGTGTGGAAGTGAATGCAACGAACTTGGTTTATTAGAACTCGGATCGTCGATTTCTACTTCTGAACTGTTGGATGTTTCTGTGCTTCCACATCCTCTAAACCGGAAACCGCAATTGTTAATAAAATTTGAAATTCAGAGAATAGGAAAAAAATCTAAGAATAATGAGGAAATGACTTGAGATTATACATTAAAGGATAATCCCAACACACGTTGTTTTTTTAATCATTTCACCTCAAGCAAGGCAATAAAGCCAGTAGGACGCAAGAGGTTACTGAGTTAGAGAATAAGAGAAAAAACTACCATTAAGGAGAGAAGACAACAAAAGAAGAGAATTAAGACAGAAGTTAAAGATTGACATTGCACTTAAATTTTTGAAGATCAAAGTTGAAATGGAAGCAAGAAACCGACAGAGAGTTCCACAAGCGAGAAGTGCGAGAGAAGAAACTGTTAGCATAAAACTTCGTCTAGCTATTTCAATTGTAAATTGATGAGACGTTTCCGCCAACCTAGTACTGCGCTTTAATTCAATAAAATTCGGGTACCATAGAGGAACGTTCATCAGAAAAATTACCATGAAAGTATTTATAGAAAAGACACAGGGAAGCTACGTTATGGCGGTGAGAAAGTGAGTGAAACCAAGATACCAGGTCAGGACTGATAACATTTCAGATTTTATCAAGAATCGTTAAATATATAGCGGGAGCACCAGACCAGATGTGGCAGCAATATTCAAACCAAAGACGAATGGTAGACTTTTAAATATGTAAGATAAATTCTAGCAGGAAAAATTGTCTATTCTCATTATTCTTATTATTTTGGATGACTAAAACGAAGTTAAAATTTGAAAATGTGTGATTAGAATATGAAATCACGTAGAAATTTGCGTCTGTCTATGATTAAGATGTGATTGATTGATTGGTTCGTTTTCTATGGTTTATCGAACTTTTACTGGTAATTTAAAAGCCAGAAAATATATTATATATCCCAGTCTGCCCATATCTATCTATATATTGATGCCTTTATTTCTCTCTTTCTTAGTCTATATCTATCTATCTATCTATCTATCTATCTATCTATCTATCTATCTATCTATGTCTTCTTTCATTCATTCTTCTTTCTTAGTCTATATCTATCTGGCTATCATTTCTTTAATTTTTCTTTCTTTCTTAGTCTATATCTATCTATCTATCTATCTATCTATCTATCTTTTCTTTCTTTCATTCTTCTTTCTTTCTTAGTTTATATCTATCTGACTATCATTTCTGCCATTCTTCTTTCTTTCTTTCTCTTTTTCTTATTATCTATCTATCTATCTATCTATCTATCTATCTATCTATCTATCTATCCTTTCATTCTTCTTTCTTTCTTTCTCTCATAGTATCTATCTATCTATCTATCTATCTATCTATCTATCTATCTATCTATCTCTTCTTTCTCTCATTCGTCTTTTTTTCTTCTATCTGGTTATCGTTTCTTTCTTTCTTAGTATCTATCTCTCTATCTATCTATCTATCTATCTATCTATCTATCTATTCTTTCTTTCATTCTTCTTTCTTTCTTTCTTTCCTTCTTTCTTTCTTTCTTTCTTTCTTTCTTTCTAAGTATCTATCTATCTATCTATCTATCTCTTCTTTCTCTCATTCGTCTTTTTTTCTTCTATCTGGCTATCGTTTCTTTCTTTCTTAGTATCTATCTATCTATCTATCTATCTATCTATCTATCTATTCTTTCTTTCATTCTTCTTTCTTTCTTTCTTTCTTTCTTTCTTTCTTTCTAAGTATCTATCTATCTATCTATCTATCTATCTATCTATCTATCTATCTATCTATCTATCTCTTCTTTCTCTCATTCGTCTTTCTTTCTTAGTCTATATCTATCTGGCTATCGTTTCTTTCATTCTTCTTTCTTTATGTCTATCTATCTATCTATCTATCTATCTATCTATCTATCTATCTATCTTTTCTTTCTTTCTTTCTTTCTTTCTTTCTTTCTTTCTTAGTCTATATCTATCTGGCTATCATTTCTTTCATTCTTCTTTCTTAGTATCTATCTATCTATCTATCTATCTATCCTTTCTGTCTTTCTCTAAATAGGTATATGTAGTGTGCAAAGAAGTTGGGACTATTTAATTGATCCTTGATGATTGTTCTGATGAGCATTCCCCATTTGGCGCCTCGATTTTACCAATGTAAGCGCAGCACCAGATTGGCGGCAAGGTCTCATTATTTTACAGTTGAAATTACAAGGTGTAACCGTAAGTTCTATGTTAACAGTTCTCTCCTCTCGCACTTATCGCTTGTGGAACTCTTTTCCGGTTTCTTGCTTTCCAGCCAACTTTTGATTTTCAAAAAATTAAATGCAATATCAGTCGTTATTTTCTGTCTTCTTAATTCCCGTTATTTTATTGTTCTGTCTCCTTAATGTTATTTTTTCTCGTATTCTCTCCCACTCAATAACCCCCTTGCGTCCTAGTGACTTTATTGCCTTGCTTAGAGTGAAATGACTTTAAAAAAATTCAACTCATTGTCAAAGTTCCAGGTTTTACGAACGATGTCGGTATGAGTATGTAGAATGCGTAAGAAGATTTTTTTTGTCGTTGTCGCTTTCGACTTATCGAAAAGTTCCGAATTCGGTGCCGGCGTTGTGATAGATAAAAATTTAATTAGGTAATCGTTTTGCCATTGCTAGCATTGGGAACACTTGGGATTTATTTTTGATATTTCTATATGTCCTTATTATTTGATAAACTATTTTATTTTATTTTTATCTCTCTTCATTCACTTACTTTTTTTTTTACTTATTACCATGCTTATGCCTTACGAAGACGTAAATACACCAACCAGGAACGATTAACGTCTTGTTTAATCAGAAATTATCGTGTTACACTACAATAGTATACGGGAAACCCACGTAGAAGGAGACTGTAAATGATTTATTTATGACCAGCAGTGGAGTCTGTGGAGTGAGGTCTTCAAAGCAGTCACATACTTGACCAAAAAGGAATAAAATAAATAAATAATAAAACTTTTGGGATCAAGTGAAAATTAACCGGACGTTAGAGATTTCCGTTTTCAGGCTTTTATAAACAGTCACAGTTGGGATTGAAGTTAGTTTCAGGACGCCCCTTACCGAGTGGACGGTGTCTGTTATACAGAAATGACAGTTGTCCCAAGTGTGACCTACCTTGCCACCAAAACCGTGCAAGTAAATCTCTGAAATAAACAATATGTGGGGAAACTATATGTGTTTTACATTTCGCGCCGTGGCGTTAAATTTCACCTTTTTCCTTTTTGAACGTACAATGGACATTTCGTTGTTTTCGAGCACACCGACGCGAACGAGAATAGAGAGGAAACATGGGGTTATGTGTCAGATCGGTGAAAGTTTCGCTGTATGTTTACCGTCATTCATAGAGTACTCGTCTCTGGCAGCAAAACGAACATTTTATGTTGAAATTAGTGTGCTTCCATTTTCTGTGTGATGTGAGTGTGTTACAAATGTTGTGCCTGGTGCATCGAACTTCATGAAGGAAAAATCACAATGTATTAAATTATGAGGTCATCTTCATTTACATTTAAATTAAATTCGTTTCTGGCAATGTTGAATTCACTTCTCCCTCCTTTTTTATTTATTTATTTATTTATTTTTTTTGGTGGGGGGGGGTTGTAACAGGTTTAAATACAGTTTCTTCGCTGTATTCTTTTTCTCAATCTTTCAGACTGATCTCTCTGTTGACATTAAAAGGAGCAGATGAATGGGTTACTGGTGTTATCAATTCCCACAAGGAAAGTTTTCATCAATTTTCTTGAAGGGGCCACCGAAGCTATATATTGTGCGCATCTTTCGCGTTCTGCGTCCCAGTCTCTTTTATCAACATAATCGGCTAAAAGATTACTCTTAGGCTCTTAATACAAGGATTGGTCATAATAGTATAGGGGAGTCGGGATTTTCTCAATATGCAATAAACGGGATATTTTAATAAAAGGAGGGGGTCGAAAAATCATTTACAGAGCCAGATATGTAGAAAGTAAGTAAAAAAAAATTACTTTAAAACAAACATTACCTTTAAAGAATAGAGCATGGTGATTTTGGAAAGAATAAAAAAAAGAACAATGGAACATTATTATTTTTTAAAAAACGCAGTCCTAAAAGTGCTCGTCCTGGATATGACATTAAACTACATCTGGCAGTTACAAGGCCTCTGATCAGGAGGTTTTGAGGAGTGTGTCACCACCTCTAAATTGCCGTTGTTCCCAGGTCCACCCTGACCTGGGGTGGTAGCACTTGTTAGGATCCCAACTCTAGGCAAATAGATAACACCCAAACTGAGGTCAAAACACTTTGAAAGTATAAAAATAAATATTTTACTGTATTAGTACCAGCAATACATTTTTGTAAAAAAAAAAAAAAAAAAAAAGAACAAACCATATTACCCGCAATATATTTTTAAAGAAAAAAATATTAACAGTAATACAATTTTTTTGTAAAAATATATATTATCAGAAATGAATTTAAAAAAAAAAAAAAAAATTACCAACAATACATTTTTTAAAAGAAATTATTAATACTCACAAGTAAATTAAATTTCGGCATTAAATATTTAATGATAAGGAGTTAATGTGTCGTTAAACGGATACAGCAATACAATTTTAAAGTAATATGGCCAGCAATACATTTTATAGTAAAATGACTAATAATACATTTTATCTGTAGTTGAAGGCATACAATTATGTTCAAAATATTTAAATTTCGGCATTACCCGTAAAGGTTGATAGTGATTTTCTAAGCACAGCTTAGATGTGGCACAAGGCCGAATGTATAGGGCACCCATCAAAGATCGAACTCACTACTCAGTCGTAATTGATCTAGCAAGACAAGCTTTCTAACCATTACACCACGTCGAGGTGCCCAATGATTTTCTAAGTGTAGCTTAGATGTGGCACAGTATGGGACGCCCAGCGAGGATCGAACTCACTACTCACTCTTAATTGATCTAGAGAGACAAGCCTGCTAACCATTACACCACGTCATGATAAACAAAACAAACCAAACCTAAAAGCGTTCAACTAAAAACTTTAACCTAATGTTATAATTATTGTTTCCTGTTTCAGCTCTGGGGGAAAAGAGCAAAATTAATAAACGGAATGGTCCCAATAAGTTCGGTAAATTACCCCGAAAAATAAATGTCTCTCAACCACGCCCTTTATTAGCTAACTTAGAGTAAAGTAATACATAATAAATACAGCGGCGTAAAGACATTCTAATGTGACAGGGATCGAACGCAAATCCCAAATGTAGCTGGCGGTTTGTTGCGAAACAATCTCATGATACACCGATGGGAGGTGTGCGACAGAACTAAATTGTTCATTTTTCTCTTGTTAAATAAAAGGCACCACGACACATATAAATTAATTTTCAATTCGTTATCTTCTTTTTCTATGTACAGGACGTTAGTGACCATGGCTCTCCACAACTTCCTCTCCTTTGTAGCTCTTAGTAGTGTGTATCTTTGAGCTATCTCTCCTAATCCCTGTTCTGCCAACCATTTACATAAATACGTTAAGTAAATTATTCCCTGCTTTCCTTTGTCTCCCTTGCCTTCAACAAATCCTGCGAGTGTTAAACTCTCCAAGCCATCTTTTCTAATTATATGCCCTAGACATTTCTGATTTTAAGTATAATTGTCCTTTTAGTTTCCATTTTCTTCGTCGTCGTTGGTATGTTCAGTCCAGGGTATTCTCAGCGTACATCCTTCTGTAGAATTACATACCTTCTACCTCAAGTCTCTTCTTAATTTGTAAGGAGATTGTCTAGCATTCAATGCCGCATAGGAGGACCGACATTACATAACAGTGCAGTTAGCTTTACTTTGTTTCTAAGAAAATTCAGTGCTGGGTATGACGATAAACTACATCCATCAGCAAGGCATCTGATCGGGAGATCGAAGTTTCTGAGAAGCGTGTTGTTGTTCTCAGGGCCAACATTCTATGGTGGTAGCACCTGTTAGGGTCCAAGCTATGTGCATATAGTGAATGCTCAAACAAAAACAAAACACTATAAATGTATAAAAATACATTATTATAGAATACCAGCAAAACATTTATATATATAAAAAAGTAGCTACAATATCTATTTATACTAAAATTAGCAACAGTACCTTTTTATAATAAAATTGAAAACAATACATTTTATAGTAAAATTACCAACAATACATTTCATCTGTAGTTGAAGGTATACAATTGCGTTTAAAATATATTTAGTTGCAGCCATAAAATTGTGTTCAAAACATTTAGATTTTGGCATTAAATAACCGATAGAGGTTGATATGCCGCTAAACAAAATCAACCAAACAATCAACATGGAAGATCTCTTTCCTGGTATTAATCCATATAATATTCTAAAATTTCTTAAAGAAATCAAACTGTATTCCAAAATATAACTTCAACAAACTACAACATAAAACACACTCTAGTAATTATGTCCACACAAATATGTATATGTACAAAAGCTGAATATCATCTACCATGTATTCAATTGCGAAAGTAGAATAGCATATCATCTTTTTATTACTTCCCAAGAAAATTAAATGTCGGCATTAAATGACTCATACGGCATTGATATGCCGTTAAACAAACAAATCAAATAAAACTAACAAAACTACATCATAAAACAACTATATCACCGCCTCTAGTAATCATGTCCACACAAACATGTATGCGCACAAAAGCTGAGTATCAACTACCATGTATTCAATTGCGAAAGCAGAATAACATATATCATCTTTTTATTACTTCCCAAGAAAATTGAATTTCGCCATTAAATGACCCATAAGGCGTTGATATGCCGTTAAACTAACAAATCAATCAATCTACCGAAATTTCCCTGCTTCTTAATACTTTGGAAGACATCTTTTGCTATTCTAATGTGTCTTCGAATTTGTATTTGAAATCAGAACAAAAGGAAGATACAATTTTAAGAGAAATATCGAATTGTCATATTGTGTTTGAAAAGCAAAAGACAATCGAAAAATTCTTTGTAATCCATGTTTTTTGGAGCCCATAATACTTGTGACGTTTACGCACGTTTGACAACATAATGACAATGGCCACTATTTGTAACATTGTAACAATTTTATCGTAAGGATTTTATAGTTTTCTTTGTAAGAAAGATTGTACAAAAGTTTTATATAAGAATCATTAGTAGATTTGAATTTAACCTAGCTTTACTTTTACGACAATCACATGGGGTCATCAAACTACCAGAGCAGTTGATAGTTTTGTAGAATGAACCCAATTTGTCTACAAGAAGATTTTTTCTTTTAAAATCTTTTTAAAAATGATATCGGTATAGAATTTTTTTCGGAAGCATATGCACAAACATTTGAGGTTAATAATTAATTATCTCAAATGAAGAATAAACAAATACATACTTTTATTAAATTATGTAAATTTTTGTTCATTAATTTAAAATGTCGATATCTGTTGGATCTTTATTTAAAAGGAATATTCTTGTAAAACCCCAACTACGGCCAAAAATTTTGTTTTCGTACGCAAAACAGATAAGTCCAATAACTCTGTAAAAGTAAGACATCGTTTTGATACTATATCGATATTATGAACGGACTCCAATTTTAAATTGATGAAAATCAATATTTTTCGAGTCGAGTACGTGTAATGTACAGAAATCATTTCCAAATATTTTTTTATCCACTTTTTACGAGTGGACCAATCTATCTAAGTAGTCCCTAAACTGGTGGCAGTGAACTGGGTCTAAAAATATTGGTTGCCTGGAGACAAAGCCAGTGGGTGGGTGTTGGTGGCACTCACAAATACAATGCTTTCATTTAATTTTCATAACGAATAAATAAAATTTTAAAAAAATACATATGAATTAAAGTGTACAATTAAAATCTTTATGAAAAACAAAACAAAAAAAAACATGTGAATGTCATAGTAATTACAGTGTACAGGTACTCTGCATATTACTGGCAGTAGATACCAAATATAAATAAAAAATGTTATAACTGATTTTTTTTATTTCTTCTTTTTAATTTTAGGTAATTATTTGATAAATAATTTAAATAGTTTACTGCATAATTTGTCCATTGACAGATCAAAAGCACAATAGAGTATTGCATGCAGGCCACTGTATTTATAGCAAATTTACCTAGCACATACCGGGTAGTGTGATCATCTCTCAGTTGTGTCTCTGTCTTCGGTCAGAGTGTGACTCGGTTGTGTCTAAGTCCACGGTAGTCATCCTGATGCCAACACGACGGTAGCCGGGGCTGGACAATTTTTGTCCCGGGTGTACGCGTTCGGTTTTCCCACATGAAACCCGACTTTGAGTCACATCACGTCTCAGTAGGGGGGGGGGGGAGTTGGGGGGGGGGTAAATACTGGTATGTTAAGAGCAATCGTTTGTGTTCATTAGATGATTGTTCAAATCTGCCAATAATTACCTCTGTACGCAATTCATCTAACAATTCCTTTTCAATGGATGGCGACACGTACGATTCCCATTTCTCCTCAGGCAGCGAATTTCGTAACTTTTTCTTTATGATCTTTAGCTTTGAAAATATCCTCTCGTGTTACACTTGAGTAACAGATAGTGTGCAGATGACTTTATAGAGTACTTATTCCTCTTATTACTAAAACAGTTGTCTGTGTTTGTTTCTTTATTGCATGTTTATTTGATATGAGCGGGGAGGGGCATTCTATCAGGGGTCCACTTGCCATCGGGCAAGCTGACACCCTGGCTATTTCACTGACTGGTAGACTAACCCGTTACAGTTTTGAGTAGGACCGATAATTCCAGAGTCCGCCGTGTAAGCTTATTAATCTATAATGTATTTAAACGTGTAGAAAACATGAGTGCTATTTAATTATTTTATATTCTAAACGTAAAAAGACAAAAAAAAAGAAACAAAAAAGAACACGAAGCAATATGAAAAATTATATGAAGCAACTCCAGCAGTCTCTTTCGCCTTTGAATAAAAGAAACTCTTGTACGATTTCAGTTTGACTGTGGATGACATCTGAGTACATGTCTGCTAAAAATTCTAATTCGTTCACTTTATCTTCATTGCTAAAAAGACTTTGAATCAAAAGCACTAAATTTGGAAGCCACACTTTTATAATGCTGAAATCTTTTATCTGTGCTATTTATGATAGAACCTAAAGACACGAGGTAGGACTGAAATACAAATTTCAAAGAGAATTGGTTAATCTGATGATTACGTAAGAATCACTATATTACAAGTTCTTGGAGACAGCCGTATTAACGGGTATAGGACGAAATTCCCACAAACAAAACCGACACATTTGAAAAAAACCTACAAATCTTATTTGGATTGAAATATGATAAAATTTCATTGATTAGCAACTATATATATATATATATATATATATATATATATATATATATATATTAAGACATTTTTATGTTTATACATTCTTTTTATAGATACAAATATTGAAGTAAATGCTCTGTTTATAATAAATAGTATTAAACAACATTTACCGGCTTGAATGTCGGAGAAATTTTCATAGAACATATTCGTCCTCCGACAGGAATCTAACCTGTATCCTATACGGAACCGTCATATAGCCTGACGTGCCTTTAACTGATTTGGACACAGAGGAGCGTTCGGTTAGCAAGGTCGATTTTACTGTTTTTAAACTTCAATCTTCCATGAATCTCTCACGTACATTCATATCTGCTCATGGCTTATCCAAATGTAAACAATTGACGTCACACATTATGAAATGGACAAATTCCGACAATTATCTGTGGCCAAATCGGTTAAAGGCACGTCAGGCTATATGACGGTTCCGTATAGGATACATGTTTGATTCCTGTCGGAGGACGAATATTTTCTATGAAAATCTCTCAGACATTCAGGCCGGTAAATGTTGTTTAATACTGTTTATTATAAACAGTTCATTTACTTAAATATTTGTATCTATAAAAAGAATGTATAAACATAAAAATGTCTTAAAATAATTGTCGGACTTTGTCCATTTCATTATATATATATATATATATATATATATATATATATATATATATATGTGTGTGTGTGTGTGTGTGTGTGTATGTATGTGTGTGTGTGCGTGTGTGCGCGCACGCGAGTGTATTTGTGTGAAATTTCAGATATCTATCCAAATAAATGCAAATGTCAGCGTGTCACACTTTTTAAATTTTACCCCTAGAGGCCATAGCCCAAAATATCGTATCAATTTGGAATCAGGCCGACTCCGTGGGCAAATTAAAAACGTTCCGGGTCGGATCTGGGCCCGCAATCATGAAATTTTGAATTCCTAAGTTTTCTTTACTGCGATTATTTCGGCGATTTTTTTTTTTTTGTGTTTTTTTTTTTTTTGCAACGATTTTTTTTGTACAATAACAATTTTTATAACTTGGAATAAATTTGTGAATAATCCAAATTAATTGAGAAATCCATTGAAAGTCACCCATGAAATAAAAATAATTGTTTGTAGGTTACTCGTAAGTTACTCGTAGTTTCCCTCTGCCTCTGGCAAAAGCCTTTAATATCTTATGTTTCAGAATGTGCGCGATCATGGCTCTCCACAGCTTCCTATATTTTACAGCTCTAAGCATACATTGTCCCTTACTATCCCTCCCAATCGTTGTTCTGACATTCATTTATACAAGCTAGAATACTCGCTTTTTCTCTCTGCCTCTCTTGCATTCAATATCTTCTGTGGACGAAAAGAATTCTCCAAGCCCTCACTATGTTTTTCGCCTATTGCAGGGCTTCTTAACCTGGGGTTCTTGAATCCAAGGGATTCAGTGGATGTGTTTCTGGGGTTCGTGAATATCAAATAAAAATTAACATTTACCAGGTGTAACAGCATAATTGTCCAAACCATCTAACAGCATCGGACAATTGTCCTTCCCACAAAATGTTTAATATCTAAAAAAAACTACTGTACTAATTGAGTTTCTTTTTTTCCCCAGATTTTCAGATAAGACGTTTAGCCAACTTGATACTATTTGTCGTAATAATCACTGAAAACCCCTTTGAGTTATTCAGCTAGAAAGTGAACAGGTTAAAATCGTTTTGTGTCAGCCACACTGTCTTCCCAACTGAGCAGTGGTGAGAGGAAAAAGGTCATTCAGGCCTTCTGTAATGGCACCAACATTCATACTCTGGCTTCCATCTTCAAAGTTCATTCAAGAACAATCAAGAGAACGGTGAATAAGTTTAAAAAAGAGGGAACAGTAGAGAGGAAAACTGGCTCAATAGGTGTCGACAGCAAGAGGGATCATCATTTCATCTTAGAGATAAATAAATTCTTATTGTTCAAAGTAGAGTCCAGTAGTGTTATAAAAATCTCAGAGAATTCCAGTACGATATCTTAAATCATTTCTAAGATACAACGGTTCAAAGCTTAATCTAACAATCGGACAATTTTGGTGTTACTCGGTTTGGACAATTTTGCTGTTACACGCGGTATATTTGCTGTACAGCCCTTGTCCCAATCAACGGTTTCCCATTGAAAGAAATAAACAAAAATGCATCCAGCCACTACTTACAGTACCGACCGCTAGTTGTCTCTTGATTTGTTGTTGGCTCCATGTTTACCATTTAAACGTGTCTTCATTCTCAACACGACCGCCATCTTTTGTCACTCCATAAGAGCAAGTGATAATTTTCTCGGGTGGGATTAATTGATCACAATTTCTTTCAAGCGTGACTGACTGAAAAGTGATGTGGGTGTAGGGTGCATGAGGGTGCAGTATAGAGAAATCCACGTACAAGTGTTCTGAAAAACCAATCAAACCGTGAGTATATGCTTGTCTGTCTGTCAGTTTATGAAGGGCTAGTTCTTATAGAGGTCCATGGCTCAAGGGGTCTGTGACTAAAGGGGTCTGTGACTCAAAAAAGATTAAGAATCATTGGTCTAGTTCTTATTTTTATCTAATACTTTTCAGTTATTTTTCATCCGTTTTCACTAAGTGCAAGTACAACTGCCCGACTCAGGGATTGAACTCAAAACCACAATATCCATAGACATGAACAGTGGAACGAGAACAGGCTACCCCCGTAGATTAAATAAAGAGTTCAGTTCAAAATTCCCTGTAGGTTACACAGATCGATATACACCTGAGGCAGACCGGAGGGCACGCACAACGGTCGAAACTTAGTTCGAATATAAGTAGTTAAATAGATTAGTTGTATTTTTTTAATTTTCAGAATACCGACGATAACGAGGAAAGAGGGCTTGGAAAATGTGACACTCACAGAACATATCGAGGACAAGAGGGATAGCGAAAACAGCGCATGTTCTACTTAACGGGCTTGTGTATATGGTGGGCAGAACAGGGTTTAGGAGAGAGAGCAAAGAGACAATATTTACTAAGAACTACAAAGGATAGTAAGTTGTGGAGAGCCATGATCGCCAACGTCCTGAAGGACCATGGCACAGAGAAGATGATAAAGATGAAGAGAGAGGATAATGAAATTATAGGATTCAATGAGACAGAAGATGACGATTGACGTTGCATCTAAATTTTTGGAGATCGTGGTTGGCAGGAAAAAATTTTCCACAAGCGAAAAGTAGGAGAGAAGAAACTATTAGCATAGAAATTACGGTTACAAGTAGCAATTTCAACAATAAAATGATGAGACTTAACTGCCAATCTAGTACGGCGCTTTTTGATAATAACAAAGATATTTGAAATCTTTGTTGTATTCAACAGAAAAATGCAGTAAACGCACGACAACTGAAACGGATTTGTTGAAAGCCAATTTAGATTTAATTTAAAAAAAAGTCATTTCGTAAATACAAATTTTAGCACGAATTTGCTTCGATAGAAATGGCGCTCATGTTTAAGGTTAGGCGTCATAAAAACAAAGTTTTGCTTAGTTTAATGGAGAAAATTGTGTTCTTTATTTAAATGAAGCCATTTGTTTTGCAAATGTAATGCATTGGCCTGTTAAATAAAGTTACAAGCCTAACAACAGATTATGGTTTCATTAACTTAGCCTGCCCACAAATTGCTTTTTAGCGGCCTTTACACAAAAGCGAAACGTTGAAATACTATGACTTTCAAGCTGAAATATTTCTAGATGGA
>CAHIKZ030000040.1:250000-302500 GCA_903632075.3 Acanthosepion pharaonis
TTTTATATTTACACACGTTCTATCTGATACTGAGCATTTTATCCCATAAATATAGCACATGTTAAAACTATATTTTTAATATATATATATATATATATATATATATATATATATATATATAGTTTTAAAGTGTGCTATATTTATGGGATAAAGTGCTCAATATCAGAGATAGAGCGTATGTAAATATAAAAAGTGAACATTGAAGTCAATTTTTAGAGGAGACAGGTTGTTTCATGTTAGACGCAATCGTCAGGCCGCCGATTGCGTCTAGCATGAAACAGCCTGTCGCTTCTGAGTGTTGACTTCAATGTTCATTTTATATATATATATATATATATATATATATATATATATAAATTTATACATAACCAGACCAATATATTATGTAAAAGAAAGACATAAGTTAAAACATAAAGCAATGATTTTAATGGATTATGAGGAAAATAAAAGTAAAACAATTTGATAATTATGTAATACAAGTTAAGAAATTCAGTAAAAGAGAAATCATTGGAAAATATTTATTTAATACGGACAACAGAGAAATAAACACGTCAGTTTTATGTAAACATCTAGCAACACTAGTTTCCTCGTTAGATTTGGGTTATTTTCATTAACAGAATCTAAGAAAAGAAAATACAATTATTTATTAAATTACAACTAAGAAACGTAAGAAGGTAGTAAAAATATATTTCTATTACGAAATTTGAAAATGAACTAAATACGTTACATTTGGGTTGTCTATGAAAGGTCAGTACGGGACAAAATTATCCAATACGGAACATGCCCATTATATATGGGACGTCTGGCAACCTTAACCTAGATACTGATCTAGTACTGCGCATACATTCGGTACCAAAGAGAAAATCTCGTCGAAACAATTGACATGAAAGTATTTATAGAAAAGGCAGAGGGAAGCTATGTCATGTCTGTGAGAAGTATTGGAAAGGAAGGCTTGATTGAAAAATGGAGGGATTTGTTGTCGGACTTCCCTGTAAAAAAGAAAAATTGCTACAGGAAAAAATCTCAAAATACATCACAAAGATGCGCTGGGGTGCAACATCACTGATTCTAATGCTGGGTTCCTCGATAGTTTCAGGTCTTTCAACATCATACCATCTCGCCTAGCTGACGCCGCCATCATAGATCATACGACCGCACACATCCCAGCAACAAACTACATTTAAACTTCATTGCATTGTGTTAATTCAACCAAGAACAACTGTAAACAATAATGGCGCCAATTTGTAGTAAGTGATCTGTACACCAACCAATAGGTGATTTGTCTCATCTTTAATATGACACAACACCACCCTTCTGGGTTTCTTGGTCCTTCAGTTAACAGGAAAGATACTTCGTGGACACCGTCGGTGTACAATGTCGACAGGTAAGATTATCCATATCGTTTAGAATGGAGAATAATGCTGACCAGTATGCCTTGTCGCATAAGAGGAACGACTACAACTAAAGAAGAGATACAAATGCAAATTAAAATTAGCTTTAATCATCTTTCTAGACCAACACAATAAACGGTCAGAACTTATCTCAAAATACAGACAAAAAATGGTACGACATTGAAAAATCGAAAACTAAGACTATGTAAAATATTACAATGAAAAAAAGCAAATATGCACATTTTATATAGAGCAGATAATGCAACATAATTTAAACAAGACCAATACTTTAAAAATCCACAGAAAATATGATACCTAAAGTTTTTATTTAAGTTTTAATTCCAAGCTTAAATTTAATATTTCCAATATGCAATATACTTTGCTGCATTTAAATTTACTGGAAGGGGTTTTCATTTTGAAATTGCAAAAGTTGCTAATTTTAGTGCCATTTTTAGCCATCACAATGGCTCTTTATTAAATCACTCTTTATTAAAAATCTTTCAAAAATAAAATATACTTTTCTGAAACTTTTTTTGAGGAATATTAACTGATTTTAAGTTTAATTTGTCTGATTTGAAACAAATATTACTAACTTTTTGTTCAAAATATAGCAGAAATGCATTTTTAACACGGCGGTAGCTGTTTATTTAAGGTGTTGACAGCTTGACTGACAGGCGGAAGTTTATCTAATTTTTGTCTTATGGTGTACATAATTTTATACTTTCAAGGTTTCAATGACTTTTAGATATATATTTTATAGAGCATAAAATGTACTGTTGGTAATTTTACTATAAAAATGTACTGTTAATTTTCTTGGAAGGATTGAAGTAATAAAAATGTTACATATGTTATTTTGCTTTCGCAGTTGAATACATGGTAGATGATACTCAGCTTTTATTCATATACATGTTTGCGGGGACATGATTACTAGAGGCGGTGATATGTGTGATTTATGTTCTAGTTTTGTTGAAGTTTGATTTTGGAATAGAGTTTGATTTCTTCAAGAAATTGTACAATATTGTCATGAAAGAGTTCTTTTATGTTGGTTGGTTGATTGATTTTGTTTGGCAGCATATCAACTTTTAGGCGTTATTTAATGCCGGAATCTAGATATTTTGAACACAATTTTATGGCTTCAAGTAAATATATTTTGAACATAGTTGTATCCCTTCAACTACAGATAAAATCTATTGTTGATCATTTTTATATAAAATGTATTGTTTGGAATTCTATTATAAGATTTATTGCTAATCATTTTGCTTTAAAATTGTAGCTTGCTGGTAGCTTTACTATGAATAGGTATTGCTGGTAATTTTACTATAAAAAGGTATTGTTATACTATCATAGAGTTTTGATTTTGATTATAGTTGGGACTTTAAAAGCTGCTACCACTCCCCGGTCAGGGTGCACCTGGGCACAACATATCTGTAAAATTTACTTGAATATAACCTGAACGCCTTTGTTATATAAATTTTAACTACCCAGTAATCTTGAACATTTAGGAAAATAATTCTCCATAATCTAATGTTTTATTGAATTTTAGGTATTTGGGCTATAAATTTACTATAGTTATCTCCCTTATTTTCTTATAATGTTATTTATGAACGTCCGTATTTGCAAAAATCGGTATGTTTATGCACACACACAATTTTTTTTTTTTTATAATTATTTTGTAAATATTGGCGATCTATGAATTATACCAAGCTTTTCCACTTATGATTAGTAAATACAGTTTTTGCTTAATAACAATATCATATAACTGGGACAAATTAATACAGTAATTTAAAACCTTATAAATTATTCTAATTAAAATACAAAAATAAAAAAAATGAAACAATTCTTGTAAAAATTTATTATTCATCGAAAAAAATTTTCCTAAGACAATAGTGTCCATAATATATCTTATTTACAAAAGCAATTTAAATAATTAAATCATGTGTTAGTTTTGTTGCATTATTTATTTTACGATTCAGATCAGATTTTCGGTAACGGGTAACTGGTGTTCCTTTTTCCCAAAATAAATTGATGATTTAAATTCTCCAAATCTCCAATTCTTTTAACAAATATCAATATTAAGCGGACAAAATTCAATTTCTCGAAATTTCATTGTTGTATCCTTAAAGAGGTTACAAACAGGCAAATGTAGTACTCGAGGGAAAGAACAGCAACACGCACGTAGATGAAAGAAAGAGAGATTTATTGTAAAAGAGAATACACTACTGAAATCGAGTAGCAGACTAGTAATTCCCTGAAACAAAAACGATTGCTGTCGCTTCTGAGTGTTGACTTCAATGTTCACTTATATATATATATATATATATATATATATATATATATATATATATATATATATATATATTATTTATCTGTTCGTTGTAATTCATTTCGTGTGCAGTCCCCGAATTTGGTTAGTTCTGGGTATGACGATAAACTACATCTGATCGGCAGATTGATGGTTTTTTGGAGAGTGGAACCACCTCTTAATTGTTGTTATTTCCAGGTCCACCCTGACTCAGGGTGGTAGCACCTGTTAGGATCCCAGTTATGGGCAAATGGTGCCCACCCCACCCCCACAAACAAAAACAAAACACTATGAAAGTATATGAATAATTTTTTCATAGTCAAATGCCAACATTACATATTTATATAAAAAAATTACCAACATTACCTATTTGTAGTAAAATTACCCACAATACACCAATCAACATAAAAGAACTCTTTCATGATCCATATAATATCCTACAATTTCATAAAGAAATCAAACTGCATTCCAAAATATAACTTAAACAAAACTACAACTTACAACGCATATCACCGCCTCGAGTAATTATGTTCACACAATTATGTATATGCACACAAGATGAGCACCATCTACCATGTATTCAACTGTGAAAGCAGAATAACATATAAGAAACAATCAATCCAATTTGGTCTACAGACTTATTAGTCACAGGTAGGGTCTGTTTATGATCTTTTGGAGACCCTAGGCCAATGAGAGCTACTCTCGATCTAACTCGTCTTGAATATTTTTTTTTTTACTCTTGATACATTTCAGCACCGTTTAGATAGCTTGAAAAAAAATTATTCCAAATTCTTTAAATAAACTAGAATAGCTATCTTTTGGTTTGTTTGTCAATAAAAATATTCTTTAAGAAATACCACTATTTTACTGTTTATTACAAACAAAATTAGCACATATTTCAACACAAATGTAGTATGAAAAAACAAACAAAAAAAAAAAACATTTTTAATAACATGCATTATAACCAAACTTGCGGAGCCCCAGACTGCTGCCTACACTAACTTATAGGACAAGAGGGGGAACTTGCTTAATGTATGAGCCACATTTACACATACGATTTTGTTACATACACATTAACATTAAACATACACTTTAATCCAATGGGGTCTCAATTAATACCCAGTAAATAAAGCTTGAATTTTTTTCTTATTTACCTTTTATATTAACGATGATGGAAAAAGCCCATCAATCAACATATTTCCACGAGTCTCATATTAAATGTCAAAGAGTCGCATGTGGCTCGCGAGCCGCGGTTTGGCCATTCGTGCTATCGGATAATCCAGACTTGGTCCAAGGAGAAATTTTTAATATAAAATGTTTATTTTTCATGGGTAAATGACATGTTAGTATTTTTTTTTTGTTATATAAAATCATTTTAACAATAACAATTACCATTTGTAACCGTTCGGTGTAAGATTGCAATATCTGTAATATTTATAAATCTCAGAAATAAAAAAAAAATATTTGTATACTTTGAAGAAGCAATATCATAAAACAATTCCGACTTCAAATATATTTTCTATTTTCAAAGTATTTCTTCAATTGGAAACTTTCCAGAAAAACATCTATATTACATTATTATAACGCTACTAATTTCTTTTTATCCGTTCAGTTTAGTTAATTTAACGACATATGAACTTTGCTTTTGTTATTTAATGCCAAATATAAATCTTATAGTATTTACATTATTCGGACTTGTCCTCATCTGTATTGCCATTTTTCTCGACGTTTCGGTCGTTGCACGCTCCGGCCTTCTTCAGATGATAGTTGCTGGAATTACAACGGAGCATGACCCACTGTATAAAAGCGTTGGTTGATTGACCCCAAAAGTGCTGAGTTCAATCGTTTGCCACGACAGAGAGAACAAAACTTTGGAGAATTGTGTTATCAAGGGGAATTAACTAAAACTGAGATATCCAAAGACATGGGACGCGAAATGAAAACAATCTATACCCGTGGACTAAATAAAAGCCTTCCGTTCGAAACTCCAACAAAAATTACCTGAAGAATGCCGAACTGTACAACAACCGAAACGTTGTGAATATGGCAATAAACACGAGGACAAGAGTTCGAACAATGTAAATAGTGTAAATAGTTACAATACCTCATCTCAGAAATATAGACATAAATCTTATAGCTTCGAAATCATAATAAATTAATATATGATGATATAGACATACATGTAGACATAGGTCCGGTTGGTACTGGAGTCAGAAAAGTTTGGTGTACAGTTAAAATAAATAAAAATGGACATAGCTCCGGTTTACACTAGAATCAAATAGGTAAACGTAGATTTGGTTTAGCCTTAGTATCAAATAGGTAAACGTAGATTTGGTTTAGCCTTAGTATCAAATAGGTAAACGTAGATTTGGTTTAGCCTTAGAATCAAATAGGTAAACGTAGATTTGGTTTAGCCTTAGAATCAAATAGGTAAACGTAGATTTGGTTTAGCCTTAGAATCAAATAGGTAAACGTAGATTTGGTTTAGCCTTAGAATCAAATAGGTAAACGTAGATTTGGTTTGGCCTTAGAATCAAATAGATAAACGTAGATTTGGTTTAGCCTTAGAACCAAATAGATAAACATATGCCCGGTTTACAAGAGAGTAAAAAAAAAGCTATTTTATACTAGGCCTGAATATGACAATAAAGTACATCCCGCAGCCAAAAACGCGAGAGTGGAAGTTTTGAGGAGTGTGGAACTACCTCTTAATTGCTGTTGTTACAGGTGCATTCCGACCCGGGATGGTAGCATCTGTTAGGGTCCAACTTATAAGCAAATAGTGAACACCAAACAAAAACGCTATTAAAGTATAAAAATACATTTTTATAGTAAAATGACTAGCAATACATTTTATAGTAGAATTATCAACAATACATTTTATAGCAAAATGACCAACAATACATTTTATAGTTGAATTACCAACGATACATGTTATAGGAAAATGACCAACAATACATTTTATCTCTAGTTGAAGGCATGCAATTATGTTCAAAATATTTAGATTTCGGCATTCAACAACCCGTAGAGGTTGATATGACGCAAAACAAAATCAACCAAACCAAACCAACACTAATGTCAAAAAGGTAGACATGGGTCTAATCTACACTAGAGTAAAAATGGTAGACATGAGTCTAGTTTACACTAAAGTCAAAAACGTAGACATGAGTCTAATTTACACTAGCGTCTAAAAGGTAAACATAGGTCCGATTTAAACTTGAGTGAAAAATTAGACGGAGGTTGGGTTTACAATTTAATCAGAAGATAGACATTCAACACGTCAGTCAAAAGGTTCGGTCAATAGGTTCGGTTCATAACCAAACTTATAAGTATCTACCAGAAAGCTGACCCCCTTTTTAGAAAAGAGGGCCCAGCCCGTCTGCAGCGAATACGATCGGCGTATTCTAAGGCTCGCAGACAGCGTGATGACCTGTGACGCTGACAATGAAACTTGACGCACGTGAATAATAACAATAACTCATTGATAACAGAGGATGCAATTCTTAGTTACACATTTCATGTCCTTCACCTTGATATAAGAGATGCCAACTCACCCACTTGTCAAAGAATCCGTTCTTCGGTCATTATGACCAGCGCGCTGAACTTTTATCCGGCATAGACGGCGAGTACACCAGTTACAATGCTGGGCCATCTCATCATAGATGGCGAAGGGACTTGAGGCAACAGAAATGTGGTTCTACAGAAAGATGCTGAGAATACCATGGACTGAGCACGTGAGCAACGGCGAAATTTTGGAGAAGATGGAAACAAAAAGAACACTCATACGCAACATCAGAAAGGAACAGTTGGAATTTCTAGGGCACACAATTAAGGAAGAGTGCTTGGAAAATTTGACACTCACAGAACAGATTGAAGACAAGGGGGCAGGGGGAAAATAACGCATAACCTAACCAACAAACTTGTGTAAATTGTTAGTAGAACAGCGGTTGGGGGATACAGAATGAATACAGAAAGTTGTTGAGAGCCATGATCGCCCAAGTCTTGAAGGGAATCCTAGACCAGGAGAAGTAGGCATTGTTGGTATGAGCTTACGACAGCATCGGCCTTAATCTAGTCACGCACACAAGCACACGTGTTATGTGATCCAATTGAATACTATTCCTTATTTATTTATTTGCATATAACTAACAAAAATATATGGTAGTAAATAATAATGATTCCTTTTGGTACATAATACGTAGCTTAATCTGCGAAGGAGTAAATTCAACGATAATCATTTTTATTTTTATAATTTTCTCTGGGAGGTTGATGTAGCAGCTAATACGATTATCTAGTTACATATTTATGTATTTTCTATCTTCCTATATAATAATGTCAGTATTTTTTGTTATATATAATAATAATAATAATAATAATAATAATAATAATAATAATGCCTACTGATATAAAATTATGTAATTTAGCGTATGTCAAAGGTATCCGAATTTTGGCAATAAGAGTGCTCAATTATTATTATCAGTACCTAGAATGTTCCCCAAACTTTGACCGACTAAAAGTAATAACGTTCATTTTTCAATGTTTTGTTTTCTATATTCACAAAACACATTTAAAGCAGTAAGCGAGTGTTTCGGAGGGTCTTCTACGAAACTCTGGGGTCGGGATGCTAAAGGTAACATCAATTAATTAAGTGATAAACCTTTTAATTGTATTAATTCTCTCTCTCTCTCTCTCTCTCTCTCTATATATATATATATATATATATATATATATATATATATATATATATATATATATATATATATATATATATGGGAATTACTTGTCCACTCTTCAGGAGTATCAGCAATTGACTTGCTTACACTTCTTGATTTTTTGTTTTTCATGCACACTTTTCATTATTGCAAGTTTTTTTTTCATAGTGTATGTGTACATGTGTATGTACGTGTGTGCATTCGCGCGCGTGCAACCATGCGCTCGTCTGCAAATCGAGTGTTTAAATTTTGAGTTATTGTAATGTAATGTCATGGGATTAAAAATTTTCGGTTTTCACGGGACTAAAAATTTTCAGTTGTCACGGGATTAAAAGTTTTCAGGATAGAAAATTCACAATGCTTTTCTGTGACCGACTAAAAGTTCATCAACGACAACTAAGAATATTGTGTTATATATATATATATATATATATATATATATATATATATATATATATATATATATATATAAAGAGAGAGAGAAATAGACAGATATATAGCTTAAGGGAGAAATCTCCGATTGATGCCAAATCAGTAATGTTTCGATCCTGGCTTGAGGCAATCGGATGTCTAGCCACATTGATGAGCTGTGGTACAGCAAAACAGTCTGTCTGTTGATGACAATATATATAGATGTATATATTGGTGAGTAATCTCCATTTCTTTGTGTTGATGAAGGACACAGGCGTGCTCGAACATTCCGGGCTTAAAACCTTTCTTTCTGTGCTTCATTTCTGTCAAATGGTTAAAAATTAATGTTTAATAAATGTTTATCGTACTGATTATATTGGTCCCCTTTCGTTTGCCCGTGTTCTAACAACCAACCTATCTATTTTACATACTACAAGAAGCACACGTGGACCCCTTTTTTCTAATGTATATATCTATCTCATCAGTGTGGCTAAACATCCGATTGCCTCAAGCCAGGATCGAAACACCGACTGACTTGATACCAATCGGAGATTTTTCCCCCAACCAACTGGCTCTCGGCGGAAAGGAAGATGATTTTTTTACGTTGGGCAGCAACCTTTTTAAAAAACATCTCTCGTTAAATATGTCAGAAAGGAAAGCACACAGTTTACATTATTCGGACTATTGTCCTCATCTTTGTCGCCATATTTATTACAACGTTTTGGCGTTGTATGCTACGGCCTTCTTCGTTGGAATGTCGAACTGAACCTTTTATTTCAATCACTGGGGTAGGTTCTAGCTCCACGTGCCATGTTTAATGGATGTCACTTGTCAGTTATCAGTTATCTCCTGTTAATTTCTCTTTCCAAGTTCTCCACTGCCTTAACCGGGTATTGAACTCACACTTTGATCCTGTCACTGGATCTAACTAATACCTCTATCCACTGTACCACTTGTCCTTGAGGACATCTGTGTATGAATTTCTGGGTATTAAAACCTAATTTCTTCAGCAACCATTTTTACCAGAGCTCATATTGCAATTTTTGTTGTTATTATTGCTTTTCTCTGGCACTCCTTATTACTTGTTCCCATATTGTAGTCATTTCTATGCTTGGTCGGCTCGGGAGACTTTTGTGGCCTAGCATATGTGCTGATTACTTAAGTTTACGAATTTTCCAATGGTGTTCTTTGTCTATGATCTCAACCTGATCCTACAGAGGGTGGTGATCTCCCTTTTCTTTTCATATGTGGTCAGCCACGCCTGATTTTTCCACTTCACCCTGTGTTACAGCTTTCTGGTGTTCTTGAAGCCTTACCTTAAAATAAAGGGTTCGGTTCGACATTCCAACCACCTGAAGAAGGCCAGAACGTACAATGGCCAAAACGTTGTAATAAATATGGCGACAAAGATGAAGACAATAGTCCGAATAAGGTAAATAGTGTACATAATACCTTATCTCAGAAATATAGATTGGTGGGAGTAAGGGAGTACAAACATTGTCCATATTGTCCATTGTCCCAAGCGCTTTCTGCCACTTCTTTAGCCATTATCAAGGGGTGTTGTTCGTTTCTCTTCATCTTTTCAATGTTTAAGAAATGAAATATTTGCCCGATCTCTACAATATTCAAGTTTGGAGGTTTAACCATTACCCTGAATAACCATTACCCTGAATAACCTTATAAACTTCACTTCTTGCCTTTTCTTGCAGTCATACAACACCATACAGTAGAGATTTTCCAAACGTAGCTTAGATGTGGCACAAGGCCGAAAGTATGGGGTATCCAGTGAGGATCGAACTCACTTTTCAGTAGTAACTGATCTAGCAAGACAAGCTTGCTAACCATTACACCACGCCGAGGTGCCCACAATACCATACAGTAACCTTCTACCTTGAGTGCCTATTGGACTTTGTATTGGATGATCAATTAGTAAAAAAAATCACTTACTCCAGTTTTGTCATATTTTTATTGAATTTGAAAGCTCTATTTAAGATATTTTACGCCTTCTACTCACAATTTATTCGTAATTGTCTCCCTTTATTTTTTCCCGCTTCTATTTAGTCGCGTCTCGATCCTGATCTCCATAGTCTAAGCAATGAACCGTATGATCTAATGGTAATATTTCATGTATTATGACTTGTTTAAACTTTAAATGTTGGTATGGGAATTTTTCATTTTATTTTACCTAGTATTTCGCAGCTGCCGTTTTTTTTTTCAAGTCTGTAGGGTTATTTGTGAGAGTGTTGAATCAGAAAGAGGTTTTTTATAGGACGTACCCTACACGTTTTTGTGTGTGTACTTATGTGTATGCTATTACCTTACTTTATAGTGTTTTTAGGATTGTCTAAATCCTAAAACAATACAAAATAAGGTGATTCCGAAGAATATACTTGAAATTAATCAATATTTTATCAATAATTTTAGTAACATTTTCATTAAATACAGTACTAATTATAGAATTGGCAAAGGTATGAATCCATCTATTCTCTCCACAGCTATAGGTAAATAACAGGACAGGCTGGATTTTATAGTTTTGGGTATGAACGGTTTATGACAAATATGAATTCAGTCGTTTGGGAACTTTGTACCGTACACAACGTCTCTGTATTCGGTTTTACCTCACCAAAATGTGGGTGGTTCAGCACAAACCTTCACCCCTCTGTAATCAAATGGTATGTGGGTTCTAAGAACTGAGCTTTTGGACCTCATATGTCGAAAACGATGGGAGAATCCAATACATACATATATATATATATATATATATATATATATATATATATATATATATATATATATATATATATATTGGATTTTCCTATCAAGAAAATCTTAAAAATCCATCTCGGTTGTAATTTATTTCATGAATATATTTAAATATTCATCCCTTCAGACCAGAGGTTTTTTAGAAATGAAATCAACCCGTCTAGACAGACAGAAAAAAGGAGGAAAAAAATAAAGAAAAAGGAAATTTAAAAAAAAAATTATAGTAATCTATCATAGTATAAAATTATTATAACAATATATAATATAAAAATTTTAAATATATAAAATCTTTTAATAAAATTTTAAAATTTTATTTTAATATAATAATTTTTAAAAAAATTATATGGATTTTTAAGGATTTTCTTGACTTATTATAATATTGCTCTGTTACTTAAAATGATCTCTCTTTGGATTAATGTCCTTCATTTTCTACCTGAAACGTGAACAGTAACAAAAATGATTCACGCACGCACGCACGCACGCACACACACACACACTTTTGTAGCCCGGAGCATTAAATTAATATACTTTTAAAATCTGCGAACTTAACGTTAATTTGTAACTAAATATTTCCTAAACTCGTTTGCACTCAACTAAAGAGAAAAAAAATGAAGAAGTTTTTCTAGGTATTCGAAACTGTGCTTTGCAGCGAGAAGTATTTAATTAAGGTTTCCCTAAAAGACGCGAACTTGAAGAATTCAAATAAATAAATAAATGAAATGCTAAAATAAATTCTTGATATGTGATAAAGGAGATCTCATTCGTGGCGTATTGGAATATCAAAAGATTTCCTTTCAAAAGCTAAACAAAGTATTAAAGAGCAGCAAAATGTCTTTAGAAACAAAGAAAAGAGAGCTCAACAATTATATAATATCAATCCTCCGATATGGCAGTGAATGGTGGACGGATGAAGAGGAGACTGAGGCAACAGAGATGTGGTTCTGCAGAAGGATGCCGAGAATACCATGGACAGAACACGTGAGCAATAGTAATTAATATTACGAATGAATATACTTATAAAGCTGCGTAAATTTTCAAGATTAGTTATTCCAAAAATTTCGCTTGAGGATGAAACAGAGCTTGATACTTTAATTCAATTTAATTTTAATAATTATATTGAAGTTTTTGGCTCCTGTTTTTGAAACATGAGAACTCTTATGTAGCGACAGAATCATATTGATATATATTATATATATATATATATATATATATATATATATATATATATATATATATATATATATATATACACACTACATCATAAATAGTAAGAATAAAAGGTAATGATTAAAATAAGCTAAAAGGTTAAAATATAAAATAAAACCAGGCCTCTATACTAAAGTCGACAGAGCCTAAATATAATATCATAATATTATCAATACCAAAATCCGTTACTCAGAGTTTCATGTAACAACAATCATGAGTCTATTCCGCTTGATATTTGTAATTACACGAAACTCTGCGTAGCGGATTTTGGTATTGATAATATCATATTATATATTTATCATATGTATGTTATAAATATAACTTATATGTATTATACATATATTGAGCACATTTATCCCATAAATATAGCATACATAAAACACACACATATGTATATATAAATATATATACATATTAAGTTGTGTGTATTTAGGCAGCATTTTTTCATTGATGCATGTTTCATTAAATAATATAGACAAGTTTTGTCTATTTTATGCAAAATCTTTGCATATCGTCTGATAAGTTTAACATTATCATTAAAAGACGAAAGAAAATCACCATATTGATACATATTTTTTAATCCTATCTAAGCTTTCGGCTTACATAAGCCATTATCAAAGATGGCAATTACAGTACAATATATTGAACAATACACGTACAAAACAATAATGATTGTTTTTGTTCACATGGAAGATTTCCAAGCAACGAAAAATTCGTACATACGAGACGCTGGGATTTGTCTATATTATTTAATAAAACATGCATCAATATATATATATATATATATATATATATATATATATATATATATATATGTGTGTGTGTGTGTATATATATATATATATATATATATATATATATATATATATATATATATAGAATACTCTAAAAATACAGTTTTATATAGCCGAATAAGAGACTTCTATAAAAACCGGATTAGTTTTTCAAAATTTAAAACTTATTCACAACCCCACCCGAAACAATGGTAATACATTTGTAAAAAAAAAAAAAAAAAAGACCCATTACTAGCATCACGCCAGCTAAATTTTGAAACGAAACCCCTTATCCAAGAACTTATTAAAAATAATACAATTTGAGTACCAGGAAATTGGTATACGAGTGTTTAGTCACAATAGATAAAACACCATTTGGTACTACGATTTTAATACCCAGGTACTAAGTGAAGTTTCAGAACCAAACTGATGCCATTCACCAGCGATGGGTTTGGAACCACACTTAGTACTCCCGTGTATAAACTTATTTTCTTAAAGGGTTGTTTAAGAATTTTTTTTATGTTTGTACGTTCTTTTTATAAATACAAATATTTAAGTAAATGGTCTGTTTATAATAAACAGTATTAACAACATTTACCGGCCTGAATGTCCGCGATATAAACACTGAAGACAGTCTAGCCACAAATGTACACGAATGACAAATGTAACCTAGTCTACATGACGACACATATAACGTAAACTTCTTTTAAACTTAATAACTCAAAAACGAAGGAATTACAGACATATGTTTATAGGAACTTTTGTCCTTGTTTTGGTGTGAGTTACCCGCCGCAAATGTTTGTAAAAATATTTTTCATACACCCTGTATTTTCTGTTTATACATTATTTTTATCCGTACAATTTATTTAAGTAATTGCTCCGTTTTCAATTAAACAGTATTAATTACATTTACCGGCCTGAATTTCGGCGAGAACCAGTAACCGCTATGGGAACCATCATTTGACCTGACGTGTTGTTAACCATTCGGCCACAGAGAAGCGTCTGGTTAGCAAAGTCCGAATTACTGTTTATAAACACACACATTCGACGATTTTTCTCGATCGGTCATTTCTGCTCACGAAACATATCTTAGCGTAAACAATGACAACATATTATTAAATGTAATTAATACTGTTTAACTAAAAACAGAGCATTTACTTAAATAAAATATATTTATAAAAATAACGTATAAGCAGAAAATATATTAAATAATTGTCGAACTTAATCCATTTCATAATATGTTGTCATGAATTTAGTGGCTAGTTTTAAATCTTAAGATTAATGCAGTGTGTAAGAAAAGCTAGTGTCGACATTGTTTTGAGTCATCTTCTTGAAGTTAAAAATGTGTCAAATCTTCTAGTCATAAATTTGACAGTTATTACATTGGTTCTTTGAGACTTCAGTGATTCAGTTCAAATGTGGCTAAGAAATCATAACACAGCTGATAACACTAGAAAAGCATCATATGTCCGAAAAGAAATATTAAATTAATCAAAATGGTTTAATTCTTTTTGATACTATAAAGTGGTTTGTTTCCATTCTCAGATTGAAACTAAGCAGGCTAGGTTCCTAAAAATTACCTGCCTTTATAGAACAGGTCCCTGGAAATTTGGGATGCCATTATTGGTTATATGGAGACATATCAAAGACAAACGATACGAGCCGAATTTTAAAAACATAGGAAAATTTTACAAAACACACAAGAAATGAATTTACACAACTTAAGTGCTTTGTGCGCCAAGTTATACCCAATAATAAGTAAGTAAAATATCAATGTCGGTATTGCGTTTGATATGCCCTAAACCAAACCAAACCAAACCTAAAAATGTGGCACGAGGACATCAATAATTCCATTTGTGGTTGGAGCCTTCGGATTGATTGGAAAAGATTCCAATAAAATCATTGAAGGGATTCCTGGTAGCCCATGTCTTAAAGGAAGTTAGCACGTTACGAGGGGCTTTAACTATGTAAAATGTGTGAGAGCTTAGGCTGTTTATTTTTATTTTTTCACAAAAATCTTCAGTGGAAAATGTTACGGTGCTAATTTTGACCTTAGGTCTCTAAGGTCCGGAAGGAAATGCGTATACAACAGAAATAATAATAATAATAATATACGGAGATAGGACCTGTAACAATTTTATGCGACAAGACACACAGACAGAACAATCAAAGCTAATTGCCCTGACATCGTTATTAGGGACCACAAACATAAATTGCCTCTTTATTGATATGGCAGTCATTGAAGATCTTCAAAATGCTATCAAAATACAAGGACCTTGAAATCGAACTCTGAAAAATGTGGCACATGAGAACATTAAAAATCCCTGTTGTAGTTAGATCCCTCGGACTGGTTGGAAAAGATTCCAATAAACTCATGCCTTAAAGAAATACAAAAAAATGCTCTCACGAGTACAGCCCACACCTTACGAAGGACTTTATCTATGTAAAATATCTGTTGTTTTTTTGTTTTTTATTGCTCAGGAGAAAATGTCATGATGCCATTTCTGACCTTAGGTCTCTGATAGGGACCCGAAAAGAAATGTGCATACACCAGAAATCAAAGGAAATAATAATAATAATAATAATAATAATAATAATAATAATACAATTATCCCTGTTGTGAAAGGGGCGTTGGGTATGATAAAGACGGGTACTGAAAATCATGTGAGTAAAATTCCTGGACACCTCAGCATCACAGAGCTACAAAAGATTACTTTCTCCGGAACTGCACATATCACCCGTAAAGCCTTCTCTATGTCAACATAACGTCTCAAATGTGCATAGATAACTCTCCTGCAGTGACCTTTTTACTCATAGACCCCGGAGAGGACTTGGTAATTAGCCACTTAAAATTACTCTCTGGCAAGATGATACTACACACAATAATAATGATGAGAATAATTTAATAAAAAAAAATACAGCCAATACTAAACACATTAAAAATTAATTCATAGACATCTTTATTGAATCAGTTGACATAGTTGGGATTTACCTCACCTTCTCTGCCAGGACAACTGCTGCTGCTGCTAATAATAATAATAATAATAATAATTATTATTATTATTATTATTATTATTATTAACAGAAATGTGTAGAAATGAATAGAATATATTATTCATTAATTCTGGTCATGACATATTGTCTTTCGTTTTCTCTCTCTCTCTCTCTTCGTCTCTTTCTTTCTTTCTTTCTTTCTTTGATCCATTATTTTTTTTTCATTTCTTTTTCTTTTCTTTTGTTTTGTTTGCCTATTATCTTTCTTCCTTGGTAGTAATTACGGCTGACTGTTGTCTGAAACGCATAGAAAGTGAATTTGCACATGATGAATATTTATCTGATTATACGAGGGGGTGCTGAAAGCTTCCTGGCACGACCAAAGAAGGCATGACCTTTGCAACATAAAACAACACTGTTTCCATCTATGGTGGCAAAATGGCGCTCAAATTTTGAGAAGTGATTCGGGCCGAGTACATTTCAACACATGATTTATCTCTCCATTAATATCTTTCAATATGATCTATCTATCTATCTATCTATCTATCTATCTATCTATCTATCTATCTATCTATCTAATTACTCTGTTGTTTCTATCTATCTATCTATCTAATTACTCTGTTCTATCTATCCATCTATCTATGGCTTGGTTATAGCAGGCACAGAAAGCAAACTACAGGCACATCTACAGAGGATAGTAAAGAAAGGCGAGGAAACGAAACTGGACATCAATTATAAGAAGACATAATATAAGGCTGCCATCAAAAGAAACAGCGTAACATGCGTATTACAAATTGAATGTACCCATATTAAACAAGTGCAAAAATTTGAAAGTGTTTTAACAGAAAACGGAAAATTGCGACAACGAAATCCGAAGGGGCATTGGGATAACGAAAGATGCCCACCAAATGGTAAGCAATGTATTAAAAAACTGGAAAATTCCATTAGAAGCAAATAAAACGATATTGGTCCTTCTATATGACAGTGAATGATGGTGGGGATTGTGAGAAAAAACTATTAGAATGGAAATGACGCTTGAGACCACGTTGCCAATCTAGTAGCACGCTTAAATCCATGTAGTCAGGACACCAAAATAAAAGGCTCGTCCGAGCAGCTACCATGAAAATATTTGTAGAACAGGCAGAGGGAAGCCATGTCACGACTGTGAGGAAGTCTCTGGAGACGAGATGCCAGGTGAGGACTGATTGTATTGCAGACCCTTCTCGGAATTTTGTCAAGAATCTCGAGATGCGCAACAGGAGCACCAGACTAGATATGGCAACAGTATTCAATGCACGGACGAATGGTAGATTTATAAGTGTGCAAAATGGCTTCTGACAAGAAAAATATTTTTGGCACGGCATAATGAACCAACCTTCCTTGCAGCAGACGTAGGTTCTACGTGGCGATTAAATGAAAGCAGTTTTGATTTGGAGGCGTCATTTCTTGCCCCAGTTAACCACTGACTGGAAGTCCTTTTCAAGTGTAGTTGCCAGGTTTACTTTGTCGGATCTTTTGAATTTGCTACTAAGACAGGAATAAATGGTAGTGCCATCTGCGTAAATACCTAGTTGGGAATTGATCACATCAGGGAGATCATTGATGAAGATCAGAAACAGGGTAGGTCCAATGATAGAGCCCTGGGGGATTCCCGCGTTAGTATGAATCTGGGAGCATGCCCGTCCAATACGACCTTCATTACTCGATTGGTTAGGAACGATTGGATTAAACCAAAGATAAGTTCTGTGGTACCGTAGCCCTCGATTTTGGGAATATAACGAATCCAAGTGGAATTGAAACTCGGTTCTTCGATTAAAATTTTCGAGCCATTGCACCACCCGCATATCCAAGCTTACATCACCTGGTATTCCCAAGCGGTCACCCATCTAGGTACCGATAAGTGATCGTACGGGGAACCGGTGTTTCACCAGAATTGTGCCTTGTAATAAAAATGCGTCACTAAAAAGCTCGTATTGTACACTACTACTCTGGTTTGAAAATAGCACAGAGCGCTGATTTGTTCGTAAAATAAACGTTATGGACCGACATTTCACGGTGCCTTCGAAATGTATATATACGTCAACAGCAGTCAATGTGGGTTTCAAACAGACGCGGAAGTGTTTTAATAAATAAAAATTTAAAAAAAACAAAAAAAAAACAGGTTAACAAGAAGATAGCACAAAACAAAAACACGTGATGCCAAAAACGATTATCTGTCTACATCCATGGCGCTTAGGGGGTCTGAAGACCGGCTGAAACGGAAAATTAAACAAGACTAAATATGGCTTCTTCGTCTCAATTTGTGACAATACTATTGAGCCGAACCGTATTACTTATCTAAAATCATTACTGCTGAACATAAAACTTCATTTTCTACTTTTTTTTTTTCGAATCATTAGCCTCTAAAACTGTTTATTTATATAAGTCTTATATGCGGAAATGGGCATGTGGGGTTCCGGATAGTGGTAGTACCTCTGATGTCTGGTACGCTGAACCTTCGCGTGGACGGTCATCACTGGTCCTCAGTCATCTATTAAGTCTCTCACGTGATGGCTCCAAGTTGCCATGCCCCGGTAAAACGTTTCAGCTGGCAGGCTAAACTCACGTGAGGATGGTCGGGGTGTTGACGCGGCACCACTAGGCGAAGGACCCTCTCGACGCAGGTCAACGACCAGGGCGGAAGAGTTTCCTATGATGAACAACAACGGCCACATGTTCACGACCGGGGATGGGGTTGCTCCTGGTTGGAGGACATCGACTGTGGTCTAATCTGGAGAGTGATTAAAACGCCCAAGACACGCCACATGATGAGCACATCAAGAAACCATCGGCGAAGACCCAGCCTCTGGGACACGAGCACAACAGATGTTGAATGGTAGACAGCTCAGCGCGTCGGCTCCCCAAACGACTCCTTCCGGGGTTAAGAACAAAAGGGACGGAACAAAAATATGTGGAAAGGTTCCACAGGTCTCATTTCAGAAATTAAGTACAAGCGAAAAGCAGAATAAAAAAAAGTGTAATTTTAAAATCAAAATCAAAATCATATTTTGCATGATAATTTATATCAGAAACAAATTTTCATTTTAGGATCAGAAAAATATCGAGTCAGGAATCTTTCAAACTTAATATCTTATTAAACTCCCTCTGCACATTTTATTTTTACGTCCTCAAGATGGTGTTACTTGTTTATTTAAATAATTTAATAATTAATAATAGGTCTTGGCAAACACCATCATTCATCGAACATCTGATTTAGCGTCAACTTTTAACATCGGATTTAGCACACCCCGCCAAAAAAAATTTTCAGATAAAAATATATAATCAATCTTTAAAACTTAATATCTTATTTAGGTGCTCACGTTTAACATTTAATTTAAACTGATTTCCTCTCCCCATTTTGAAATCTGATCTAATCCCTCGAATTTAACATCGGATTTAGCCCCCCCCCTACGTTCAATATCTGATTTAGCTCCCATTTTCAACATCTGATTTAGCCTCCCTCACTTTTAGAATCTGATTTAGCCCCCTGTGCCACTTTTAGCATCTGATTTAGCACCCCCACACACTTTTAACATCTGATTTAGCCTCTCCACATTTTAATGTTAGATTTAGCCTCCCTCACTTTTAGCATCTGATTTACCCCCCTCACTTTTAGCATTTGATTTAGCCCCTGAGCCACTTTTAGCATCTTATTTAGCACCCCCACCCCTCCGAAACACACTTTTAACATCAGAATAGCCTCACCCCATTTTAATATCAGATTTAGCCCCCTCACTTTTAGAATCTGATTTAGCGCCTCCCACATGCACACACTTTTAACATCTGATTTAGCCCCCTACGCCTGCTTGACTGAATACTTGCAGATAACAGAAACCTGTATATGCATCAGACGCAGATTCACAATGCACACACACACAGCGCATTACGCAACCTCTACTGCCACTGGGCGCAATGATAAATACAAAAAAAAATTGAAAGAGATACACTTGTCAGAACAAAAGAAAATGCTCAAGAAAAATAAATTAGTGTAAACAATGACAAATCGCTGAAACCATATACGTCAACGAACATAAAATTTCATGATAGAGAAAAAAAAAATTTAATAACACGTTGGCTTTGCATAAACCTGTAAAGATTAATGACAACTGGCCACTTCCTCACTTGGTAGTATCTGTCACTTTAACCTGTCACCATATATAAACTCCACCCGCCTTCACGATCCAGATATCAACTTCAGCTAACACACCCTTTTGAAAGCCCCCAACTGGTCCAGCACCATCTACGCCAGGAAGGTATTTAAAAATAGCGACTCGAGTTGTTGCATCTCCAAACAGCACCTGACAATGAAAAAGAAAAGCCCGCTACAATTTATTTCTCCTTATACCAGCGTTGAAGAACTTCATGACACGCACGCGCGCACTGACAAACACACACACACACACGAAATAAATCAAATGAAATAAAACAAAGTAAAGAGTAAAAGTAATAATAAAAAAGAGATCTCATCGAGAAACTGACTTTCAAAAAGTAGATAGCAATGAATCCTAAAGATGGATGACTATCATCAAAAACGTCAATTTAAGATTTTTGTAGTCTTTTATGAGCATCGAAAAACACAAAATAAGCAGGTAATAAATAGCCTGACTTGCACCTGTTTCTTTATATTTGCTCCTTAGGGTTAATACATTTGTCTCTTTAATCAAATGTCTAAAGAAGTTGTTCACAACTAACTGTCATAAGTTTTTTTTTTTTAAATTTCAGTGCCTCTCGTAATTGTAAAAAAAATAAAAGTTATTAGCTGTTTAGATTAAGTTAAAACAACTAAATAATTAACAAAATTACTTATAATTTAGAAACAGTCATTCAAATGTATTTAAATTCTCAGGACCTATACTACACCAAGCGTTTAAATGTATTTAAATTCGAGGAAATTATACTACGCCATGCATTCGAATGTCTTTACGTTCTCATAACCTAGACTACGTCACGATCACGTGACATCGCAAGCATTTATAATGAAACGAAAAGAACCGCACGTTCACCTGCTATCACATACTTTCAAAAATTAATAAAATGCACCTTTTAATTATTGAAAGTACGATTAACAACGTCCTAAGCACAACACAGTGAAAACTGTTTTGTAATTTTGTATTTAAATACATTGGATAGCGAGTGAATGGTACTGTTCATTCTTGTAAATTCTCTAAAATCAATCTAGATTTATAAGGATCGAAAGTGCAATATGTGATTCACACCAGAAAATACCAAATGGTTTGAATCAAATTTAATGTCAGTGAGGAAAGTGGGCTCACCCTAAGAGATACAAAGTAGACTAGTTGTATCAGAGGGTTGACCTGCAAGGCTGACCCCAAAGTCACTAGGTGCAAATTCGCGCCTCACGGAATATCAGTGGTTATAAACAAATAAACATGGATACAGGTTGCCGACCCATTTGCGTTTGGAACGAGCACACGCGCGACAATCGAACGACAGGAATATATATACGCGCCGCACTCGAGAGGTAAAATAAAGAGTTTCTCTCATCCTAGTGAGAAAAAGATCCACGTTCGAAGAAAGTCCCAAAGACACATACGTTAGCCTCGTGTTCTTAATAATCTCTCTTTGTTGTCCCTTTTTAACGTTTCAGAACACCTTGAAATAGGTGTTGAAAAAATACGATTATTCAAAATTCCGGATAATTGAATATCTAAATTCCGGATAATTGAATATCTAAATTCCGGATAATTGAATATCTAAATTGTTAAAAAGAATGAAAAAAATGTCATTTTCTGAAAGAAATTTAACATTTATATAATCAAATAACATTTTTTAAACGGTTTGTTCAAATTTTTCTTTTGTTATTTTTTTTTTCATATGAAAAAAAAAAAAGAGTATGTATGGGGTGTATCGATCGGCAGGTGAATTGGGATGCGGAACTGTACAAATCCACGGCCTACATGCAACTCTCACACATAGCCCCGAGAAATCCACACCTTCATCAACGGCATCGACCTCCCGGCTAAATTGTGTGAGGGTAGTCAGAAGGATTTCCAGACTCGACCGGTGAAGGGGGCGCCTCTCTCCAATCCACCTGCGCCGTGCAGCCATCGGTCAGTTGCCAACAAGGACGTACAGCCCTGTGCAAATTAATTGATACAAAACGAATAATTCCATTATTATTTACCTTTTTCGTATTTTTCCAATGAAACATGACCCAGTGCACATGTTAGTACGAAGTCTTTACTTGCAGATTGAACACAGATTCTCGATTGGATTTAAATCCAGAGAGTTTCCAAGCCAGTCGATAGTACTTTGATATGCTCACTGGTAAGGCTTGCCATTGTGTTTGTGCAGCATTACAATTTTCGTACGTTTCCTTAGAGTAACGTCCATCGCGGGAAATGGCCGTAGGACAACTAATCGACATTCGAGACAATAGTGTCTGAGCGTGATAAAAATCTGATGCAATCACGGATGACGCAATATTTTTCAAGGCCAAACAAATTTCATCATACGCCCCGAAAATAGATTCATTTTACTGCACACCACTGCAAATGACCTAACCCGAGGAAAAAATAGAAATCGATTGCACCCTGTCGCTTCAGTGGGTCTAAAACTGACCGTATGGTGAAAGAAAGGAAACTAAAGCGGTTGTTTCAATTAATTTACACAAGGTTGTAGGAGTTGCGCCTCATAGGTCAATGACTTTAACAATGGATGGAGGAACTTCTAAGAAGATGGACGGGGTGAACTCAAGATCTCTGGTCCTGAGAAGCTAAATAAATTTAAATGTCTGGCATATTATAGTTTCTGAGAATTTAAATATATTTATTGCGTAGTAAAGGTCTTGAGAATTTAAATACCTGGCGTAGTATAGGTTCTGAGGATTTAAATACATTTAAATACCTAGCGTAGTATAAGTTCTGAGGATTTAAATACATTTAAATACCTGGTGTAGTATAGGTCCTGAGGATTTAAATACCTGGCGTAGTATAGGTTCTGAGAATTTAAATACATTTGAATAGCTAGCGTAGTATAGGTTCTGAGGATTTAAATACATTTAAATACCTAGAAGTTCTGAGGATTTAAATACATTTAAATACCTGGCGTAATATAGGTTCTGAGCATTTAAATACATTTAGATACATGGCGCAGTATAGGTCTTGAATGTCACCATGAGCCACAATTGAGAGATGGAAGGGAGTGGTGACCACAGTGGTGGCGCAAAATACTTTGACTGAATGAATGGTGCTGATGAAAAAAGGCGTCAATTCTCGTCTGTTTACGCGCATCCGTAAGCCATAACCACTAACCTGACCAAGCTGTGATAATTCAAATTATGTTCTTCGTACGAAAGTGCACCTCGAGGCGGTGTAATAGTTAGCAAGCTTGTCTCGCTAGAAAAATTACGAGTGAGTTCGATCCTCACTGGGTGTCCCATACTTTCGGCCTTGTGCCACATCTAAGCTATGCTTGGAAAATCCCTATGTTCTTCGTAAGAAAACAACGGGAAAATTAATAAAGATTAGTTGTACTGGTTGTATCAGTTTTTTTTATCAAACGTTGAGTAGGTTTTTTTTCTTCTTCTAAATTCTCAAAGCGCTTGTCTGAGATGAAATATTAGAATGGATGAAAATTGTTTGAGTGATTTCGATTTTTTTTCTTCATTTCACGTCCGGATAAGTGAAGTTCGAAAAATCTACAAGTCCGTATAATCGTGGAAATACTGTATCTAAGATTTGAAGTATAATGTCACCACAAGGCTTCTAACAATCAGCAAAGGGAGTTTTGAAAATGACTGAAGTCAGTCTAAAGTTCGAATCTTTACATGAAATCTGGACATTTCCTTCATACTTTTAATTCTAAAGCACGGAAATTAATCAATGATTTACCAAAAAAGAAACAGTTTTAAAATCCATGAGACAATTTGTGTTATCTTTAATAAAACTTTTATAAATATAGGAAGGTGTGAATGTGGTACTTTTTTGTTGTTGTTTTTTTTAATCATTTCACCACAAGCAAGGCAATAAAGCCACTAAGATGCCAGGGGTTACTGAGTGTAACAGAATACCAGAAAAAGAAAACATTAAGGAGAAAGAACAACAAAAGAATAGGAATTAAGAAAACAGAAGATAACGATAGACATTGTATTTAAATTTTTGAAGATCAAAGTTGACTGGAAGAGTTCCACACGCAAGAAGTGCAAGAGAAGAAACTGTTAGCATAGAACTTACGGTACCATCTAGCCATTTTAACTGTAAAATGATGAGACTAAATAGGAAAGCTCATCGGAAAAATTTACCATGAAAATATTTATAGAAAAGACACATGGAAGCTCCGTTACGGCGATGAAAAAGGGACTGAAGCTGAGATGCAAGATCAGGACTAATAACATTGTAGATACTTCTTTGGATTTTATCAAGAATCTCTAAATACATAATGGCAGCAATATTCAATGCATAGACGAATGGTAGGCGGATAGCTGAGATAGATTCTGGCTAGAAAAGTTGACTAGCACGAAACAATGAATCAACATTGCTAGCAGCAGGCCTAGAAATTGATTCAATATAATCTTTCTACTTAATGTCAGCGGAACAACTTTAGCCCGAGAAGGAGCAAGAAGTCACTCTCCTGAAGGTTAGCCATGCCGATGGAAAAAAAAAAAAAAAAAAAAAGGTTCTCTCAGACGTTTACTAGAAAACTGCTAAAAGTGTTACGGTTAGTAAATCGGGAAGAGAAAAACGGAGCCGATTTCGAATTCCAGCTTAGTACATTACGTTCACTTTCTCACTTTAAAAAATATGAATACATCTTTCTGTCCCCAGCTATGGGTTAAATAGAAAGGCTGACTGAGATTCCTTGCTTTGGTTGGCAACCAGGAAAAGGAAAACTCTGAATATAAAAGCAACTTGAAGAGGGATGAGCTTCGTCAGGCCATCTTGCCCTAGATACACCACTGCTAGTAGTACATGTTATACCCCTACGAACCTTAATGGATTACGGAACTCGTGTCGTGACGTAGTAATGCATACGTGTATGTGTTTATATTAGTGTATGTAGCCTATATGAGGGAGTGCGCGCGCATCAGTGTATAAAAATTTATGCATATATACTGAGTTATCCACGGAAACATTACTTTTTTTTTCTCGGGATTATATTAAGAATATAGACTGACAGATAAGGTCTCTGGGGTAGGTGAGATTGCTGATTATTTCGTGCAGCTGCTAGTGCTTGGCGACCATATTTAAACCAAAGATGTTATGTTAAAGGGCATAGGTCTTCCTCACTTGCAAGACCCTGAATTATCGCCAGTCACAATGAATGGTTGAACTCTCAAAGAGGTGTCTTGCTTTGCGTGTCTATTGGGACTCAAGCTCACCTCAGACCTCAAGTGTAACTCATCTATCCGATCCATTCTCCTTATATCTCTACGGAAAGTACCAGACTCCTGCTTTAGAAGAATCAGATCAGACCAAAAATGGTGTATTGCTGCCGTATCTGGATTGTAGCTGCAACATCCTCTCTTTCCGGCCTCGACTGAGTTCTAATTATTTCCCACCCTACAACCTCTTCCCCCATAGACGTAACATCGCAAGCTTATCGCCACTTTGTCGCTATTTGCATAGAAATTCCCTAGTTCCACCAGTCCAGACCTGTACAGCGAAAACTTACGATGCTACGTAGACAGGGTCAAATCATCCTCACCGCCATTGTATTCCACTGATAAAGAGGAAGTCCCATTCCTACAGCTTCTTCCTAAGAGTTGTTGCTCCCGTGAGGATGCTTCTGCGATCACCAGGTTTAATCGTTATCTATTTTACGCATGCTCATAATTTACAATGCTTACGTTCAGAAAATCCCATTCAGTAACTCTCTATCTTAAATGGCTGTCGGGCGTTATAGTGCATAAACAACAGTGACGAACAAAAGGCCGTTTTTTTAGACGTTTCTTATCCAGTTTGATTCTACCCCCATATTTCCACCCACTTTCGACCTGTGCAAAGATTAGGACATAGAAGATGCGCCAGGTTTTTGAGAACACAACTTTAGACGCGCTGACGTCATACCCCAAATGTTGATAATCTTATTTCTCTTTCAGACGCACGGAGAGTATTATTACGGCCGCTCCTAATCCGACAATCAATGAAAAGGCACACCGTGCGCTTACGATACTAACTTGCACCCACGGAGATAGCAAGATTCTCAAAAGTGAACAAAAAGGATTGAGCACAACACAAAGTCTTGGGAGTCGGGAACAACGTTGGGCATCTCATGCCACCCGATTTCTTTCGATAGAGCCTTAGTGCGACCGTCAGCTTAGGGCGGTTGTACGTTCACCAGCGGGAGATCGGTCTTTTCTACATAGCCCATAGGCACTGGAGTGACTAGCCCGGAAATTTTACTAGCATGTGACCTCTTTGACTCCAATCGCCTGAAGGGCTCCGTCTGGTGTGTTTTCGTGAAGGAGAGGGGACATCTCATTCTGAGACATCCATTATACCACGCGCACATCTCAGTTTACAGCACCTGGTATTCCCAAGCGGTCATCCATCTAGATACTGACCAGTATCGACGTTGCTTAGCTTCGGGGATCGGGCGAGAGCCTGTTTATATATAGCTTTGATCAGTAAATTACCCACTAAGTACTATCAAATGTACATGGAGGGGGGGGGGAACAAAAGTTGCCCAGTACTTTATGGCAGAGTAAATAATATTTGTAGAAAAGATGTCTCTTAAAATTCGTCTATACATTTGTACACAATACTTACGGCTACATCACGATGAAACACCGGTTCGCGTACGATCACCGAAGTTAAGCAACGTCGAGCCTGGTCAGTACCTAGATGTGTGACACCTTGGGAATACCAGGTTCTGTAAGTTTGGATGTGCGGGTGATATAATAAGTTTACGGCGACATTACAATGAAATCCCAGTTCCCGTATGATCAACGAAGTTAAGCAACGAGGAGCCTTGTCAGTACCTAGATTGGTGACCCCTTGGGAATACCAGGTGCTGTACGTTTGGATTTGCAGGTGGTTTAATGGATAATGGCTCAGAACCGTTAATCGTAGAGCCAATTTCAATTCTCGTTGGGTTTGTTATATTCACTTATGCGCAAATACTGTAGGGAAAATTATGAATCCACCTCTTCTCTCCCCAACTATGGATTGATTAGTAAGACTTATATTAATAAAACCATTACTATCTTAAAAAAAAAACCCAAAAAAACATTCACACAAAATATTTAAATTTCGGCATTAAATAACGCATAAAGGTTGATATACCGCAAAAGACCCCCCCAAACACCCAAAAAACCAACCAACTGACAATTTTAAGGCGGTCGACATTCCTTCAAATATCGAAAACGTGAAATTCTGGGTAGCTAACACACTGACCAAACCCATCTTATAAGATAAGATACATACATACATACATATATATATATATATATATATATATATATATATATATATATATATATAAGAAAAAAGAAAAGAAAATGTAAGTTATTTCAAAATTCGCTTGAAGATAAAACAGAACTAATTATATAATTAAATGTGAAGTTTTTAGCTTCAGTTTTTGAAACATGGTTATTACTGTGTAGCGAAGAAACCATATTATAAATCGGTTAATTTATAATATTTATGCTCTGTAAATTTACATTGAGCACTGTTTTTTAAAAATAAAAAGATATCAATAAGAACACCGGATTATATATTTTATTGTTCTTTATATATATATATATATATATATATATATATATATATATATATATATATATGGAGAGAGAGAGAGAAAGAGAGAGAGAAAGAATGAGAGAGTTTATACGTTATTTTATAGATACAAATATTTAAGTATATCCTCTGTTTATAATAAACAGTATTAACAACATTTACCGGCCTGAATGTCCGAGAAATCTCAAAGAAATATTTGTGCCCTCCGACAGGTATCGAATATGTATCCTCCACGGAGCCACTATATAGCCTGACGTGCTATACCATTTAGCTACAGAGGAAGCGTCTGGTTAGCGAGATTAAATTACTGTTTTTGAATCCTTGCAAACCAGCTATGTAGGCTCCCATCTTCAAAGTTCATTCAATAACCACCAAGAGAACGGTGAATAAGTTTAAAAATGAGGGAACAGTAGAGAATAAAACTGGATCAGGAGTTCCCAGCAGGAAGAGGGATCCTCATTTCAACTTTGAGCTAAAGAGATCAATTAGAAAAGACCCAACTCAATCCATAAAACGTTTGGAACGTGAGAGAGGAGTTTCAGCTATGACAGTCCAAAGGACAGTGAAAAAGACTTGAAAATGAAATCATACGTGAAACCTCTGAAAGTTAGAGGTCGAAAATCATCTTGAATAAGTTGGAAAATAAACCTGGAATTATCTCTCTCTCTCTATATATATATATATATATATATATATATATATATATATATATATAAACTTTATATCAATCCTTCATGAGCTTCCGATCCTTAGCTATGATGAACAAACATGTCATTTTCGTTTATGATCAATTTCATTACGATTCTTCTGTCAAGCTTGGAGAGTAATTATACATTCTTATTGCGCAAAGTAGAGTCCAATAGTGTTATAAAAAAAGCCTTGGAGAATTCCAGTAAGATATCTTTAATCATTTCTAAGATACAATAGTTCAAAAGCTAACACTTGGACAATTTTACTGTTACACGATTTGGACAATTTTGCATATATATATATATATATATATATATATTCATGAATCTTCCGAATACATAAAAATCAATATATACAATATACGCACGAGATATATTTTAATGAAAAATCAAACCAAACAAAATTTTTTAAACATCCTGCAGCGTCTCACTAATTTTTACACACTTTAGCATACAGAATGTTTTCTTACACTTATTTAAATATTATCTGTTGCTTCATTACACGTGACAAGTATCTATACCAATAAGAAATAACCAATCAAAAAATACTATTGCATCTCACTAACTTTTACAGACTTTAGCGTCCAGAATGTTTGTCACACATATTTAAATATTATCTGTTACTTCATTACACGTGACACGTATCTAACCATTAAAAAATAGCCAGTCACAATATACCATTAATCTGCGTCTCTCTGCTTTTTATCATTTTTACCATTTCTATCTTGATCTCTGACAAAGCTTTAATAAAGTGATTAAGATCTGTTTCCCACTTGTTCTTTATCCTATCATTTATATATATATATATATATATATATATATATATATATATATATATATATGGTTAATACAAATATGAAATAGCTGATTGATGATATATTCAGCATCCCGACTCCAGAGTTTCGTGGACAAAAATTTTTGTAATCGTTCACTCCACTCGTCAGGAGGTTGTCAGTCGATTTTCAAAATTTCATTATTTTTATAGTAACTTAAAAAATATGCGCTTTTTGTTAGTGTTAGGTTGATTTTGTCTTCTTTGTGTGCGTGTGTCTGTATATATATATATATATATATATATATATATATATATGTGCGTGCGTACGCCTATATGTGTATATATGCGGACACGTGTAGAATATCGTGCTTATTTCTTCTTTTCATAATTTTCTGGTGTTACTATTTCTTTTCCTTTATTTTCTGTCTCTTTCGGCTCTGAGTGTCACAGATAATGTACTAATGTTATATATATATATATATATATATATATATATATATATATATATATATATATAGGGATTTTCCAAGCGTAGCTTAGATGTGGCACAAAGCCGAAAGTATGGGGCATCCTGAGTTCGATACTCACCAGGTAGCCCATACTTTCGGCCTTGTGCCACATCTAAATTACGCTTTGACAATCACTATATATATATATATATATATATATATATATATATATATATATATATTACATACAATAGGAATTTAAAATTACCTCACTGTTATGATCATTTCACCTTACAAGTTAAGATTTACTTGCAAGGATTTTCAAACCGATCACAGTAATAAGATAAAATAAAATGAAAACAGGCCTAAAGCAAATTTTCTCTACCTTGTTTTTCATATCCTACATTGTTTATGTGCTAATTTCGGAAGAACAAGTGATTTTATATTAATCTTCGGGGATTCGTAGATCATGGTATTTCAATGCACCTTCATCTGAATAGACTATATTCATTGTATTTTTTATAATTCAAATGGCGTTTTCCAGACCAGAGTTTTGATCTGGAAAATCCCGGTAGCATACAAGGATATTGAGTATTGTGTTGTTTGACTTTAAGTCCCTTTTGGATCTCGTATATTTTTACTTTTCGTTTATTTTTATCTATTTACACTTATTATATTACATTATTTATTGGAATGTTTGGCAAAACACAGGCTAATTGTCAATTGATTCAAACTTTATAAAATGGTAAATAATAAGAATTTCCTTAGAGTTGGTTTACATATTTTAATAATTTAGTAAATGTTTATAAATTTATGAATAAAAAATTGTTTTTATATTTCTTTATAAATTGGTAAATGATAAATATTGCATTACATTAGTTCTAATTTTATTAGTTTTTACAATGTGGTAAATATGAAAATATTCTTGTAAATATGAATTTAATAAATAAATAGTATTTAAAGATATGAATCTACCTCTTCTCCCCTCAGCTATAGGTAAATAGTAGAACAGACTTGGTTCTAGAACCTTCGGTGGCAACCGGTCTAGGCGAAGGAAAACTTTGAATTCAAAACTATGGCGAAGCGCATATTTTTCAGTTAAGGAAAGAATTGTTCGTATTGATTCGATGATCCCGTCTACAGTCGAATATTTTTGAATAATTCTCAAGAACAAAAAAAAAAAAATGTATAAATTCACTTTTATCATATGTTTAGGTTTTGTTCCAATTGTAATAATCAGTTTTTAAAACAATAAACATTGCGGAAAGGCGAAGATAGTTAAAAAGGCGGTGTCATGGAAAAAACCGACCTTTTGACTCTGCATCGTATTGCAGACATGTTTGTCCATGCTAGCCAATTATTATTTTACGCAGTCCTTATGATGTTTCTTCGGTGTATATTTGTGTCACTATCCAAGCACTGGTTCACCATAAAAAAAAAGTTGCTCGGGTATATGCTAATCACCTGGACGATCTATGTATCCAAATCATGACAGATAACTGATCATGATTATTACTTCGATTGATAGAAGATTTGCTTTTGAGAGCACTTCTGTATCAGATGTACATGAGTGCCATCGAACGTGCCTTATATACCACGAGCATTTCTGACGAAAGCACTCACTTGACTTCATGTGACATGCATACGTCGCCTCACCTATGCTTCACTTCTACTGAGGAGGCTAGATAGCAGAAACGCACGGTAAACAATTATTTTGGTGATGAGTTTAGTTTCTCTTTGTGACCAACATTTCTCCTTCAAGGTTTCCAAAGGTGTCTGCACTTCTTTGAATTCTGTTTGAAATTTAAAGATCAAGAGAACGCATCTGAGAAAAGTTACTTCCAGGACAAAACAAATCTATCAACTACTTTTAAAGCTTTTCTTTTTACAAAGGGAGTTGCATGGTGGTATTCTTTACCAGCGTACAGATGATACGTAAACGTCTTGCCATTGATAGTCAATCCGAAAGCGCCTGCTTTTTGGTGTCAAATGTTTAGCGTTTTGTTTTTTTATATATATATATATATATATATATATATATATATATATATATATATATATATATATATATATATATATATATATATATATATATATAGAGAGAGAGAGAGAGAGAGAGAGAAATATCTTCGGTTTTAATGCACGTAATACATAACTGACCAATGAGAATCGACCCCAAACAGAATTGAAAATGCCAAAGTTCTGTCTTTTGTCTGTTTTCTCTCAATCTCTGACGAAGCTTTAATAAAAGTGAAACATGTTAGATTGATAAACGTTTCCTATTTGTTTTTTATCTTATCATCCCGTCGGATTCCGATGCATATGTGATCTTCATTTGATCTTTAAATCATATCTTCCTTTGTGTGGTTAACCAAACCTACGCCATATTCATAAAGAAGATCTCTAATTAGCGAGTAAAACACCCTTGTTTTAGCATTGAATCGAGCAAAATTGAATAGTCGACCATAGGAACTGTATGTGTGATATAAATACCATGAGAGACGTTTGAAAGCTACCAGAAGCATTGCATCAAAATAAAGGCCAAAGAGAACGTAGAAGCCAGATCATATCTTCCTTGATATCATTCTTATACAAGAAATGTACCAGAATGTCCTCACACCTCAACAACGAGGCTCTTTACCTCGAACGTCTATTAGGAATAAAGATCACTTCAGATCTCAAGTGGATTTCGCATATTCGCTGCCGTCACAAAAGAAATACCAGACCCCAACTGCAAGGCAGTAGGAGTCTGGTATTTCATTTCATGCTCTTTGTTTAGAAGAGTCAGATCAGACAAAGAATGGCGTATCGCTACCATATTTGGGCTAGAGTTGCCTAACCCTCACTTCGTCCTGGGCATGGCGATAAACTACATCTGGCATCAAGGCCTCTGATCGGGAGGTTTTGAGGAGTATGGAACCACCTCTTAATTGCTGGTGTTCCCAGGTTCACCTTGACCCAGGGTGGTAGCACCTGTTAGGGTCCCAGCTATAGCAAATAGTTAACCCCCAAAATGGTGTCAAAACACTACGAAAGTGTAAAAATAGGTTTTAATACCAGCAATGCATTTTTGGGAAAAACAATTATTACCAGCAATATATTTTTGGGAAAAAAGTATTATCAACAATATATTTTGGGGAAAAAAAAGTATTATCAACAATATATTTTTTAAAACATCAGCAATAAAAATCTCGTTGGCATTAAATAACCCATTGAGATTAATATGCCGTAAAACAAACCAAACGAAGCCAAACAAAAATACGTTAATGAAACCTTATCTACAAGTTGATTTCTTACAAAGAATATATATTCTATTCATACGAACCCATCCTTAAAATCCTGTCGGCATTAAATAACCTATTTTTGTGGCTTTGTTAGGGCCATAAATAAAGATACAAGATAGGAATTGAGTTAAACAAATATATTAACAGAAACAGTAATATAGATATATACAATCGAGAGTGTTACAGCAAGAATGTTCGGTCCGACTGTCCAAAAGGCAGTACCTGCTCCTATTTATAGCTGGGAGAGTCCATGCGTGCGTGGGTAAATTACCATAACACCTATTGAGGTTGATATGACGTAAAACAAAATAAATCAAACCTAATCAACCCTCACTGTCCAGCCATGAGACAGTTCGAAAGCTATTACACGCTCGTGAAGATGATGATTTTTTTCCCAGATACGAAACGTTGTTAACCTCTCGCTATTCTCTCGCTATTGCTATGGCAAATGTTCAGACAAGCTACATTCCTCAGCTCACACGAGCTCAGACCTTCACAGCTAGGTCGCATCATGTCACGTACATGGTGTAAAATCATCCCCATTCTTTTCGTATTCCATTGGTAAGGAGGAAGTTTTAATGAGGCTGCTTCTTTTCCCCAGAAATATCAATTTATGGAACAGACACAAGTTTAGGGCCAACCAATATCTATCCTACATATCCTCATAATATGCATTACTTTCTCCTCCCTTTACACTCTTACAACAATCTCATTCAGTAACACTCTAACTTGAGTGGCTCTTGGGCTTTGTATTAGGTGGACAGTAGCAAATTAAAATAAAAATTAATTAATACAAGCATTCTATTTCACTTAGTATATACATATATGAAGCTTTTTTTTAAGCTTTTCACCCCAAGCAAAGCGGGAGTGCCACTATTACGCAAGGGGTTACAGAGAGTGGGAGCAAGAGTAAAGAGGCGTGTTCATTTTGCACTAAAGCTCCCGCAGAAGACATGAATCCGCTGTCTTGCTTTCTAAACATTAATAACAAAAAGATATTACACTCATAGTTAACCTTAAGTATCTCTCACTGTCTGTCTGTCTGTCTGTCTGTCTCTTCTATATATATATATATATATATATATATATATATATATATATATATATATATATATATATGACGGTGTAACAGCAAAATTGTCCAAATCGTGTAAAAGCAAAATTGTCCAATTGTTAGATTAAGCTTTGAACCTTTGTATCTTAGAAATGATTAAAAATATTTTACTGGAATTCTCCGAGGTTTTTATATAATATTATCTGAAAACCTGGAAGAAAGAAACTCAATAAGTCTAGTGGTTTTTGGATATTAAACATTTTGTGGCATGGACAATTATGCTGTAACACGATTTGGACAATTTTGCTGTTACCTCCACACACACACACACACACACACACACACACACACACACACACACATATATATATATATATATATATATATATATATATATATATATATATATATATGAATGTAGACAAAAAGAAAATCATAATGTTTAAAATACATATATATATTATTTATTATTATTTAATAATTTATAATAATTAAAAATATATTTATAATTATTTAAAATATATAAATATAAAAATTAATTTCGCAGACGAAAACGAAAGTGAGTAAAAATTTTTAAAAAAAGTGCAATTATTAATTATTTATTTTAATAAATAAATAATCATTGAACTTTTTTTAAAATTTTTACTCACTTTCGTTTATTCGTCATTAAATTACATTACTTAGCGTCCTCCACAATTTACCATGACTTTCAATTAGCTTGAGAGATACTGATGAGCGTTATTAAATTGAAAAGATTTTAAGAACTATCGTCATTTTTATTTTCATTTATAAATGCGTGTTGCAAGATGAAATCCTTACTTTTGACTTGATAAAGTCCATCAGAGGACGAAACGTGTCAACTAGGAAAAGTTTTTTCTATTGACTTTATTTATTAGTGTCTTTTTATAAATATATTTAGTTATATCAGAATTTTTCCACGCGCTCACAAACACACACACAAAGAAGTATAAGGAAGTCAATTGTTGATACCCATTGAGGAGTGGACGGACGGGTTCTTCTACGAAACTCTGGAGTCGAGATGCTGAAGGTAACATCAATCAGCTAAGTGACAAATCTTTTCTTACATTAATTCTTTCTTTCTCTCTCTCTCTCTCTCTCTCTCTCTCTTCTTTTCTCCTATATATATATATATATATATATATATATATATATATATATATATATACAGTAGCGGCCATAATATAAGGAACGGAAACAACAAAGACATAAATATGTGTATTACTTAAAAAGTAATGCATGATTAGCAATGAAATTTTTCCCGAATAAAGATTAGCGTGTAATGCATAAATATTATACAAAGTTACAAAAATTTAAATAATAGTTTTTTTAAAAATAAAGATTAAATGGAACAAAGGAAATAAGGTACTGGACAAAAGTTAAGGAACAATGTTAATAATTTGCATAAACTTAATTTACATTGTTAAAACACTCGATGGAGCTTTTCAACAATAAGTAAAAGTTCATCTATCATTAGGACTTTATTTTTAAGCAATATGGCAAATTCTACACGCAAAACGCTCTCTTTTGAAGAAAAAATCATTATCGCTATCAAAAAAAAAAGTTAATTTCAGAAACTTCTGATATTGTTCATAGGTCTAAAAGTGTCGTTCATCATGTAATTAGCAGGTATAAAACTGATAAAACGTTAGATGCAAAACCAAAAACCGGCAGACCTCCAAAAACATCGCAAAGAGAAGATCGAAGAATTGTTAGAATATCTACAAGAAACCGTTTTGAAACTGCTACATCAATTGCCCGTAAATTTAATGAAGAGACAGATAATAAGATCTCAAGGAAAACGGTTACTCGCGGGTTAAAAAATGCAGGATTGCATTCCCGTATTCCAGCTTCGAGGCCTCTCATTTCAAAGCGAAACCAAAGGGCACGCCTGGAGTATGCGAGAGAAAATGTTGTTTGGACTGACGCACAATGGGATACAGTTCATTTCAGTGACGAGTCCAGGTTTACTATATTTGGTTCTGAAGGCAAAACTTACGTACGCCGTATAATAGGTGAAAGACTGTCTTCTCAATGTGTCAAGAAAACCGTTTAAGTTTGGTGGTGGCAGTGTGATGATGTGGGGAATGATTTCATCTGCAGTAGTTGACCCTATCATACGCGTACATGGCAATATCAATGCTGAGATTTACAAAAGGCTTCTTCAGCAGCATGTGGTACCAAAATTAAACCATAATCTTTATGAATCTCCTATTTTCATGCAGGATAATGCACCTTGCCACAAGGCTTAGAAGGTTATGGCTTTATCTGAAGAAGAAGAAGGAATCGCCCTAGTGAAGTGGCCAGCCCAGAGCCCCGACCTGGATCCAATAGAAAATGTTTGGAAGATAATTGGAGAAAGGGCTCAGAAAAGAAACCCGAAAAACCAGGATCACCTATGGGAGTTATTGAAAGACGAATAGGAGGGGATTACTGCTGATTTTTGCAAGAAATTAATTCGATCCTGTGGTCGACGATGCAGAGAAGTCATTGAAAATAAGGGGATATTTACCAAATATTAAATTTTGTTGATATTTTGTTCACAATCAAGTATTAACAAGATCGTTCCTTAACTTTTGTCCAGTACCTTATTTCCTTTGTTCCATTTAATCTTTATTTAAAAAAAAAAATTATGTAAATTCTTGAAACTTTGTATAATATTTATGCATTACACCCTAATCTTTATTCAGTAAAAATTTCATTGCTAATCATGCATTACTTTTTAAGTAATAGCCATATTTATGCCTTTGTTGTTTTCATTCCTTATATCCTTTATATATATACTATATATATATATATATATATATATATATATATATATATATATATATATATATATATATATATATGAACATTCAACATTCAGAGGCGACAGGTTGTTTCATGCTAGACACAATCGTCAGGTCGCCTTGCATGAAACAGCCTGTCGCCTCTGAGTGCTGACTTCAATGTTCACTTTTATATTTATATTTACATACGCTCTATCTCTGATACTGAGCACTTTATCCCATAAAATATAGCACACCTTAATACTATATTTCTTCATACATATATACATATATATATATATATATATATATATATATATATATATATATATATATATATATCTTATGTAGTGTTATGCACTTATCCACTACAAAATTGTACATTTTTTTTTCAACGTCAAAAAGGGAAACCTTTTTAGACGTCTCATCAGTTGGGGAATTATGGTGTAACACTGTAATAATTCCCCATAATGTAACACTGCATAAGATGAATAAATATTTACGGCTCTACTTTATATATTGAGCACTATTTTTAAATTAATGTTCTGAATGCTGTAATGTTACTGTTTGTTCTCCTACAATTTTATATATATATATATATATATATATATATATATATATATTATATATATATATATATATATATATGAGTTAAAGATCAAATGCAGATCAAATGTGGAGTTGATCGGAATCCGACAGGATAATAAAATAAAGACCAAATAGGAAACGTATATCAATTTAACATGTTTCACTTTTATCAAAGCTTCGTCAGAGATTGAGAGAAAATAGACAAAAGACAGAACTTTGGTATTTTCAATTTTGTTTGGGGTCGATTCTCATTGGTCAGTCGTGTATTACGTGCATTAAAACCGCAGATAATTCCATATGTATGTAAGTTTGTGAAGATTCTATCTCTCTTCGAATTCATGTTTAAAGAAACTAACTTATATATATATCTAATACAGATAATATACGCTTAAAGAGATCGGCCATAAATTGGAATCGTCTGACATTTCGTTACGATGGCTGACCGCACAAAGTTGAAGACATTAGAACTCCCACTAGACATATGCACGTACCCAATTACGAATAAACATTACCATTCGATGCCCACTTAGACATACAAGAATCTTCACAAATTGAAGAGGACTCCGAACCATACCACACAATCCCAGAGAACCTAGTAATGGCTGTTAGACAATTTCTGCAACCACAACACCCCTTACATCTGGTCACCTAACTGCCCAGACTGCAAAACCCTTGATTATTATGTGTGGGGTACAGTTGAGTGAGAGACCAACAAAACTCGTTGTAACACCAAAGATGAACTGAAGGCAAAGATTATGGCAGCTTTCGCCAACTTAAACAAAGAGACCGTACAGAAGAGATGCAAGAGATTCCGAAGTTATCTGGAGGCCGTGGTTGAAGGCAATGGCGATTTTATTGAACAAATTTACTCTTTATTAATGTATATACTAATATATAAGATTAAAGAATTTTTATTTATCAATTCGTTAGATTTTTATCACCTGAAATACAATTTTTAGCGGATACCCATATTTGAGTAGATGCTCTGTTTGTTTATTAAACAGTCTCTCTCTCTCTCTCTCTCTCTCTCTCTCTATATATATATATATATATATATATATATATATATATATATATATATATATATAAAAGAAAATTATGCGCTCTCCAGCAGGATATTTTTCTTTACTAAGATTTTTCGAATATTTAGGCCAGTAGACAAAAATAAATAAATATACTGTTTAATAAATAAATATGGAGTCTACCCAAATATGATCATCCGCTAAAAATAACGTTTAAAGTGATAAAAAAATATATATGTGTGTGTAAAAATTCAGAAGTAAAAATATATTTATAAAAAGAAAATATGAATAAAGACAAAAGAAAAACTTATCTTAGACGACTCGTTTCGTCCTCTGATCGACTTTATCAAGACAAATGTAAGGATTATTTTTTACAAGTATTTATAAACAAAAGCAAAAATGTCGTTAGTTTTTCAAAATTTTTAAATTCAGGAACGCTGATAAATATGCATCAGGCTAATTGAAATTATGGAAGATGTTAAAAAGCCAACATAATGACTAAAAAATTCTTAAAGTTAAAAGAAAACGATTAAATTAGAAACCTATTGTTTAAAAGTATCATTGTGATATTTTATTTTCAAATTTACATAAATTTACAATATTAACAAACTTCAAGGACACATGGCACAGTGGATACAGGCGTTGGTTAGATCCAGTGTCAGGACCCAAAGGGTGTGAGCTCAATACCCGGTTAAGTCAGTGGAGAACTTTCAGAGGGAAATTTACAGGAGATAACTGATAACTGACATCCATCAAACATGGCACGTGCAACTAGAACAGTCTATCCCAGTGAGCGAAATAAAGGGTTCAGTTCGACATTCCAACCACCTGAAGAAGGCCGGAGTGTACACCGGCCGAAACGTTGTAATAAATATGGTGACAAAGATGAGGACAACAGTCCGAATAATGTAAATAATGTACATAATACCTCATCTCAGAAATATAGACAGATTAACAAACTTGTATAGACATAAAAGAATATTTAACTCGTGAGCGAACTGGTTCTATCTATCTATCTATCTATCTATCTATCTCAGTCCTTGCTTTCCTTCTATGTATCTATCGTAATCCTTTCTTTATTTCTATCTAATTCTGATCTATCTATCTGACTAATTTCTGTTCTATCTATATATGTATCTAATTACTCTGTTCTATCTGTAGCAGGAAAAAACAAAATTTCCACATAGTTAGAAATAACAAATTAAAGCCAAATTTATACAATTATTAGAAAACCTTTATCTCTAACTACACACCAGCCCTTTGCATTTCAACTCGTTCAGGTACTTTTAGCTGTTGACAGATATAACTGTAATTCTTTCCAAAGCATTATATCACCTCCAAGCAGCAAGCTACCTACAAAATACACAAGTTTCAAACATAACTCACTACTTTCAAAACGATTTTGAATGCACGATTTTAGCAAACACTTTTGGACAGTAAATGCTCTAGAATTTACTCATTTGACTCACTCTGTATCCACACTACTTTCGATACTCTGTAACCATATCAATTTATTTTGTTCTTGTACAATTTCTTGTGAACGTTATTTCGAGAAAATTCCGAACACGACATATTCTCTGGTAAAGTAGTACTTGCAGCCGAAAAAACATAATTTGCACATAGTTAGAGATAACAGATTACAGCGAAATTTACACAATTATTAGACAAAACATATATCTCTAACTACACACCAATTTTCGTCTAGCTAAGTTACACACACGCCGCACTGTACCCGAAACAGGTTTTAAAACAAACACAAATATACCAGAGTGCTGGCAATTATTGACGCAACTCTCGTTCGCCACAGATATCTACAACTACGCCCGTGTGTTTCTATCAAATAGGCATTAACATTCTCTATCGTCCTCTCCTTTTTATTTTTCTCTTACACGGTAAGATGTAGGTCGCACGCGGAGAAAAGCAACCCCCACCGCAGTGAGCACGCACGCACGCATGCATCTTTCACTTTACTTTCACTTACTTTTCTCTAGCACTTACATCTGCACAAAATTCACACACATTCTCTTCTTTTTTTTTTCTTCGGTGTTTTTGTCTCACGCAAGATTCTTCTTTTATTGTTTATTACATACATTGCCGTTTGTTTTATATATATATATATATATATATATATATATATATATATATATATATATAGATAGATAGATAGATAGATAGATAGATAATATTAGTGGTAAATATACACATACATATACAATCATATATCTAAAATAGTAAATATACACATACATATGCAATCATATATTTAAAATTTGTAGGGCTGATGAATTGGATCGTATTTACGATTCCAATGGAATAAATTATGACCACGGAATATTAGTGTTTAAGTTTTTTTTATATATATATATATATATATATATATATATATATATATATATATATATATATATATAGTTTTGTTGTTACTTTATTCATTTATTACCCTGAGTCACATTCACTATCTATCTATCTCGGTCTTTTCTTTCTTTCAGTCTATCTATCTATTTATCTAGCTAACTATCTATATATGTTATTGAAATCTCATCTAACCATAAAATAGTCAATTTCTTAGATGTCACTTTCAACCTCTCTAACAACACATTCAAGTCATTTCACAAAGAAAATCAAACTCCTATTTACATTAATCTAAACTCCGATCACCCAAACTCAATAATTAAACAAATCCGTTAGACTGTAAATACTAGATTAAATAAATTTTCGTCTAACAAAAATATTTAATGCGAATAAAATAACCTATAACAGAGCCCTCAGCAAGAGTAATTTCTAACAAAAATTGGTTTACCAGGAATCTTTAGAAAATAATAAAACTAAAAGAAACATAGACAGAAAAATAAAGATAATATGGTTCATCCATCCTTTCTGTAAACTGTACAATATAAATATTTGCAGATACTTTTATACTTAATCGACAAACATTTTAATCACAATAATCCTCTACAAAAAATTTTCAGTAGAAAAGTTCTGAAAATTAGTTATTCCTGCACCAAAATATACAGAATATTATTAACTCACATAACAACCAAACATTACATTTTTCTATGACGGCAATACAACAGAGAACAAGCCCTCTTGTAATTGTAGAACCGGGACCAACTGTTCAGTTAGAGGTATCTTTAATTCGGAAAGCTACCATTTTCCCGAATGATAAAAAACAGCTACCATTTTTCCGAATGACAAAAATATATACATAGGGATATCTGCTGGGAATTGGAAACAGTGACTCTACAGTCACCGGCATTCTTTTTCCAATGCTTCCATAAAAGACCAAACTGCTCTATCAAAGCATTATTGGAGGATTACAGATAGAGGCTTCACTCTACAAATTAAGTAAGGCATCATCTGCCCGTCTCAAACTCCCAACAATTTCCGGGACAGATACAGTCTGTGCAAACAAGAAAAGATTGCAATAATTAAATACAGAAATGCTGAGCAATTATTGAATAAAAAAACGAACTTATTTTCAAGTGTAGACATCAGAACAAGCTTTTAATTTTCCTTAAAAACTCTGACTTTGGGTATACAAGTGTTGATTCTTTTATATGGGTACTAGCATACATGCGTGCATATATATTCAAATTTATATAAGTGTATATGTGATTATATTGCTTATCACGCATTTTTGTGTTTTTTATATGTGGTCATATGTATGATTGTCTTCCTGATGTATACATCATCTATAATTTTAAATTAATAATTGTAGTACTATTATTAATAGATGTATCTTTATATTTATCCTTCTATGTTTATATTCTAAATTTGTTTTCTATAATTATGTTATATTGATTTACTTATTTATTTATATGTTATCTATTATTTTTATACAAAAAATCTTTTTATTTGATTTTAATTTTATTTTAATTAATTTATTTATGTTGGATATTCTTGTTTTTATTAGTGTTATCTTTATTAGACTAACTAATTTGAATTTGTGATGATTATTGCTGCCTAAAATAACAGGCTCTATCAAACAATTTGCTGTAACCCTTTCAAGATTATGATAGCATTCACCAACTAAATGAATGAGGTCGTCCAGAAGAGTTGCAGGGGATTCCGAAGTCGTCTGGAGACTGTGGTTGAAGCCAATAGTGATTTTTTTAATTAAATTTACTCTTTCGTGTTTCAAGATATTTTTGTGTAATTTTGGTAAATATATCTGTTAAAATGAGATGTCAGTGTTATTTTAAGTCTTGCGTCATTTAGACGACAATTTATCCCGATATATATGCAGGTTTCGATCACAGAAAAAATGATTGCAATGTCAATCATTGAAGATGACCGATAATCAAAACCGATTGGAATTTGTAAGTCTTCACCAGACGAAGAGAAGATTAAAACAAGAAATTATATATACTGAATTGGTCGAAAGTGCTCTAGAACAATAATTATTACGAACAGTCTTTTGGCATCCCCAAACAGTAGCGTGCAGAGGGTTGGTGAAATTTGGTGATACCCGGGACAAACCCCTTGATTGTTATGCCCCATAAGACTCAAGCAGGGCTGGGGAGGCTAATACTGAAAAATGCAAAGAAAGACATTTTGAATATGTAACAACGGATGAAACATAAAATAAACACTTTAGTCCAAATTTCAAGAACTAAATTTGTATTTCGCTTTTTAATTGGATGCCCGGGGCAGTCGTACCCTCTGCGACCCCTTCTGTGCCCTACTGCCACTAAAAAGAAAAACTGTATGAACATTAGAAAAACTTAATAAAAAAATTAAACACATATTCACACTCATTTTCTGTCTTTTGAACAGGAGTAGAAGGTTTATCCCTTGTTTCCTGTTTAGGATTTGATTTCCGCCTTCTTCTCCTAAAGTCACCTCATTTTCTTTCACCAGTAGTAACCCTTTCTGTCTTAGTAGCCTTATTGCCTTGCTTGAGGTGAAATTATTGATATATATATATCAGTCAATTGCTGATACCCCCTGACGAGTAAACGGAGTGATTCCCGGAGGATCCGTCTACGAAACTCTGGAGTCGGGAAGCTGAAAGTAACATCAATCAGCTAAATGACAAATCTTTTACTTCTATTCATTTTCTTTCTTTCTTTCTTTCTCTCTCTCTCTCTCTCTCTCTCTCTCTCTCTTTCTCTTTCTCTCTATCTATCTATCTGTCTGTCTATATATAGTCCTTAACAGATTGCAGTCAAATCCTTCTTGTCTCTGTGACAGGCTAAAGTATGGTCAGTAAATATATATATTTAGTCTGACACAGGGACATAGGTGTTTTTCATCAGATGATCGATTTCACTGCAAATCACACACACTCACACACATATATAGATATACAAATATACCTATATACGATTATCAGACTAGATATAGTTAGTAAATATATATACCGTATATACTCGTGTATCATGCGACGTTTGAACCTAATTTTGAAGCTAATTTTAAGAGGGTCGCATCATAGACGAGATAAAAAAAACTAGCGTATGTACTACTGGCCCTGGCTACATCATTGACCAAACTATATATCGATTTACTGTATTCAAAACGTACTGTTCTATATCCCTTGATTCCTGTTTAGAATTGGGTTTCCGGTTCCTACTCCTAAAGGCTTCTTATTTTCTTTCACCTTCTGTAACCGCTTGTGTCTTAGTGTCATTATCGTCTTAATAGGATTATTAATACAAATATAAAATTTGTTACTTAGCTGATCCTTCGAAGGGATCACAAAAGGCATGTCAAGCTGATACCTCCTGACGAGTGGGCTGAACGATTACACAATGATTTGTCTGCGAAACCCTGGAGTATAGGTGCTGAATATAACATCAACCAACTGAGTGACAAATTAATAATCCTGTTAATGCTCTATCTCTGATATCGAGCACTTTATTGCAAAGACTTGCTTGCCTTAAATTGCCTTTTTTTCAGGCTTTCACTGACGGACGGCTTCACATCATCTTTGTTAATGTTATATATATCATATTTATTATATATATATATATATATATATATATATATATATAAATGTGTGTGTGTGTGTGTGTATGTGTGTGTGTGTGTGCGTGTACTGGAATATAATCATTTTTGTACACGCTTAAATCTCGAAAATTAGTAAATTCTTTCCTCGCTAATTGTTCAACGTATCTGGCCTTGTGCCAGCGTTGAGTTTGTCCAACAAATGTCTTATTCACGACTTAAACAGAAAATTAGTCAATTTTAATTCTCAGTCAGTGCTTTCTGGTCAACTGTTAGCTACAAAGCATAAAACTAAAGGAGGAGATAAGGATCAGGCAAGAAAGAAGATAGAGAGAAAAGGGAGTAAAAGAGAGAGAGCGAAAAAGAGAGAGAAAGGGAAGAGGAAAAAAGACAGAGTAAGAGAAAAGAGAAAAAAGAGAGAGAGAGAAGAGAAAGGGAGAGAGGGAAATAGAGAGAGTGTCTGTGTGCGGAGGTGAAAAAGACTTTAAATTCGATAATATTGACGAAGGCCACTTCACAGTTTGAATCTTAACAGGCGTAGTAAGCGAAGAAGCAAAAACAGGGGCGTGTAGTGATCACAGGATTTTCATTTGTGCAGCTACACACACCACGACGATGATCGTGCAATATATATATATATATATATATATATATAAACAGATTAGGAGGAGGAACCTAATCAACTGATATTTTTTTAATTAATTTATTTTTTATTTATCTATGTGTCACTCACATATGCGCACATAAATGCATCAAATCTACTTTTGTACGTATGTGTGAGATAATCGTTGTTAAAAACGACGTAATCTTGTGAATTCATTTAATAAGTCTGTAGTGTAGTGTATAGTATGTGTGCTTGACTTTCGATAAAAAAAATTAAAAAAAAACAAACGGGTGTAAATATATATAAAAACGTGGGTGTGCGAGTATATGTACGTGTGTGTGCATTTGTATTGTGAGCGTCTGTATGAATTTGATAACCTGTGCCCGGTACTAACCATCTCCTTATGTTAATGGTGATGCTGACTGCACCAATGATGGCAGTGTGTGTTGGTGGTCTGAAGAGTTATTTGGTTTATAGTAGTATTAGTAGTCGTAGTAGTAGTCGTCGTCGTCGTGGTAGTAGTAGTAGTATCATCAGTAATAATAATAATAACGGTAATAGAGGTAGTTGTCAATACTAGAGGTGGCGGCGGTGGTGGTGACGGAAGCAGTGTCGAGAGTAGAAGTGAGAGTAAACGTTAGGTTCTGAGTGGGAGGTGAGGTGATGCGAGGTCGGCGTTGCTGAAAGTGGGGAAGAGGATGGGCAGGTAGAAGCGTTCAGGACAGAGGGGGAAAACGGGTAGGAGCAGGGAGAGGTTAGAAGGTAGGAGTGGTTATGGCTGTAGGGGGAATAGTGGAAGTAGGAATGGACATAAGGGTAGGAGCGGGCGTTTATGTGTGTGTGTGTGTGTGTGTGTGTGTGTGTGTGTGTGTGTGTGTGTGTGTGTGTGTGTGTGTGTGTGTGTGTGTGTGTACGGGTAGTGTGTTGGATGGGTGGGTATTGTGAAAGAGAGGAGGAAATGGAGAGGGGAGGGGAGAGAGGTGCGTGCGTGTGTCTGTTTGTAAGAGACGGTAGGGATAGTGACAAGTGCGTGGAGGGGAGGGGTGGGTGCGAGATGAATCGGTAAGGAAGTGGAAAGGGGTAGGAGCCGGTGGCAGGGAGGCGGGAAAAGAGAGGGGGGAACCCTGGGGAAGGGCAGGTAGGGCAGAGTTGATTTGGTGGGTAAGGGGCATAGCAAGGAAAAGGAAAAAAAACAAAACGAGGGGTGATTTCAGAAAAAAAAACTGACAACTAAGTGTGTATGCATTTTTACCTATGTATGTATCCATAATGACTGAATATTGTGTGCGCATATATATATATATATATATATATGCACAAACATATATATTGATATTACACACACATACATACATACACACACACACACACACATATATATATATATATATATATACACGCAACAAACCAGAAGTGTGTGTATTGTGCACGGGTTTTAAAATGTAAGCTAGTGTGAGTGTATGGTATAAGTATACCTATGTGTATGGGAGTTTTTGAATATGTGTTACTTTCTATTCAATAGCGAGTGTGTAAATATACGTATATAAATTTGCGCTGTCCGTATTCCATGGACATCACTATAGACAACAGTAACATGCAGAAATGAGGGTGTGTATATATGCGTTTAAATATGTATGTCGGTGTGGGTGGATATCCCTGTTTTTGTCAGTTTATTAAGATGTACACGAGTGTACATTTGCATGTACATCAAAACCATATAACAGCTTCTTATGTTTATTATCTCTTAAGCGTATATTACTAACTATACGTTTCTGTATCGACTAATGTATGCGTTTCACAATGCTTGTAAACGAAGATATCCTAACACGGTTGAATGTGTTTAGCTATGCGTGTGTATTTAAAAATTTTGCGTAAAACTAAAAGTTTCTAAAGTAAACTAATTTTCAAAAAGAATTACAAGCAAAGTAATATGATTTTAAATAAAATATTTCAATATGATTTTTAATATGATTTTAAAATATTTTAAAATGATTTTTAGTATGATTTTAAAGTATTTTAACATGATTTTTAATATGATTCTAAAATATTTTAATATGATTTTTAGTATGATTTTAAAATATTTTAACATGATTTTAAAGTATTTTATTATGATTTTTAGCATGATTTTAAAATATTTCAATATGATTTTCAATATGATTTTAAAATATTTTAATATGATTTTAAAATATTTTTATGCGTATGTATAACATATGTGCATGTCATTTTTAGCTGCATATGAGAAAGTGTTTAAGATACACACGTGTTTAGATTTACACCTGTTTAAATTTCTTGATCAATTTATATCTATATGGATATCTATATAGAATATAGATAGATAGATAGATAGATAGATAGATAGATAGATAGATAGATAGATAGATAGATAGATAGATAGATGCTTTATTTTAGCTTGAAAATAACTAAGTGGAATGTATCTATAGCCGAGTCTGGCACAGGATCACATAATGGAAAAGAAGATTGTGTTACGCCATCTGTTGCATGCTTTAGAAATCACCATCTAAAATCCTGGGTTTTATCTGGGGATTGAACGCTGATCACTGACGGTAGTAGGAAATACGCTCCACGTTCAGCCACCAAACAGTAAGTTCAGACAATGTATAGACGAGAGAGAGAGAGAGAGAGAGAGAGAGAGAGACGCAGTATAGCTTCTTTTTTTTTTTAGAAAGTGTATATACAGTACACGCACGTCTATTTTAATGTTCATGTGTGTTTTGTGAGTACGTTTGCTGGGGTTATGTTTGTAATATGGGTCTGAAACAAAATGTGTAATGTTGAGTATATACACACTGAAGTAACGAGTGAGTGCTCGAAAAACTCATGTACCATTGATGTGTTAGTGTTTAATTAGAGACAGTAAGAAATTCATATAACTTACACATTATGGTTTCCGTATGTGTATGCGTGTGTTTATTTACGAATAATATTGTAGTGCGCATCTCTCAGGTGATTACTGTGTAGACGATTGATCTAAGCCTAACAAGTGTGTGCGCGTGTCTCTGCGTGTATGTGTGTGACATTGAGAAGCGTTTGTTTGTCTGTATTTCAAACAAGCGTGTTATTAGTCTTGTATGCGTAACTGCAATATAAGGTTTGGCGCGAACAAAAAGGTACTACTGTGTACTGTGTATGTCTTTATTGCGTGCGTAGCGATCATGATTGTGCATTTGCTGGCAGAATGTGTATTTTGTGTGATTGTGTAAGTGTGCGTGTATATTTGTTTACGAGTGAGTGTAGTTTGGTGTAATATGTGCGTCAGTTCGCGCGTGTGTTTAGAACTGTGTATTCAGTATTGTGGCAAAGATGTGGTGTCGGATGTGATTTAAGCCCCATCCCCCCAAACACAGATATATATATATATATATATATATATATATATATATATATATACAGTATACACACATATAAATATTACATATGTACACACGTGTGTGCGTGTAGAATGTGTTAGTAAATTCACCTTTAACTTCAAATTCTGTATGCTTGTTTAGTTACAGACTGTTGTGTAGCTATGGTAAACGCTCTAGCTAGCCAGAATCGAACCTAAAAAGGTGTGTATACACACGTGTTTAGATTCCAACGAGACTGTATTCGTATGTGTGTCTGTGTACACGCGGGTGTTCAGAAATGCGTTTCCGTTTTGATGTGAGTGTGTAAGCTTTTAAAATATGCATGAAGTGTGTGTGTGTGTGTGTGTGTGTGTGTGTGTGTGTGTGTGTGTGTGTGTGTGTGTGTGTGTGTGTGTGTGTGTGCGAACGCATGCGCGTGTATGTGTCTGTGTGGAAAGAGTGACAAGTGGAAGGGAGGAAGAAAAATGGGAGCGGGTGTGGTAGTGTATATGGAAGGGAAGGAGTTAGGGCGTGTAGGTGGAAGAGGTAAAGAAAGAGAGAGGGTGTGTTGGTGGGGCTGAGGTGAAGGCGAGCGCTGTTGGAATAAAGGGTAGAGGAAAGGGAAGGGGAGACGGCTGATGTTTGGGTAATGGCAAGTGATGTAGGAGGGGGTGTTGGAAGGTGCGTCGAGTGACAAGAACCGAGTGGAGGGAAGGGTAGGGGGCAAGCAGTGTTATGAGAGTAGGGTTTGTTAGGGCAGAATGGAGGGGGTAAAAATGACAAGGGGAAACGACAGGGTAAGGGTGTGTTTTTTGTGTGTGTTTTTTTCTCTCTCTTTCCTTGTCTCTCTCTCTCTCTCTCTCGTTTTTTTTTATTTATTTGTGTGTTGGTTTTTCGTTTTTATTCTTTTAGTATTTTTTTTTTGAAAAACTGAGGATAGAATGGTTAAGATCGAGGGTGGAAGCCAGAAGACGCAGTGAAAGAGAAGGGAAAGGGTTGGATCTGGGGAAGATACATGGGTGTGTTTTGATGGTGGTGGTATTGGTTGAGGGAAGATGGGGTTCGGTAGTGTAAGTGGTGTGGTGGTAGAAAGAATGGTCGTATGGTTGTGTTGCGTGCGTGTGTGTGTGTGTGCGTGTGTGTGTGTGTGTGCGTGCGTGTGTGTGTGTGTGCGTGTGTGTGGCTAGAGGGGGGCCTCCCCAAGAAGTGATGAGGGCGGAATAGAATAGGATAGGGTTGGGGATAGAGATACACAAAATGGAAGTGGACGCGGTGGGGGAGGGACAACGGAGCGATAGACGAGAAGGTAAAGACTATAATGAACAGTGGACAGACGACTGAAGGCGTGCGCGCGCGAGTGCGTGTGTGCGTTAGTGTGTGTGTGCGCGTGCTTATGTGTGTGTGTGTGTCTGTTCTTATCATATAAAGATAGGTGAATGTCCATACGTTTGTATGCGGGTATACAGGTCTGTGTAAGATTATAAAGGAAAAAAAGAAGCCTGCAATGTCTATGCAAATGCAAATATACAATATGTTGATGTGTGTGCATATATATATATACACACACATCAACATATTGAATATGTTGATGTGTGTGTATATATATATGCACTGAACGGAGTGTAAAACCTGTATGTGTATGTTTTGTATGTCTGTAGTGTAAATTTTAAAAAAAACTAATTCTCTTTGCTGAATTTGAAAACACGAGTATAATTATAAAATGAACATATATATTCACATAAAAGCGTGTGTAAACGCGTTCATATGTAAAAGTCTAAAAAGTGTTTAATGTGTAAACGTGTGTATATTCAAGTTAGTACAAAAGAGTGAAAACTAAAAGATGTATAAAGACTAAAGAAGTGTATATCTAGGAAATGTATACATTTTTGTATTACGAAATGTAACGGATATATAAATAAAGGAGCGTGTATGATTGTAAAATAATGATCACTGTTTAATTAATACATAAAAAAGAAAATATGCTAATATATTTGTGTATATCTATACTTGTATTTAGAGAAAAATTACTATGAACGTCTGAAAATTAAAATGTAATGGTGTGTAAGTGCGTGCATGTGCCTATATACATATGTATATATATATATAATGTGGGTGCGTGGGTATTCATGATTTGTCAACTATATAAGTTAACAAGAAATGTTTTATAAGATTTTTAATTTAGTATTTAATGAAACATTCATAACAGAAGGATTACTGCCTATATATATATATATATATATATAGTCTGGCTCGAGGACATAAGTTTTGGTTATCAAGTGATCGATTTCATCCACATACACAAAATTACTATGGTTAGTAAATATATATACACGGAGTGGGGTTACTATCACGAGCTTAGTCTGGTACATGGACATAGGTCTTGGCCATCCAGTGATGACTGATTTCACTGCAACATGTTAAGGACTATATATATATATATATGTGTGTGTGTGTGTGTGTGCGTGTGTGTGTTAAGGAATATATATATGTATATATATATATATATATATATATATATAAATATATATAAGGGGTGAAGTTGAATAAAGCTTTTATGTGTTCGTTGCCAAAGTTTGAGTAGATGAATATACTTACACACGTGTAACTATATATGTGTGTGTGTGTGTGTGTGTGTGAAGAGAGAGAGAGAGAGAAAGACTGATTGAGATTTCTGCACACTTGTTAATGCCCGTGTGTACACTCTTGAAGGGCGTAGTTCAATCAGGATATATGTAGAATTGGAGGGTATATTTTACAAGTGTACAAAAAGTACTGTGTGCAGTAAGATTTGCCGACGATCTTCAAACACCAACCCCCATCCACCCACGCAGAAGGAGAGAATGGCAAACCGTAGTTTGAATAAACTATCGACATGACTAGTTAAAGAACCAACCTCTTAAAGACCACCTCTTAACCAACTGTGGGCCTTTGTGTCCATCGATAGCAATGATCAGATGACTGAAAAACTGAACGCACACACACACACACACACACACACACACACACACACACACACACACACACATACACATATATGAATTTCTGGTCTTCTAAGTGCCTGAAGTATATGTGGATTTCCAATTGCTCGTGGTTTGACGTTCGATTTTAAGTATAGCTACAAATCCGACTAATATTTTCTCAGCAAGACAGCCCCATCCAACCAGGAAGATTGACACAAGACGTTCTTTCAACCTTCTATTTTTTCATCGGTTGACGTTGTATCGGACTAAGCCAATACTTGCAAATAATTATATATATATATATATGTGTGTGTGTGTGTGTGTGTGTGTGTGTGTGTGTGTGTGTGTGTGTGTGTGTGCAAATAAATTGAAAAATAAGAAAGAACCGTTTGGTTTAATAATCCGAAGTTCTTTAGTATTTTTGTTTTTATTGTTAAAAAACAGTGCTCAACACACAGTAGAGCCTATATTATAATTATTTAAAAAAAAACATGATTCCATCGCTACATAGGAATTATCATGTTTCAAAAACAGAAGCTAAAAACTCCAATGAGCGCAACTGACTCGACTTGAATTTGAACTCGTTTCGCCTATTCCACGTTCCGCGCCGATAGCCGTAACCCTACCCAAATAACTATAATATTTTTATATAGAATTATGTAAATAACTGCAATTAATATTAGTATATTGCTAAAAAAAAAGAGAGAAA
>CAHIKZ030000040.1:307500-367500 GCA_903632075.3 Acanthosepion pharaonis
TGTCTTTAAAACTTTTTTGCGAAGTGGACAGTCATCAGCTGTGTAGAATAACGAGTATTGTTTTACATGAATATATCTGAATAATCATCAAGGGCACATGGCACAGTGGATAAAGGCGTTGGGTAGATCCAGTGACAGGACCCAAAGAGTGTGAGTTCAATACCCGGTTAAGGCAGTAGAGAACTTGGAGAGGGGAATTAACAGGTGATAACTGATAACTGACAGCCATTAAACATGGCACGTGGAACTAGAACAGTGAGCGAAATATAGGGTTCAGTTCGAAATTCCAATCACCTGAAGAAGGCCGGGGCGTACAACAGCCGTTGTAATAAATATGGCGACAAAGATGAGGACAATAGTCCGAATAATGTAAATAGTGTGCATAATACCTCATCTCAGATAGACGGAAATGTTATATACACTTTTTGGACCTTCAGTATCTATCTCAGAAATATAGACAGATACTGAAGGGCCGAAACGTTGTAATAAATATGGCGACAAAGATGAGCACAATAGTCCGAATAATGTAAATAGTGTGCATAATACCTCATCTCAGAAATATAGACAGATACTGAAGGGCCGAAACGTTGTGATAAATATGGCGATAAAGATGAGGACAATAGTCCGAATAATGTAAATAGTGTACATAATACCTCATCTCAGAAATATAGACAGATACTGAAGGGCCGAAACGTTGTAATAAATATGACGACAAACATGAGGATAATAGTCCGAATAATGTAAATGGTGTGCATAATACCTCATCTCAGAAATATAGACAGATATCTGAATATCATATGTTAATATGGGTTTTTTTGATATTCTAGAACATTCATTAATCTTTCAAATATGGATTCTTTTCTTTGCTGTTTCAATGTCAACGTTACTTGCAGCAGATTTTTTTTTCTGGTGATCTTTACTTGAAAGCTGTTTTTCATTCTCACATACATTTCTTTTAATGATGATCACAAGTTTCCTATTAGATGGATATTTACAGAAGCTTGTAGTCATTCTATTAATTTATTATCGTTGAAACCTTTTTTTTTTTTTTTTTTTTTTCAAGGTGGGTAAAAGTCAACATTACAGAAAATGAAGGAGCATCGGTCCAAGTTATTGGAACACCCTTTATAATTTTACTTGTTGTTCATCTAAGACGTATTGGTAGATTATTTCTATGACTGGCTGGTCACATTCAATGCCTTGAAAACCAAACTAGTTATATTACGTCATCACCGAACAGACCTGAGTTTTCACCTATCGCGATGAACGGTTCTACTCTCAGGTGAGGTCCTGTGCCTTGAGCGACTGTTTTTTTTAAGCGGTTAAATTCTCCCTATAAGTAATGTTTATAATCCAGGCTTAATCCGGCCACTTCCTTAGCGCTGAGTGAGTGCTGGTGGTAATAAAATAGTACTTGATTTAAAATGACATTCTATGGTCACCTTATGAGATTAGCTCGTTAACCATTACATTGCAACGAGAGTTCCAGCCCAGCAAACAAACACATAAGTCAATTATAGTGTTTCTTTTCCTAAGGTGTTATGCAGGTATAGTTGGGATACTTATATGATAAACAAAAGACTATCAAGATCAATAGGTTCTGATTTCGAGTGTCTATGCTGGACAACAGTCAGCTAACGTTATTGAAAGAGGGAAAGGGGGAGATGCAAGAAGTGTGCTGGGAAAACTGGACTAAATATAATGCTTTCGATAGGTTTTGCATAGCACAATCGACAAGATATGAGCAATGGAAGTGGCTCCAAGAAAAAAAAAAAAAAAAGAAAAAAAAGAAAAAGAAAGAAGAGTTTAGAATCGCTATATTAAGTGATAGAAACATAATGTCAGGAATTTCGAAGTCGTTGAACGGAATTCATCGAACCGTTTGCAAAACACACTGAAAATATCGACAAGATATGACCAATAGAAGTGGCTCCAAGAACGTTGCAAAAAAAAAAAAAATGTATAGATGTAACCGTTAGTTCTATACTAACAGTTTATTTTCTCGCACTTCTCCCTTGTGGAACTCTCTTCTGGCTCCATGCTTTCCAGTCAACTTTAAATTTTTAAAATGTTAAATGCAATGTCAATCTCTATCTATTGTCCTAAATTAATTAATTAATTAATTAATTAACAATAATTACTTCTTTGATTTACGCCATTTCGTACGGCGGGGGAAACCTGTACGTATGTAGTTATTTCATAAAAGTGAAGTGGCGTAATGGTATTAATGTAATTGAGTCTTTAAGTTTATTAAGACTGACCACCGTGGTGTATGGGAAGACAGAACAGTTTAACTTTTTTGTACTCTCTCACCCTCACCAAACAGGAAAATATCCTAAAGACCAGCTCCTTTAATCATCATTTTTTTTTTTTTTTTTTTTTGCAACGTTCTTGGAGCCACTTCTATTGGTCATATCTTGTCGATATTTTCAGTGTCTTTTGCAAACATTTCGGTGAATTCCGTTCAACGTTTTCGCAATTCCTGACATTATGTTTCTATCACTTAATATAGCGATTCTAAACTCTTCTTTCTTTTTCTTTTTTTTCTTTTTTTGTTCTTGGAGCCACTTCCATTGCTCATATCTTGTCGATTGTGCTATGCGAAACCTATCGATAGCATTATATTTAGTCCAGTTTTCCCACGCCTAGTTGAGACCCACTGGACTTAATAGCATGACAATATTTTGAGTCTCTTTTAAAGTTATGCCTTTTACCACTTGTAATCTTAATACTAATAGCGATATTAACAGTTTCAGAAAACTTCATTGACTGAGCAGCCAGCGACACTTTTGATTGAAACTTAAAAAAACTTTCTATAAAAACAATTATTCAGATAGATAGATAAAGAAACCAACTGAAGTAGATATATATATATATATATATATATATATATATATATATATATAGATAGATAGATAGATAGATAGATAGATAGATAGATAGATAGATGGATAGAAATAGATAAGAAAAGATTGAAGTAGATAGATAGATAGATAGATAGATAGATAGATAAACCAACTGAAGTTGATAGATACATACATACATACAGACAGACAGACAGACAGACATAAAGAAATCAACTGATGAAGATAGATAGATAGATAGATAGATAGATAGATAGATAGATAGATAGATAGATAGATAGATCAACTGATGAAGATAGATAGATAAACCAACTGAAGTTGATAGGCACATGCATACTTACAGACATACACACAGACATAAATGAAGAAATCAACTGATGAAGATAGATAGATAGAGAGATAGAGAGAGAGAAAGAAACCAGCTGAAGTAGATAGATAGATAGATAGATAGATAGATAGATACATACATACATACATACATACATAAATCAACTGATGAAGATAGATAGATAGATAGATAGATGAATAGATAAAGATAAACCAAGTTGATTGATAGATACATACATACATACATACAGACAGACAGACAGACAGACAGACAGACAGAAATAAAGAAATCAACTGATGAACATAGATAGATAGAAAAAACAGACAGTAATAGATATATATAACAAATTGATACATATAGATGCAAAGGTATGCAGATGTGAACAAGTTGAGATAGATAGAAACGGACTGAGATAGATAGATAGATAGATAAAGGAACCGATCTAGACAGATAGTTAAGAATCACTGACTTAATAGCATAATATTTTAAGTCTCTTTATACCTTTCTTACCACTCGTAATGTTAATACTAATGGTGATATTAACAGTTTTAGAAACATACAGAATTCATTAACCTAGCAGCCACTGATATTTACGATTGAAACTTATAAAAACTTTCTATTAAAACAATTATCAAGAAAACTGCTTTTTGAAGCCAATTATTATCGCTCTTTCCAGTTTTGATGGAGGTTACTTTCCTAGCCTTTTGTTTGAAGTAGTGTGGAATGTCAACATCTAGATTATGTCATTATTTTCTTTTCGAGTTACATGTGCTATCATTTAGGTTTTGCTGATGTTGAAAAGACTCAAGTGATGCGGATTGTGCTATTTAGTACAGATCTTTGTTTGTGATTATGTAGCGCCAGCCAACAAGGTTCGAATAAATATGGTTCCCTCCATGAGCTACAAGCTTTATTCACACGAAACCATTTTTAACAATGATCTGAGGAAATGGTTGTGATAATCTTGATATAAATGAAATTTAAAAAATAAATATCAATAAACTTACATATTTCTTTATATGAAGAACAATCGAGTTGCATAATAAAATCATACATAATCAAACGCGTTATAAAAAGTATTTACAATAGCAACAGATATTATAAACAAAGACCATTGTTATATTTATCATATAAATATATTCTAAAACATTCATTGACATTTTAACATATAAGATTAGATTATCGATAATAAAATCTGAGATAAGATAGATAGATAAAGAAACCAATTGAAGTAGATAGATAGATAGTTTGATAGATAGATAGATAAACCAACTGAAGTAGATAGATAGATAGATAGATAGATAGATAGATAGATAAACCAATTGAAGTAGATAGATAGATAGATAGATAGATAACGAAACCAACTGAAGTAGATAGATAGCGAAAGAGAGAGAGAGAGAGAGAGAGAAATTCTGCATTCGAAATCTTGTTTTCTTTATTTTTTGCCACCTCGCTCCGAATACAACCCAGTGCCCCCAGCAGAATGGCACGCAACTACATCAACCACCAAGTCGGCTTATTGCACACATTGGTATATTTCGGTTTCCATTCGTTTCTCCAAATTTAATGAGTTGTCTCTGTCATGATAGATATTTAGCAAAGTTAGTAGCGATGACACAGCACAAATGCGAACCATCATGAAAGGAATGTTATCCTTGAAAATCAACATTCAGTCTCCTGTGCTCGAACACTAACTGCTAACGCCTGTAGAAAATACGAAGCTACGTCACAGGCCCTCGATATTTGGTATTGTCGTTGCTAACGATTGTACTATGCAAAACCTATCGATAGGATTATATTTAGTCCAGTTTGCCCAGCACACTTCTTGCATCTCCCTCCTTTCCCTCTTTCAATAACGTTAGCTGACTGTTGTTTAGCACAGACACTCGAAATCAGAACCTATTGATCTTGATAGTCTTTTGTTTATCATATAAGTATCCCAACTATACCTGCATAACACCTTAGGAAAAAAAACCCACTATAATTGACTTATGTGTTTGCTTGCTAGGCTGGAACGCTCGTTGCAATGTAATGGTTAACGAGCTAATCTCATAAGGCGACCATAGAACGTCATTTTAAATGAGTACTATTTAAATCGAGTACTATTTTATTACTACCAGCATTCACTCAGCGCTAAGGAAGTGGCCGAAAAACTTGGGACAATGGTCGATATGAACATTTTTTGTAGTCCCTCACACCCACCGAACAATGCAAGACCGCTGGAAAAACTAAATAAAAAAATTAATAACACTTTTCCTTGTCCTTCATATTTAACGAAAGTTGTTTAAAAGAAAGGTTGTTATACATTATATATATATATATATATATATATATATATATATATATATATATATATATATATATATATATATATATACAAATATTTAAGGAAATGCTCTATTTATAAACAGTTTTAACAACATTCACCAACCTAAATGTCCGAGAAATTTCATAGTATTTAATAGAAAATATGTGTCCTCTGATAGGAATCGAACATGTATCCTACACGGAACCGTCATATAGCCAGACTTGCTATACTATTTAGCTACAGAGGAAGCGTTTGGTTTGCGAAGTTAAATTATTATAACGAGAACACTTTTGTATCTATAAAAATAACGTATAAACAACAGATATATTAATATATATATATATATATATATATATATATATATATATATATATATATATATATATATATACAGAGAAAGAGGGAGAAAGAGAGAGCGAGCACCTCAGGTTGAGGAATCGGAGAGCCTAGTTCAAATTGCAATCGAGTTGGTTACATTCATTCACGTGCAAATACCCTTGTGGAAGGTATGAATCCCTTACATCACCCTCAAAACTATGGGGAAAAAAGCAGGACAGATTAGGTCTAGGAGAAGAAAAACTCTGAATTCAAAACCTGAGGGGGACCGTTTCGGGAACTTGTGACGCCAGTCATCTATATTCGACTCTTCCAAAAATGCTTAGTTCTGTACAAGTCTCCACCTCTATAATGCAAACATATGTACGGGTAGTCTGGCTGTCCGATTTCAGGAACTGAGTGGCTGTACACCCATACGTCGGAAACGATGCGAGAATCTTTTTTGTCTATATGAAAAATATATATATATATATATATATATATATATATATATATATATATATATATATATATATATCGATGCAATGAGAACGAAAATAATATATAAATTCTAACGTTCACAGCATTAATTCAAAAGAGGTCTCGATACCGATAGTAGAGCAATAATTATTTATTATAATTTTTTCATATAGACTGTTTTTGTCTATATGAAAAAATAATATAATATATATATATATATATATATATATATATATATATATATATATATAAGACACAGACAAAACACACACACACACATACACACACACACAAAAAAAAAAGAGAGAGACGCACACACTTACATATAATAATTTCGATGCGAGACTCTTGAGATAGCTAATCAGATAACTCACTTTTCTTGAATTATTGAATATATATATGTATATATATATATATATATATATATATATGAAGAAATATAGTCTTAAGGTGTGCTATATTTATGGGATAAAGTGCTCAATATCAGAGATAGAGCGTGTAAATATAAATATAAAACCTGACCTGACGATTGCGTCTAGCATGAAACAGACTGTCGCCTCTAAGTGTTGATTTCAATGTTCACTTATATATATATATATATATATATATATATATATATATATATATAGATAGATAGATAGATAGATGATGTTTGTGTTGGAGAAAAATATACATACACGCACGAAAAAAATTGCACGTACGTATAAATATATTTCTTCCACAGGTGTTATAAATACAGTACTCAGTTGCTGCAATCATTGCAACATTTGCATGAAACTCAGAGTCGTGCTCTCGAGGTTGGATATTTTGTATATTCATTAATATATATATATATATATATATATATATATATATATATATATATATATATATATATATATATATATATATTCAATATAAGTTATCTCGCAATGAAACGGTCATCAAGGCCTGATGTTTAATAAAGTATGATGAGCATTTTCACGCGAAACTCTTGAGTCGGCCAACGAGTTAAGTCACTTGAACCTTTCTTGATTTATAGTTATCTATTGATCGCTTTTTGGTAGTTCTGTTAGCATGAAAAAGACCTTAAATTATATATATATATATATATATATAAACGCAACCCTAAACCAGAGACTGAAAATCCAACCCTAAACCAAAAATAAGGGGTAGACCTCTACTCCTGTTCAAAAGGCCGGAGAGGAGTGTGAATCGGATGATAGGCAGCCCTATCTAATCCTATTTGATCCTATCTACTTAGTGAATTGACTCCTTGATGTTATCAGCCTGAAGAGGAGGCATCCCAGCGTACAGGAAAGTACCTGAACATATTACAGTTTTATCGTAGACATATGAATGAAAACTGTGCAGACGGAATTGATCGGAAGCCATCGATGGCTGTGTTAGCATGAAATCACCAGTCATCGTGGCCGAGAATGTGAGCGTACTGAACTTCTTCTAAACTGTTGATTACGCCAGCTTATGCGTTCTCTCCCAGAAACAGTAAACTGAATAGACAAGAAATGAAAATTTACAAAAAATGCTGATAAATCTCGAACAAAGTCTCCATCCGCTCAGGTCAACTATATTGTCTGGAATTACACTCAATGGAACAGAAATTCCGACACAAATTATCCAATCGGTATGTTGCCAGGATTCCCGTTCGCAGCGATGGCAGACTCCGAAAGTCGGCGGCATCCTGCCAGAAAAGGAAAATTCCAAGATAAAACCTCCAACCTGGAGGACTTATTACCATAATCACACCTGACTTGGCCATGTCACATGAACCCCTATCTTAAAGAGTTGCCCAGGTATTGTATGCAATTCACTCCATATTAAAAGCGAACGGTATTCAGGTGTTTACTACAAAGAATCTTTGTTCTCGAAGCCAAACCAAATGAAATCCATTGTAGATGAGGAAAAAAAACATATTGTCGGCAGTTAAAAATTTATTATTGCGTTACTGAAAGAATAAGATTAATAACTGTGTGATATATAAACACCAACTATAGTAATTCATTGTAAATGATTTGTGTTGAAAATATACCGCAAGTGATTTATTATAGAAATGTCTTACAAATGAGATATAATGGTGGTTAAGCAAGAGTTACAGAGAAGAATATTTTAATATTGACTTGGATGGAGCACAGTTTATTGCTAGAGAGACTATCCCAGAGTCAAGCGATAGAATAGTTGAAATTATAAGCACGTATTGTCAACAGGTGGGTGTGAGACGTTTTGTAAAATTGAGTATTCATTGAGACGATCCTATTTTCAATTATTTATTTTTTTTTTTTGTCCAGTGTCATTAAAATGAGGTGTGTCTGTTTTTTGTTTTTTTCTTTCACTCAAAATAGCATACAGATTGAATGTTGCACGTTGATGATGCTTTTTGTAAGTTTATTCGAGAAGGAACCTTCATGATGTGATACAATTTTGCATATGACGAATTGTATATTATATTATATACAAATAAAATTTCAAATATTTTTTATCAAACCTTTTTTTTGTGTCAAATATAAAATGCATATAAAACACATTACATATATAGGAAAACATATATATATATATATATATATATATATATATATATATATATATATATATATGATTTATATATGATTTATATATTATAAGTGTGGTACTTATTGGAAAGCGCTCAATTTCAGTGATAGAGCTAACATACTTCGTTGTATGGATATGAGTTTGTAACCCTGATTTTCACGCTTTTGCGCTCCTCAGACAATCTCTCTCTCTCTCTCTCTCTCTCTATATATATATATATATATATATATATATATATATATATATATATAAGTGAACATAGAAGTCAACACTTAGAGGCGACAGTCTGTTTCATGCTAGATGCAATTGTCAGGCCACAAGTGCTGGTATTTTTCTCGGCTTTTTATATATGCGGACCAGTGGTGCATTGAGGGTAGTCTATTTTGGCGGTTATTTTACCGGAAGTCGTTTATTTGTTTATTTATTTATTTGGGTTAAATTATTTTGCTTGTTTTTATTTATTTTTATTATTTATTTTTATTTTTTATCTTATATATTTATTTATTTTTTTTTTATCTTTATTTTAATCGGTGTTTTTATTAACGTAGTAAAAATTTGCTTATATCGCTTATTTAATAGTTTTGTTTTGGTTTGGGAAGATAATTAAAGTTATTTATTTGGATTGATTAGCTTTGTTTTTTCTAACGCTTAGTTTATCGGGATCAGTTTGTTAGTTTATTTATTTATTTGGATGAATTTAGGTCAATTTATTTGTTATTATATATTTGTTATACTGTATATTTTCTCATTTCGGTTTTCGGTTTTTGAGTAACGTAGTATTTTTTTTTTCTTTTATCGTTATATAACAGTTATAGCTATTTTTTCGTCCGATTTTTGGTTTGATTTTTATAGTCTAACTAATATTTTGGTCATAATGGTTTGCTGATTTGTTTATTTACTTTATTTGTTTGGGTTCATTGAGTTTGTTTGTATTTCGTCTATTCTAACAGGTGTGATTTGGTAATTTGTTTGGGTTAATTTATTTTGCTTATTTTATTGTCATTTTGTTTATTTATTTATTTTTATTTTATTCTATTTTTTCTGCTTTCGATTTTTAAGTAACGTAATAAAAATTTGTTTTTCATGTCTGCATTTTGAGATGAGCTCGGATCTTTTATTTAGTAATTTATTTTGGTCTGGGAAGGTAATGATAGCTATTTTTCCTCCAAGCAAAGTTTGCAAGTTTTTGATTGATTATTGTAGGTTATTTAGCAAGATTTGGTGTGATGTGTGTTTTGTTTTTAATTTCCCAGTATACTTAGAATGCATTGTGCTGTTCGTATATTTACTATTTGTGAAATATATTTTGTGTGCATAATTTTTTTGTTTCCAGGGTCCTTCAGTTACTCCTATGTATACTTTTTCTTCATTATCTGGTGATTTTATCGTGGCTTGGTATATTACGTTGTTTTGTAAACAATTACCGTTTAAGGGACATTCGTTCTTTATTCTGCAGTTGCACGTGGGTTTAATTTGTTCGTGTGGTTTGTTGTGCTTTTTTATTATTTGTGCCATGTTCTCGATGCAACTGTAGCTGATTTTTACTGTGTTTTTGTTGAATATTTTGTGTAGGGTGCTTGATTGAAAAATATTTTTCCTACGTTTGTTTTACGTTTTTGCTGTATGGTGGGTTGAACCATATGATATTTCTTTTCTTGTTGACCTTTTTTGTGTTCTGTGGTGGGTATGTGAGTGCTGCTGGGAATCAGCTATCTTTTAGGCCTGTTTCGTAGTCTTTCTTAGTATTGTTAAATATGGATTCATTGGAGGAATTGTCGAAAAGCCTGCGGTTAATCGATTTTGGTATCTGTTTGATTATAGAAGGCGGGTGGTTGGAAAATGTGTGTATATAGAGTGGTTTATCATTGGGTTTTCTGTATGGTTTGTATGTGCCTTTTCTTAGGTTGAAGGTAACATCTAGAAAATCTACTTCGTTTAGGTTAGTTTTTCTATCTATGTCGAATCCGCTATTTTTGAAAATCTTTATTATTGCCTTTCTAGTTTTGTCTGTGTTTTGTTTGTTACAGTTTCTTAAGATTATGAGATTGTCGTCCCTGTAGAGTCCTGTGTCATTTCTATGTATTATTTTGCTTAGTTTATAATACTACCGAGAAGCGAACCTGGACCATTACGACACGACGCAAGCGTCATACCAACTATACCAACGGGCCTCGGTGACGAAGAGGTTACTAATTAGACTCGATACAGTGCCGCTCTCCACAAATTCCGTGGTGTAACTAACCCGAGTTTCCCTTACACATAGGACTGTGCCCCCACGAACCACGATTTTTATCCCCAAGCCACTCCATCCAGAGCATTAGAAGCCGGTTCAAGCAAGGATATACAAGTGATACAAATTATTAGGAGGATTTGATATGTATATATAAAATTTCAAATCTTATATACAAATATAATTTCTTCATCAAATATTTCCTCACGAGATATAAAATCCATAGAAAACTTTTTATATAATATAAAAGGTTTTCTATGGTTCAGAAAATATATAATTAGAATATTCTATAATATACCAGGGTAGGCTGAAAAGTTCATAGACTGATTATGAAGAATTGATGCTAGAACTGTGAAATCTTGCATGCATTAATTTCGACTGTTATTAATAACCGCATTGTTTCTTTCCAGATAAACTGATATCTCATTGTTCAAAGAAGTCTTCAAAAGTAACTCGTAGCGACTTCTCTTGAGAATGAACAAAATTTGTCATCGAGGTGTTATCAAGTACCTGCAGAAAAAGGTTTTAACCCCCAAGGCCATTGATGCTGAGATACTTTCTACATTAGGGGATGATGTTCCAGCTTTATGAACAGTGAAAACTGGGTGGCTGAATTTAGGGGGGCGGGGGGAGAACCTTGAAGCCAAAGTCTGGACATCCTGCAACTACCATCACTGTATACTAGTAATAATCTTATAAATATAAGAAATTATACTCGTCCGGAAAACCTTCGGTGTCTTGATTTGAGAATAATCAAACCAATACCAAAGGGAAAAAAAGGTATTAAAAAAAAGAAAGAACAAAGAACATGTACGTGAGCCGAAAATAATCGTCTAGTATGCAAGTCCAAAGTTTAAAGAACAAAGAAAAAAACCCCGATACGAGTAAGCAAAATAACTTCCCTGACGATCCACTTAGGTGAAACCTTTGTAGGTCTGTCTGGTTTTTATATATATATATATATATATATATATATATATATATATATATATATATATATGTATTAAATATAATTTCATTTTTTTCTTGTCAAATATAAAATCCATAGAAAACATTTTATATTTTATGTATTAAATATAATTTCAAATATTTTTTTTCTTTGTCAAATCTTTCTTTTTCTCGTCGGATATAAAATCCATAGAAAACATTTAATATTAAACATATTCATTTAATAAAAATTTATTTAATAAAATATTGATACTCTAGTGGAATTATTTTTAATAAGATATTCACTCTGTACAAGGCCCAAGTTTCACTCAAGGTAGAGGGTTACAGAGTAAGAAACACAGTTTATGTGGAGAATATAACAATCAACTTCAGATTTGAACAGATTGTAGCAAAAATTGAAGAAAATAAAGCAATTAAAATGAAGATTAAAGGAATCTGAGTCAAAAATGAATAATACTTGAGAAGTTTTCATCTAATAAAAATTCTAGATAATATTTCTACTAATAATAATACTACTGTAAATATACCAATGAAAACAAAAGAAATCCGTCAAAAATGAATAATGGCTGACAACGCTTCATCTGATAAAAATTCCAACGAATTGAAACCTTGTGAAAAGAAAATTAGGTGTTAGTTAACGAACCTTATTTACTGAAAAAAAAAAAAAAAAACGTTTGAACAAAGTAACTATAAACAATTTTTTCTATCCTCTGCCAGCCGCAATGATGAAGAAAGCATTATCTCGAACTATCGCAACATATTAAACATACATATTAAATATAATTTAAAATATTTTTTATTGTATGATATAAAATTCATAGAAATGTTTTTCTGTGTAATGGTTGCCGACAGGTTAGTCCTTTATAGTGTGTAACGGTGTATCTAAAGTGTTGTAAGTATGGAACCGACTCCCAAGAGGATGTTTCCCCGATTACTACAATCTTCCCATGTTCAAGTCTAGTCTAAAATACCCCTTAACGTAACTGTCTACTTCTGTGGCCCCCGGGCCTTGTACAAGGAAAAGCTTACTGTAAAAGAAATGCCACTTACATAGTAGCAACCCCCACAACATTTCCTCCGTATTCCAACGATGAGAAGTAAGTTTCACTCGAACGGCTTCTTCCCCCGAACCATTGCCCCGTGGAACCGACTCCCAAAAGGATGTTTCCCCCGATCACTACAATCTTAACTCGTTCAAGTCGAGAGTTAACTGTTATCTTTCTTTCCTATCCATATGAACTACTCCTTAACGTAACCCTCTACATCTCTCTCGCTACTTCCATGGAAAGTGCTCGGACGAACTAATTCCTTGGTTCCGTCAGGATTAACCTTGACGGCTAGGACCCGTCACGCCCCTTACATAGTAGCAAACCACCTACATTCCCCCCGTATTCCATCGGTGAAAAGTAAATTCCACTTGAGCAGCTTCTTCCCACGAACCATTGCCCTGCCCTGTGGAACCGACTCTCAAGAGGATGTTTCCTCGATCACTACAATCTTAACCTGTTCAAGGATAGGGTTAACCGCTATCTTCTACTCTTATCCGCAAAAATTGCCTCCTATCGTAACCCTCTACCTCGTGTGCCCCCTCCCCCCCCCGCCGGGCCTTGTACAGGGCGAACCTTACTGTGAAAAAAATAAAAAAAATAGTTAAATCTTTGCTCTAGCAATGGTCTGTTAAAGTGACCTGTTAACCATTGCTTTAATTTGGGCGTTTGGCTCTTTTTTGTGTGGGATGGACCGGAAGTTACTTTGGCATAATATTAATGGCAACAGCCGTCATGGTTTCTTAGCACCTGGAATGAAGAAATCAACAAATGCATAAAAATAAATATTGTGGTAAGACAATGCGATTACCTCCCTTGTCTTATGATTTGTATAAGTCAGACACGCCGTCTTAGCCAAAACGGCAAGACTCTGCAGTTACGTTCAATAAAGGCACATTAAGCCGAACTAGACTCCGAGTTTTTTATTACAAGTATTATTACTGAAGCCGATTGATCCACCCATAAAAAATAGGGAAGAAATTGGTGGGAATTGGGTAACAATTTTTGTAGATTGAATTTCTTTAGACCATCTTGTTCTTGCGATATTTCTCAAAACGGAAAAAAAATATTTTTTTTATCATTTGAGAAGGGGCGTTCTGTTTATATATATATATATATATATATATATATATATATATATATATATATATATATATATATATATAATCATTTTCCCTAAGAAGTAAGACAATAAAGCCACTAAGATGCAAGGAAGTTACTGAGTGTGAAAGGATATGGAAAAAGAAAACAACTATTAATGAAAAAGAACAATAAAAGAATAAAAATTAAGAAAACAGAAGATAACGATTGACGTTGCATTTAAATTTTTGAAGATCGTAATTGACTGGAAAGCAAGAAACCGGAAGAGAGTCCCATTAGCGAGAAATTCGAGAGAAGAAACTGTTAGCATAGAACTTACGGTTGCAACATAATTACAGTGTCAAATCAATCCGTGATTTTTTAAACAGTTATCTGTACTTTGTTTTTATTTATAAATGTCCAGTTTAAAACTGTGCTTATGTCATTGCTAACTGTGTATTACTACAAATTATGGGGGGACAACACCAGTAGTACGCAGATATCAATGATGTAAACATATTTCCAAACTTGACATTTGTAAATAAAGACAAAGTTCAGATACATCTTCAAAAAGTCATGAGTTGAACACTATGTATATTAGGAACAGGGACATCTTCCTAAAATGCTAAAAATAATCGGCAATCTTGGATTTTCGTGAAGTCAAAAAAGGACAATTTTCCCCTTGACACCGCTATTATTTTAACTATCTTCACCCCTGGGTAATGTTTGATTAAAAAGCGATGATTAGAATTGTAATAAAACCTAAACATACGATGAAAGTGAATTTATACATTTTTTTGTTCTGGAGAATTGACAACAAAAATAATAAACACTATTTACTTATTAGATTGTTTATTTAAACTATTTATTTATTATATTGTTTATTGGAATGGTTGGCAAAACATTGGTTAATTGCAAATTGATTCGAACTTTATAAAATGGTGATTAATAATGATTTCCTTAGAGTTGGTTCACATATTTTAATAATTTAATAATCTTTATAAATTTATAAATAAAAAATTCTTTTCATGTTTATTTCTTTATAAATTGGTAAATGATAAATATTGCATTAGTTGTAATTGTATTAGGTTTTAAAATGTTGTAAATGAAATTATTTTTGTAAATAAACAATAATAAACAAACGATAAAACAAACAATAATCAATAAATAGGGTGTTTATTATTTTTGCTGTAAATTCTTGTCGTAAAATAACAAAAAAAATGTATAAATTCACTTTCATCGTATGTTTAGGTTTTATTACAATTCTAATCATCACCTTTTAAAACAATAAACATTGCCAAGGAGTAGCGGTGTTAAGGAAAAAAATGTCCTTTTGACACATCGTTTTTTTTTTTTTTTGTTTTTTTTTTTTTTTTTTTTTTTTTTTGCAGGCACGAAGGTCCAAAAATGCCAAAAAAAAAAACCCAACAAAAAACACTATATTCTTTTTTATTCTAACAAATATGTTGCGTAGAAAAAGGTCTGATGCAGTGTTTCTCACCCTTTTTAAGCAATGACACATATGGAAAAAAATTTAAAGGGTATACATTTTTAAATGTTATGAAATAAAACCATAAATTTAAAATATACACACAAATATGAAATATGAACTTACTTTATTTCAATGTTTCTATTCAACTATTTGAGCAGTTTATTTAGTTTACACTATGCCTGTTTTTTTTTTTTCTTTTTCTTTTCTTCAACGTTGGGTCGAATGTACGATAAGCAGACCCTCATTTCTTCTTCAGCTAAGAGTAGGCATTCTCGCTTCTTACTTCTGATATTATTTAGAGTTAAAAAGCCTAATTCACATAAATAAAAATTAGAAAATTGCAATAAAACTGATAAAACCTTTTTAAGTTTTTAGCTAATGTGGGAGATTCCTTTTGTATTGAAAACCAAAATGTATCAATGGCTACCGTCGAATATTTTATTTTGAATCCTTGATCACGAGAAATGGTGGCCAATTTTTCTTCTTCACTTAACTGAAGTCCAATATTAGAAGAAACATCTATGAAAGGATTTCGAATCCAATCATACCTTTGCGGCATTACTGGTCTAAATAAATGCAAATATACAGAAATTATTCCGCAAAAATTTTTTTCCTAATTTTTTTTATGAGTAGAGTAGTGACTTCATTAGTACCAAATAAATTTTTAAAAAACCCACAAAGAAACAAAATTCTGAAAAGAATTAAATAAAAACTAATTCAAGTACATGTTGAAATGTAACTGTTAATGAAATAATATTTCGACAAAGTAACTTTCGGCACAATTTAGACGCTAAGAGTTACGCTTATCTTGTATCGACCGTTGTTGAATTTGTGGTGTTGACAGATAAGATACAGGCAGTCCTCACTTTCCATTATAACGGCTTAGCGAAAGATCTACACGTCCCTACATTGACGTGCAAACGCACATACTTAGCAATCACGTATGGACATTCGCCTAGAGACACTTGACAACACCTACATTTAAAAGCACTGGACACAGCTGGACATACTAATGCGCACATATACGCCCATATTGACCGCAAGAACTGAGGAACTGGTAATTGTTCGTTAGGAAAAATGGTGGCGAAGGATTTTATATTGACTACGCAAGCACGATGTCCGTATGCTAACGGATGCAGCGGCTCAACAGAAGCGAGCCTGCTGGATAATGGCACAAGACATGTAGTAAAACATGGAGTTTTAAAGCAAGTTCTATCAGTCTTCGCCCACCAGAAATCATTTGCATACATCTATATACCAAAGCGCATACTAATGATGACCAAATGCACACACACACACACACATATATATATATATATATATATAACTTAATAAACCGTAATGGTAAGACATGAGTTGATGATTTTTTTACCTAGCTAATGCCTTACCATTATGTGGGCTGTTATTCTGGAACATATATGTGTGAGATATTTCTGCTGCAACCTGTATATATATATATATATATATATATATATATATATATATATATATATATATATATATATGTATATGATCTTCTATGTGCCATGCCATGCCCTCAGCCTTATATATATATATATATATATATATATATATATATATATATATATATATATATATATATATATATATTACTCTGTCCTGGAGATTGAGTTCTACCTAGATTCTATCCTCTTGGGAATTTATATATATATATATATATATATATATATATGTGTGTGTGTGTGTGTGTCTAGTGACCACTAATATTATCTGTCTCTCTCTCTCTCTCTATATATATATATATATATATATATATATATATATATATATAAGTTGTAGCAGAAATATCTCACACGTATATGTTCCAGAATAACCTCCCACATAATGGAAAGACATTAGCTAGGTAAAAACACCATTTCCACTAATGTCTTACCATTATGGTTTATTAAGTTTCGTGTTTATGCTAGTTGTTTTTTTTTATATAGTGTAGTAGTAAATGTTTATTATTATTATTATTATTATTATTATTAGTGTCTGACTTGATGTACTTATAGATACTAATAATAATACATTTACTACCTCTCCGTATATAAAAAAAAACAATTAGCATAAACACGTGTATTCTCAACTATACAAGCGAATGTCCTATTACAAAATAGCTATTATACGAAACTTAATAAACCGTGCAGACTCTTTAACACGAAATCTTTTCTATAGTGAATTAAAAAAATATTAAACAAACCCTCATTAATGACTTTCTTAATTACATTGTTGATGAACAAATTAGATGAGCTACTGGGGGCATAAACATAAATAAAAAGAACATAATATATCATCAAATAACTCTAAATATATCAAACTACTTATAACGTAATCAAATACATTCTAACTATAAATAGGAGGAAAAAATTTTTAAAAAGACTCATAAACATTGATATATCCTCCACTGATCCAAGCAAAAGAAAAAATAAAATTATTTATTTAGTATACTAATTTTAATACAATCAACTTATCATCCAAAACAATTCTTCTCCGTCACCTAGCATCTTACAAAAGACCAACATTGTATTTCAATTTGTCCTTTGGAAGATTGCATCTCAGATAAAAATATTAATACATATGTTGGTTTTACAACGACGATGTTGACGAGACGGCTTACATTTCACTTAAATGAGCATAGTTCAATCTCAAAACATTTAAATGCTCATTCATGTTGACATTCAAAGTTTAGACAGATATCAGTCGAAAATACATTAGTAATTCATCAAAAGAATAATAAGCAAAACTTAAAATTCTGAAAGCCCTTTATATAAGAGAATTGCGGCCAAAAATAAATGAAGCCAACTATGAGTATAGCAACAAAGTTTTTAAATGTTTGTAGCAGCAAAGTTTTATATGAAAATACTAAATTAAAATATTACAATTAAAAAATCTTTTTATTTTTTAAATTTCAAAAGTTACCTCCCTTGCATGAATGGAAAAAAATTGATTTTGAAACGCTGTAAACGAACAGTGAAAAATTATTTTGAATTTACGGAGCTACTGTATACACATTCACAGATTAGTTAACCCCCTGAAAATGGTCTCAGATGAGATTGAAAGTACTTGAAGAAATAAACATTATTTGAAAGAAAATTTTGGTATTTTTCTTGATCAATTTTCTACAGCCACCAACAAATTAATTCATAGACTTGAAAGGATACAAACTAAAATAAATAGACATAATACGTCTAAATTATTTAACCAAACCTGCTTGAATATATATATATATATATATATATATATATATATATATATATATATATAATTTAAATAAAACAGACCACTTTAAGGTTCCAACCTAGTTTTTCATAAACTATATATATATATATATATATATATATATATATATATATAATTTAAATAAAAACAGACCACTTTTAAGGTTCCAACCTAGTTTTTCATAAACTATATATATATATATATATATATATATATATATATATATATATATATATATATATATATATATATATATAGTATGATATTAAACACAGTTGTTGAAAATAATTTTTCTTTTCAATTACTCTGTCTTATTTTTCGGCCGATATTTTTTTCTATAAATAATGGACTATTCCATTTTGGTCGCAATGAAAAACGGAAAAAGACATTATCAGAAACGCTGTTCGGTTTCAATGCGAAAAGGAAGGAAGGAACGAAGGAACGAAGGAAGTAAGGGGGTGGCGATTACGAAACATCTCCTACGATAAATACGAGAAATATCGATGGCTCATAACGAGGAAAGAGGGCTTGGAAAATTTGTCACTCCCAGGACAGAGGAAAACACCGTACAACCTACCTAACGGGCTTGTGTAGATGGATGGTAGATTAGGTTTAAGGAGCGAAAGCAAAAAGACAAAATTTACTAAAGGCTACAAAGAAAAAGTAAATTGTGGAGAGCCATGATCGCTAACGTTCTGACTGGGGCATGACACATAGAAGAAGATCAGTTTTAATATCAGACCTGTGGACGAGGAGATGCAATTTCCGCAGAAGTGAAAGTAGAGACAAATAAGAGATTATTTAATTTTATTTGTTACTACATTCACTTAAGCGCTAATACCCGTGAGAAAGGTATGAATCCTCTTCTTCTCCCCCCACCCCAGTAAATAGCAGGACTGACCTTGGATGGCAACTGATCTACCGCAGAAAGAAATGTCAACATTCTGCAAGGAAATCTGCCTCATCAGTCATGTATCGATATATATATATATATATATATATATATGTATGTATGTATTGCTGATACATTCTGACGAGTGAACTGAGATTACAAAAATCTTCGTCTATGAAACTGGATGGTGATATAACATCAATCAGCTAAGTGACAAATGGTATATTTGTATTAATCCTATATATATATGAGTGTGAGTGTGTATGTGCCTATATATATATATATATATATATATATAATTAATACAAATGTAAAATGTACTTGTATGCAGGTCACTAGCGTGACTGAAGTGTCACATACGACACAAACATAAAAACTGAATGAGCCTGTTGGATCCTCATCCGTCGAAAGAATTAATAGCTTTATTTTTTATTACTTTAAACATTAACCTTTTTCTTTTTTTTTTTTTTTTTTTTTTGATATAGTGTTTGTTACGTCTATCACCGGCGCATTCGAAAAAACTTAAGACAGCGTTCGAACTTGTGTCCTTTTTGTAGTATATATATATATATATATATATATATATGTGTGTGTGTGTGTGTACTAGACCAGAAGTACACATGAAAATTTTACATGTTTTAATTTTCTGATGAATCCTAATTTTACTGTTTTAATTTTCTGATGAATCCTAATTCTTATGATTGAATAAGCTCATGGTGAGTTCTATGACAATAAAATATCCTTAGAAATTACCGTATCGCATAGTTAAATATTTGAGGTTAAACTTTTAAAACCTTAGCAACAGAATATTGAAATCACAATCATAAATATGAATGTTGGTCGTTATTTTTATTTATTTATTTATTTCATTTTCTCACTGAAACCAAGTAGCATTTCTGATGTAACTTTTATTTTTCCAAGTAATCAGAACGGAATAGGCCATTATTTACGAGGTATTGGTAAGGTGTAACTAAAGAAAGGAAGGGACAAACAGACTTATAAGATATCTATCTACCTATCTATCGCTCTCTCTCTCTCTCTCTCTCTCTCTCTCGCTATACATATATATATATATATATATATATATATATATATATATATATATATATATATATAGATATAGATATATATATATAAAGACAAGAGGAAAAACTAGTTTAGCCGCCGCATTTCTTCCTCTGAGGGACTTTTATCAAGGCAAATGTAAGGATTTATTATGCTGCATTTTCTTATATACAAGAGCCAAGATATCATTGGTTTATCAAGGCTTTTAGATTTGAGAACGTTCATGAATATTCATTATGTGGTTGAAAGGTCAGTCAAGACATGTGGCGGACAAAAAGTGTCATAATTCAAAGTCTGGTAAGACAAAAGTGAACCAGTAATATTCAAGAAATATATATATATATATATATATATATATATATATATATATATTAATAAATTAAAATTTTTTGAATTGGGATCAGATTATGCACACACACACACACACACACATACATACATACATACATACATACATACATATATATATATATATGCAATCTGTGGAGATAATCTTCAAGATAGGGACATATAATGTAGACCTGTTTAACAGCTGTAATATTGGAGTAATCGAGACTTTTCTCATACAGTCTCAGTTACGGTGGACTGGTCATGTCTTGAGAATGTCTGATGACAGGATACCCAAGATCCCAATGTACAGCTAATTAGATCAGGGCTACAGAAATGTAGGACGCTCATGGTTAAGATACAAAGACAAGCTGAAAAGCAACTTGTCAGCTGTCAATAAAGCACATAACACCCTTGAGCGCTTAGCCATAGAGCGGGTAGAATGGAGATCAACGTGTTTTAGTGGACAGCAGTTTTCAATTTGCTTGTCTGAATCATCTTCAATAACCGAGAGCAAAATCTAAAAGATCAGCCAATCTAACAGTGATCTCATCTCACAATCCTCACTCTTGCTCCATATGTGGCCTCCTTTGTAAATCGCGAGCGGGTCTTAAGTGCCACTTAAGATTATCGCACAAAATTTCATAACAGAATCAATTAAGCTGTCAGATTCTCATACGTCGAAATCAACGGGAGAGTCCATTATTACATATATATATATATATATGTATGTGATATAATGGAATATGCATACACCTGTGTTCCCCCCCCCTCCCACTGGAATATGATTGGCCGGTGCCCGTCATAAATACCGACGGAATTGTAGGTACGACAGAGTCAGAAGAGCCTTAGTCTGAGAGCTAAGTCTATTAACGACGCCCATTGGACTACGCCATTGATCTACACTTCTTACCTGCGACTACGACGCGTACCAGTCGATTACTGCTACCATATTCTACTTGGTTATAGTAGCCAAAACCACTTGGCTACTTCGTTCAAATATATCCCTTTCCGGGACATATCAGTATGTATAACGAAATTCCTGAATTTACGAATTCCCCGATTAGCAAATAAGGAAATTATAATATAAGTCAAATAAACTACGCTCAAGGCCAAAGAAAAGAAAATAAGATGAAAATTGTAAAAAAAACCTAAATTGATTGATTTGATGGTTTATGAACCTTCGAAGCCAGAAAATATTTTTAAATTGTAAGAATTATTTGGATGTAATAGTTATTTTACTGATAGGAGTCTTACTAATTAATCCATAGCTAGAGGGAGAAGAGGTGGATTCATATTTTTCCCAAGGGTATTTGCGCGTAAGTGAATTTAGCCAACCCGACTGGAAACTCGGCTCTCCGATTTCCAATTCCGAACCGTTATCTATTACACCAACCTCACATCCAACCTTACAGCACATGGTATTCCCAAGCGGTCACCCATCTAGTTACTGGCCAATTTCGACATTGCTTAACATTATAGGAACATTATTATTATTATAGATAAATAAAAATAAATATAAAATAATAATGAAAATTATAAGTAAAATAAAACAACATAAAAACGTTGCATAAAAAATTAAATAAAAATTAAAAATAATAACAACTCTCCCAGCATGCAACAAACACTATTCCTGTCGGAAATACGGACATCCCGCCAAAAGACGTTAAATTCAATCTCTTCACCACGAACCTTGGTACGAGCAACACGTGTCTTCCTTCTCTATGTGATATGGCTTGTAATACTACGGAGTAAATTTCTCCCTTTTATCTCATGTACCATAAAAATACCTAGGAATCCATCGCTTCCTCCTCTCCACTTGATCGCACAAGTTAAGAATTAACATCAAGTCTGACTGGGCTCTTTAGCTTCGGTTGGCAACCAGTCTAGAAGAACAACTCTGAATTCAAATTTATGTGTAGGGTTAGCAACTCCATCCTGTAAATACGTACTTGATACCGAAACCGTAGCAGCAACATTTAGTGCAGTGAGGCTGTGGCTCTAGACTCCAACAGAGTAGTCTGCAAGGTTAGTAAAAGATAAAATAAAAGTAAGAAGAATTGTAAAAAGCGAAATCAAAGAGATATAAGATTAATTAAAGAAGTGTGTTTATTTTGGAGAATAATTTTCTAAGATTAGTGTAGTATGACACAAGGCCACAAATGTGAGCCACCGAATGAAGATTCAAAACTAATAAGAAAATGAATTACCTATGAAACTAGATTGGACAACTATTCAACATTTTTATTATTCAATTATTGGTATTTACGAGGCTAAGATTTGTATGGCTCAAGATAAAAAGGGAAAGAAATGAGGGTATAAGAAAATTGTGTAACGTTAATCTACTAAGTAAAGAACCGGCTTGCTAGCCTAAAAAATCAGCATTCGAAATTCTAGCTGTAACCTGTCCAATTATGTCAGTTCACAATACAAGTTCTACTTAAAACAGTAACTACATGTCTCATGGTCGAGTCACCAGCATCTAAACTAGTTCCCCGAGAGGGTTTTTTTTCTGGTGAGGAGGATGACGAGATAATCAGCAGCACTAAAAACAAGACCTGTCAAAAAACGAATGAACTTACTTGTAGCGTTAACCACCATCTAGCTAGACTAGGTTTCATAGTTATGTATGCAGGAAGGGCGGTGATAACGCGGTATCACGCGACCAGGGCAGGGGATTACCAGGTGTCCATGACCAAAGTGAGCCTTCAAGTAGGAGTTATGGTTTGACCTAGAGAACGATGGGTTCAGCCAGGTCTACTTGCTCAAGACGCTATGCATGGATGAATAACTCTCCGACCTTCTCCGTGATGTGGTGTAATGGTTAGCAAGCTTGGCTCGCTAGAAAAATTACGACTATTGAGTAGTGAGTTCGATCCTTACTGAGTGCCCAATATTTTCGGCATTGTGCCACATTTAAGCTAGGCTTATAAAATTACCAAATACGCAGATGGAGGTAACTCATCAGAAGATGGTGATGATGATGATCCTTTCTAATGCGGAATCGATACACAAAGAAGAAACCTATGGATAGTCAAGAATCAAGAAGTTCAAAGAAACGTTAAATTAAATAATTGAAAGAATAGAATATTTACCATAGACGCAGAGACTCGTTCTTATTTCCCGCGGATATGAAGTGGAAAGATTACATTGAATGAATTTCTGCTAGAAACAATTGGTTCAAGAAAAAATTTTTTAAGCGTGACACGTACTAGACAATGTTCCCTAGAAAAAGAAAATTGGCTTATGGTGTCGTTCTAGACATTTTTTCTAGAAAAATTGGCTCAAGGTGTCGTTCTAGAAAAAAATTGGTTAAAGGTGTCGTGCTAGACAATTATTTCTCGCCAGAATCTATCTTACATAATTATAAGTCTACCATTCATCAATACATAGAATATTGCTGTCACATCTGGTTTGGTGCTTCTGCTATATACTTAGAGATTCTTGATAAAATCCAAAATGAGAATCTGTAATGTTATCAATCCTGAACTGACTTCATTCACTTTCCCTTTGCCGTAATGTAAATTGCAGTCTCTATAATTTTTTCATGGTAATTAATAGTAGTAGAAAGTCTCGCTTATCGTCTGGTTCACACTCTTCCCTGGTTTTTTGAACAAGAGGAGATGTTTATCCCTTGTTTTCTTTCTAGGAATGGATTTCCGGTTCCTTCTAAAGTCTAATTCAACTCTATACTTCTAACGTCTCCGTCTAAATTCTGAAATTTTATTTACTATTTATTTTTACTCATTAGGAGTAGATAAGTTCGCTTATCGTCCGATTCACACTACTCCCACATATTTCGAACAGGAGTAGAGGTTTATACCTTGCTTCATGTTTAGGATTTGAGTTTCCGGATCCTTTTAAAGTCTTTTCATTCTTTTTCACTCCAAGTAGCCTCTTGTCTTGTGTCTTAGTGGTATTATAAACTTGCTTGGAGTGAACTGATTAAAAAATATTCTGATTAGATTTCCTCTTTTGTATTTCGACTTTACGAATTTAAAGACAATACTAAAGGCACTTAATCTCATCATTTTACTGTTGAAATGACTGGATGTAACCGTAAGTTCTACGTTAACCGTTTCTTCTCTCACACTTCCCACTTTTAGAACTCTCTCCCGACCTTGTTTTCCAGTCAGCGTTGATCTTCAAAAATTTAAATACAATGTCAATCGTTATCTTCTGTTTTCTTAATTCCTGTGTAACCCCCTGTCGTCGACCCTTGATCAGCAGTAACCAAATAATGTCACTCTGCTTGTCGGTCCTCTGGTTCCTTCAGACCACTGCGGTCATTTATCTGGCTCTTCGCTCGTTAGCTCGTGATTCGTTGTCGCTGATAACGTGAAGGTATGCACGGCTCCATTCGACCTAGCTGGCGTTTGTCTGCTCACGACTTTTTACTCATCTGCCACGTTGTGTTTTTGATCTCAAAGTATAAGAAGATCGCTGATGAAGCAAACTGAAGTGAAGACAGTTTGACAATTTGGGAGCTACACACAAAAAAAGAATCCTTTGGAATAAAGAATTAACTCTGGTTAAAAATGTTGCAACGATTTACTTTATATATGATTCGTTAAAGTTGTTATAACTGGGATTTGCAGGTTGTTTTAGTAGTAACTTAAATTTCTAAGTTTTGGTCTTCAAGCTTGGCACAAGATCTTGGTCAAGAGGTCTCGGCGAACGATGCGGATTCCAGTAGCAGTAGTTTGTGAACTCTGTGTGTCTGTCTCTTGTTTGTCCCAAATCCCCAGCTTTTATGGAGTTCTGCGTCCGTCAGTGGTGGGGTTGATTAGGGCCTGGGTTTGATTGTCTTCTACCCTAAGCATCAACCTTTTCTAAATTTCCGTATATAAAAATACATTTACTCGACTGTTTTTCCAAATCTGGGATTGTGCAGCCCCCTTTTGAGAGTGGTCAAAGGGATCAAACCACTCCTTAATTTCAACTTTCTTTATGCCTCACCGCGCATCATAACTCCATATAGGCGGTAACACTCTCTCTCTCTCTCTCTCTCTCTCTCTCTCTCTCTCTCTCTCTTCCTTCTCCCACTTTCTCAGCAGCCAACCCCAGCCTGCTCCCTGGGCTGGAGTGACAAATCCAACTTCCAGATGTCGCAGCGAAAACAAAAAGGATTTTCAGTCATTAATCCTTATCTATAAGATTTACCCATGCTGGGATCTCTCGATTTACCAGACCACTCAAAAAATGGAAAGAAAAATTATTTCTACACTCCTTAAAATGAAAATTTATCTTTTCTCTGTCTTATGCATTTTTTTACGATCGAACTGATCATCTAGCCTTTTTGGCCATGGTCACTTCAAAATATTTTTCCTTACCACTTGTATACAAAGGAATCTGAATTAATGTTTGGATATAAAATTTTCTCTGGACGAATGTCACAGAAATTATAATGACGAACGCGTCCAGTCGACAGTTATCTCTCCGGGGACACCTCTCTTCTGAGTGGTTAATTCAAACCAAATGTTTCTTTTCCTGGCTCTTTTCGTTCAGAGCGATTTCTAAATGTTATTTCGATGACCACCCGGATCTCTTTATCGACAATAGATTTTTTTTTCTATTTGACATCTTCGCAGATACATCAATGGCCTTTTTCTCATCGTCGGAAAGTGAGGAAGGACGGGTAGTCTTGGTTTTGCTCAATCTTACTGAATTCCGGTTAGTTAAATCTGGATTCGATTCTCCATGGAATTATCTCAAAACATGATTTTTCAACGCATTTCGTTTTGAATTTTCTTCTCAACTTTTCAATCCATCTTCCTGCAAATTTCAGCAATTACCATTCCGTTAGTAAAGTCTCTCCTCTTCCTTCTTTCTCTTTTTGTTTGATCACCCCCACACCTCGGAGATCTCAGTATCAAATCTGTCCTTTTATAATAATATCTTTCCGTAATAATGCTTTTCTCATATTCTTTCACTTTCGGTAACCATCTCCCCTTGCGTCTTAGTGGCTTTATCGCCTTGCTTGCAGTGAAAGGATATTTTGCTAGGTTTAATAAAGAGATTATCCAACAGTAGGAAGAACTGTAGATGCAAAAGTAAAGAAGATACACTAAAATCAAAATGTTTTATATCCGGTGTGGAGGTTTCCATCGACAGCCATTTGTAGACGATCCATAATTTGATTTAATTCATTCAGGGGAATGTAAAAATCAAGCGGTCTATTTTAATGATAAATTCGTCTCGTAAGGTTGGTTGAAGTATTAGGTTGCTGGTGTGTCTTTTTGGTCACGGATTCCGGCTGCCTCTCTCGATAACAAGTGCCTAGGGGCCAAAATCAATTGACTTATATTGAAGAACAATCGGGGTCGTCGTTGGAAATTCTGATAATTGATTAATTCTCCCTAAGTCCGACACAATCACTTCCGACACCCTTCCCAATTTTGGCATGGTTAATCCTTCGTCCAATTCCACCGTACTTAATCAGCCATTCCTTTGGTCCGGATCCCTCTCACTGCAACTACCAGCACGTGACCACGCCTCTTATATCATCAGATAATTCTCCTTCGGCCAATTCATGTCGCCGTAAAAATTATATTTTTTTTCTAGCATCAGCGTAGGGTGTGCTATTATTGTAATTGGATAGCGGCTCGGAATGAGAAAACGGAGATCCAAGTTCGAGTTCCAGTCAAATTCGTCACATTTACTTACACGCAAATATATCTGGAAAATGTTATGGGTTAAATGGTAGGACACGTATCAGTAAAAACGTTGTTACCCCCCCCCCAAAAAAATCACAATATTCACACGCAAAAAAAAAAAAATCATTTGTTTACAATCTGTTATATACTGTATTTATGAATAAAAATGGGTATGTCCCAATCCTCATAAATATGTTGGACACTAGTGTAAGCGGTGGTAATCTACTGTCTAAGTAGTCCACCACTATGTTGTGGTGTCCTTCCTCTAAAGAGTCTATGTTAGACTCTTCCGCTTACTATAAGATTAGTAGGACAGAAGGCTTCGGAGAACAGTGAATAGATTGTTCATGTCGAACTCTCTGCCTTGAGCAGAGAGGAACCCGGACGAGGCTTTACCGAGGGGCAAAGTTTCGTCCGGGGAGGTAGACAGGACCTGAACCCGTTTATACGGGTTCGAAGGGAATATTTTTGGCCGAGCCTACGGGCTCGAAAAACCCACGGTAAACTCAGCCTTGTGCCACATACATCCCTTGTGAGGGGGGAGGGCTGTTAAATATAACATTAAATAGATTGGGCGCTAGTTCATTCGATACACTCTTACTAGTCGTACTTACTCTTCTGGTGTACTTACTGTTTAATATACGATATATCTGCAAACCTGGTTTTTGTTATTACTTAGCCATTTACTTGGTCACAATACAATAGCAGTAGTTTACATTCTTCACGCCGCTGGCGAGTATTGTATTTTGTTGATGTCATAAAGATTGCCATTTCATTTCAAACATCCATTTTGGTTATTCCTCATTCAACAACGTTTTCTAGGTTACAACACTAACTGTTCATTATCTATCTATCTATCTCAGGCTGTTCATTATTTATATTAAAGTTCGTATCTATCTCATTTTGTTCTTATCTATCTATCTATCTATCTATCTATCTATCTATCTATCTATCTATCTATCTCAGCCTGTTCATATCTATCTATTTATCTATCTATCTGTTATATACCGTACCTAGGAACACTAATGGCTATGTCCCATAAATATATTGGACACTATTGTAAGTGGTGGGTAATATGATGTCTAAGTAGTCCACCACTAGAAGTGGTTTACCTACTTCACGCCGCTGGCGAGTATTGTATTTTGTTGATGTTATAAAGATTACCATTTCATTTCCAACCTCCGTTTTGGTTATTCCTCATTCAGTAACCTTTTCTAGGTTGCAACGCTTTCTTTCTTTCCTTTTTTTTTTCCTTATTTCTTTCTTTCCTTTTTTTGTGTTGATGTCATTCTTTTATTCTACAACACCCTTCGTACATTTTCTTTCTTTCATATATACCGTACCTATGAACACTAATAGGCATGACCGATCCCCATAAATACATTGGACACTATTATAAGTGGGGGTAATATGCTGTCTAAGTAGTCCACCACTAGAAGTTGTTTACCTACTTCACACCGCTGGCGAGTATTGTATTTTGTTGATGTTATAAAGATTATCATTTCATTTACAACCTCCGTTTTGGTTATTCCTCACTCAGTAACTTTTTCTAGGTTGCAACACAATCCAAGCAACGATTAAAGTGAAATCGGCATGTCGAGTTCGTTATGTTCATTTTTGCTCAAATGGCCTAAGGAAAGATATGAATCCATCTTTTCTCCCACCAACTAGAATTCAAATAACAGAACAAACTGAGCTCTCCAGCCTTGGTTGGCAACCAGTCTACAAGAAGGACAACAAAAAAATCTGTTTGGTGTGGAACTGTCAACTTCACCCTGTAAAGACTTACTTGCTACAGAAACATCAGAGCAAGACCTAGTGTGGTGAGTTTGTGGCCTTATGCTCAACAGATGCGTCTAATAGCACTCAGGAGGAGGATAGACATATACATATTAATACTTTTTACTAAAAGACCCTCTTTAACTCTCTTTACAGTAACAATATTTTTTTAGTAAAGAGACCTCTTTATCGGAACCAAAGGGAATAGGCCACCTCAAAATTGCAGGCCCATGCTAATTGGTCCATATTCTTTAGTAATGAAACCTCTTTATCTGTACCAAGGAGAACAGGCCACCTCAACATTGTAGGCACCGTGACAATTGGCCAGTATTCTTTGGTAATGAGAACCCCTTTGACTCTACCAAGGAGAATAAGCCACATCAAAATCGTTGGCCCATTCCCCGCCACAATGTTCTGGCTATTTTCCTCACCCTTTCCTGGCACAATGCAGGTTAAAAATCACAACACACACACACACACACACACACACACACACACACACACACACACACACACACATATATATATATATATATATATATATATATATATATAATTATTTATTCGAAAATTATAACATATACATGTTATAAAATCACTACAAAAATAGCCATTTTGTTTCAACACTTCTGGTGATGATGTTGAATGTAGAATAAAGTGTTTTAAGAGGTTCAAATCGACCAAACACCCTTCGCTAGGGAAAACGACGCTGTTACATAAGCTGGAATTCCGTATACACCAATCATATGTATATATATATATATATATATATATATATAGAGAGAGAGAGAGAGAGAGAGAGAAATAGGAGATCAGGCGATTCCATCACCTTGGTTAACTTCCCAGTGAATAATGACTGACTACAACTAAAAGTTTCGTGCGTTTTCACGCAATCATCTTTTTTTTTTCTTCTATTTTTTTTGTTTTTTTTTTTGTTGTGAAAATGGGCGATTTATACCGCCTCGGTTAATCCAACATGTTACAATGTGGGTAGCTGATGTGTACATTAATATGCATATACCAACTAAAGGCGGGTAGTGGAGGGCAATGCTGAAAATCACAATTACTCAGTGAAAAAAAGTATTCGATAATATGGTAAACAGTAGATCCTCATCAAAGGAACATAACGCTAAAAACTAAATAGGGTCGATAATAACGGACTTTCAATGCCCCCCATATCAAATAATTTAAATAATGTGTTTTCTTTATACATTATTGAAATAAGCCATACAGATATTTTTTCCATTTATTTATGTTTATTTTAGATACAATTTTTATACACTCTCCACAAATAATATGAACTGCTTCACTATTATGATAGTCCGGTATATATATATATATCACAATCAGTCGTAACTCAGCACCTGAAGATTGCGTTGTGCTACCGGTGAGGAAAACTTGTATATTTATTATTAATATATAATTTATAGCTCTGTTATTTTACAACGAGCACTATTTTATTAACCCCAGCACTCAATGTGTGATAATATATATATATATATATGAAAACGTGTTGGTCTTCTACTAATTCTAATTAATGTCAAGCAAGCATTTCCTTTCCCAGATCGAAATAACTTTAGCGCCACTACATGAGTACTTTACTGAAGGAAAAAAGATGAAAAGTCGTTTTCGAAATTAAGGCATCAATAAAGGGTGATAAAATATTTATGACGTGTAATGGGTCGAGCTAAAATTTAAAGTCGGCAAGGTTTCACTTTTTAAGTTCTTCACTCGTCTGAGTGTTAATGCTTGGTCCGGAGCTGCCCACCTCTCACTCTTCAGTCTTGACAGGGTTCCAAATCGTTTCCCGCGACCTTCTGAATGATGACTTATGTTCTAGCCTACAGCCACTTTGCCACAGACATAATGTCGCTACCGTGTTGCTACTTCCAAGGCCAATGTTTAGACGAGCACCATTCTTTAGTGGTGCTAGCTTAGATATTTGCCGCCAAACTCGTCTTGTCACGTCCATAGGCTTGAATCACCCTCATCCCCTACGTATTCCATTGGCAAAAAGAATGTTCCACCCTAAAAGCTTCCCTGCCACCAAGAACCGCTAATTTGTTGGAGCAGACTCCCCCCCCCGGGGATGTTTCCCCGAGCACTACAACATTAATCTTTCTAAATCCAGGTTTAATCGTTATTTATCCTTATAATCTTAACTTCCTACTTCCGACTTACACCTCATTTTTGGGTGGCTCTTGGTCTCCAAACAAAAAGCTAAAATGTGTCACGTAAAAGCTCCATTAGCACAGTTCAATCTAAAATCACGCAACCCACACGATATTTACTTTGTTAAACTTAGTACAGCACAGTGCCAAATGAAATTTGGGTGGCGCGGTAGGGAGCAGGGCCGATGACAAAGGTTGCGGTCAGTTTATCGCATCCGAGCACTGGATGGCCAAGGAGAAGCAGGGAGAGTTTGTTTGGTAAAGTTGTGTATCGAAATTCTTGCGTCGATACGATATGCGATACAATATATGAAATACGATACTTGATACGATATATTATGTACTTGATTTATTGTAAACAAACCTTGATTTGTATGCATTCGAAATCCTCGTCCTGAACAAATTGTACGTCTAATATCTAATGCTGAACTTTGGCCTAATGCCAAACGCTCGTGTCACTACAATGGTTAACGTGCTGGATTAACGTGCAGAGAATCAGTTCGACTCTCGTCAAAACACTGACTGCACACCCATTTAAAAAGATATATCAATATTTCTTTAATATGGATAGATATTATAAATTGAAGCACGCACGATAATCTATCTATCTATCTATCTATATATATATATATATATATATATATATATATATATATATATATATATATATATATATATATATATCCTCATGTATAGACAACTTTTTATGGTAAGAGTAATGCAGGCCGTCCTTGTTTACGCTTCAAGGACAAACTTAAACAATTTAAATCGTGCAAACAACCCTATAGAGGAGTTCGAACTTGCTGTTGAAAACCGATCAAACTGGGGAAATGCCTGCCACCGAGGTATAGCTAACTTTGAAAAGAATCGTCTCAACCATCTGAAGAAGAATTAAGCAACACTAAATCTCAGGCTAATACATCAGACTATATGACGGTCAACCGTTCAGCATCTCCCTCGTGTGGACTTGTTTGCAAATCCTGCGTAGGATTGTTGTCTCATATAAAACATAAACATAAAAATGAACTGAAAGACACTCATACGTCGAAAACTACGGGAGTAAAAATTATATATATATATATATATATATATATATATATATATATATATATATATATATATATTAAAACGTTATTTTAATGGATACTCACATTTGTGTAGATGCTCTGTTTTTATTTATTTATATATTAAACAGTATATTTATTTATTTACTTCTATTGGCCTGAATATTCGAGAATATTTATAGGATTTCTCGAATATTCTGGCCGGTAGATGTAAATAAATAAATATACTAAAATATATATATATATATATATATATATATATATATATATATATATATATATATATAAAATCAAGATAAAAAGGAAAATTTATCCTAGCTGACGCTTTTCGTTCTCAAATGTAAGAATTTTATTTTGCAGTATTTATAAACAAAAGTAAACATGTCAGTTTTTACAAAATTTTTAAATTTAACCCTTTGAGACTTGCATTCCTGAACGATTCTAACCCTTCCTGCCTGAGCTCCCGAGTCAAAATTTGCAAATAATTGGTATGTAATGTTTCACGGTAGATATAAAAATAGTTAGTGTTTACCCACCATTAAACCGGTAGCTGGGCATTAAGTCATTTTTCACTACCACTGTTCAACCGGTGGCTGGGCATTACGTCATTTTTCTCTACCACCGGTAAAGCGGTGGTCAGGGTTCAAAGGTTTAAGAGACGCTCATAGATATTCATCAGGTTTACTGAAAATTCTAGGTAAGTTATGGATGATGCTAAGTGACGTAATTTAATGCCTGAAAAAATAAAAGTGAGTAATTTTTTTGTCTATTATTTTCCTTTTGCATATATTTTTGTTATACCTGAAATTTCACACACACGCGCACGCACACACACACGCACACACACACGCACACACACACACACACACACACACACACACACACACACACACACACACACACACACACACACACTTGGAGTTATTTCTCTATCGCTATTTCCATGGCAAATATTCTGACTAGCTACATTCATCATCTCCAAAAGTTCAAACATTCACAGCTAAGAGCCATCATGCCACATATACAGGGTCTAATCATTTTCATTCTCTTCATATTCCATTGGTAAGGAGGAAGTTCCCTTCGGACAGTTTCTTCCGAGTGTTACATTTTCTAACTACTTTTTCCTTATTATGCGTTTTCCTTTAAACTTCCTCTTTGATCACATGCTTTGTCTATTGTATTCTCGGTGTTCGTTTTCGTAACCGCCTATTTGTGCTTTGAGTCTCTTCTTCAGATGGGAAGAAATTGTCCAGCATTCAATGCCGTATACAAGGACAGATGTGACAACAGCTCAGCACAATAGCGTACAGAAAGGTGGGTGTAGAGTGTGCGACGGTCCCTGACATCCATATAGGGAGGGCATCTAATCAAAGTGTGAAATAAAAATTTAGTTTATATTTAATTTGAATAAAATGTTTATTTCCTGTTTCATCTGTTTTTATATATTTTAAAATATCTTCCTTTCTCACAATTCTCAGTACTAGTCCCTATAGTCCCACCCACACTACTTCAGTCTTAGGGGCATACAATCAAGGAGTTGGCTCCGGGCATCACCAAACCTCTGCATGTCACTGGTTCAGCACTCACTTCTTTGTTTCTAACATAATTTTCTTGTGGGGTAACTGGTCATAGTTAAGTGTAATTGACAAAATTTCCAAACAAACGTAATTGACAAAGTTCTCAATGAACAATAAGAAAAGGAAGAAAAAGAACAAAGAAAATAATACCAAGTAAACAATATATATAGCAAAGGAAAAGTAATAAAGCGAATATTTCACAAAGCAAGAATTGTGTTCACACGGTAAAGGGATACATTCAAATGGTTATAGCGTTCTGACTTCAAGACAAGAAAAAATATGGTGAATGAGTCCAAGAATTGTTCATTTTTATTGGTTAGGAAGAAATCCCAGCATTGATCTGCAGTATTTGTCTATACATTTGTAAAGAGAGATGTTCTTAGCACCAATTCCAGTTGACTGGAACCAACATTTCCTATGTCTTAATACTTTCCTTAGTTTCTCGAAGGCACTTTTGATATTATAATTAGCCTAGGGATTTCCGTGTCACATCGTCATGTCGTCTGTTACTACACTATCTTTTCTGCACCTGCATAATTTTGACGCCTACAGTTCGTATATAACGCTTTTAACTGTCCCCCTTGCTGACTAATATACATTCTGCCTTCTTATAGTCGATAGTTAGTCCTTTCTTCTTGCTTTCTTTCGCTACTCTGTCTAGAAGTTCTAGTAGTTTTTTTTCTTCTGAGTCCGCCACCAATACAGTGGCATCCGCATATCTTATGTTATCATGGCCGCCGATAATAACTCTCAGTGACTTATTATGGCTCATGGTCAATTGTGTAAGGGATCGAGGTTGTTAAATCCGCTATTAAAGGAATAGAAAGGATTCCATGATGGCCGAAGAGTCCGACAGTCAAAATGTTGATTCCTGATAATGGTTTTCTTCTAGTAGAAAAACTTTAAAGTAAAAACGAAACAAATGCAACCCTTTTTAAAATGAGCTTGACGATAAAAGAGCATTTTGGGCAGTCATGTTGCAAAATGTATTTTGCACTGCCTATATATATATATATATATATATATATATATATAAATCTATGTATTTAAACGTGTGTATGCTTATCGTTATATCTATCTATCTATATATATGCATTTACATACAGAGTCTTATACATATTGATATATATATATATAGTTGCACTTTATTAAACTAACCATATATATATATTTTTTTTATTGTAATTATCTCTGATTTTTCAAATCTTACAAGATATATGAATATGTCTCTGTCTGTCTATATTTCTGAGATGAGGTATTATGTACATTATTTACATTATTCGGACTATTGTCCTCATCTTTGTCGCCATATTAAATATCCATTAAACATGGCACGTGGAACTAGAACAGTCTACCCCAGTGAGCGAGATAAAGGGTTCAGTTCGACATTCCAACCACCTGAAGAAGGCCGGAGCGTACAACGGCCGAAACGTTGTAATAAATATGGCGACAAAGATGAGGACAATAGTCCGAATAATGTAAATAATGAATATGTCTCTATTGTTGTGAGTGCGATCCTCACTGGGTGCCCTACATTTTGGCCTACAGTAAGCTTAATTTTGAGACCCTCGCGAAGAGCAATATGATTGGATTCTTCCGGTTGCTCCAGTACTGTGGCCTTGTGCCAGACGAGGGAAGGCGGTGACCCTGGCGTAGTCGTTAGCGGTACCGAACACGACGATCCTAGTTCTAAAGAAAATGTGATTGTAGACAATTGACATGGCGCTCTAGTTATCAAAATAGACTCCCGGATCAATTCGCTAATGTCTTGAATTAAATCCTCATTAGATACGTTAAGTGTTATGTAGGGTTACTACGTGGTGTTGTATTAGCACAAGAAAATGCAAGAATTGAAGTTCTTGGGGCTATGCAAGAAAGATAACGGCTAACTCTAGAAGAGGTCAAAATTTAATTAGTGTATAACATCTCCGAGTTCAATCAGAGACCTTAGAAGTATAGAGTTGAAGTAGACTTTTGCCAATATAGGATTCAGTGTGCCCTGCTGGAGGAGATGAATTCACACCTTTTCCTAGGCTATTTGGGTATAAAGTGAATGTAACGAACCCGATTGGAATTCGAACTTGTACTGAATTTCATTACGCTTAATAAATAACAAGATACGCAACTATACGCGTACAGGAGGTGGTGCTGAAATGATCTCGGCTCGACAAACGTCAACAAAATTTAAACAAATGACCAAATAACGGTCGACAAATTTTCAGAATCACTTCGTAGAATGTGCTCAGAACAGTTGCGCATAAACGCAAGCATGACGTGTCTAACGTCTCACACCCTTTTTTTCCTCGGGTTGGACAAAATTGCCGAAGGGTGCCAGAAGGAGTTAGTGGCAGATAAATAAGGTACTGATGGGAGGTTACTGCTGAAAAGCCCTAAACAAAAGGACAAGGAAGGTCAGTTTTCCCCTTACTTCACCTACCTTAATCTTTTAAGCTCTGAAGATTGCACTGAGGCGTGAAACTGATAGTGATCATGAAGTGTTAATTCTTATGCCTACAATCAATCTATCCCATTCTCTTTCATTTCTACCTATCTATATCTCTATCTATCTCAGTATATATATATATATATATATATATATATATATATATATATATATATTACAATATATATATATATATATATATATATATATATATATATATATATATATATATATATATATATATATTGAACAATAAAAAAATATTAAAAATTAAAATCTTCAGACACACTGGGTTGTATATTAATATTCTTTCGTTTTTATTATTATTTCATTTAGATTCCTCGAGTAGTTCCGGCCAACATGGCCATCATCAGGAGAAAAGAATTTTCTGCTTGCTGGTAGCAGTGAGCTGCAGAAATGAATGTCTTGATGGAGAAAATGAACTTTTGTCTGTAGTTTTCATTTGTTTTTTTTTTTCATTTTTTTTTTTATTTTTTAACATGAATTTTGGTCAGACCTTGTGTTGGTCAAACAGTCTCTTTTAAGTTGTTATTTAAGGTAAGAGCTGGATGGATTCATGCTGCTCTGAACATATATATATATATATATATATATATATATATATATATATATATGAGGAAATATAGTCTTAAGATGTGCTATATTTATGGGATAAAGTGCTCAATATCAGAGACAGGGCGTGTGTAAATATAAAAGTCAACATAGAAGTCAACACTAAACGCAATCGTCAGGCCTGACGATTGCATCTAGCATGAAATAGCCTGTCGCCTCTAAGTGTTGACTTCTATGTTCACTTATATATATATATATATATATATATATATATATATATATATATATATATATGTTTTTGTATGTATTGTGCATTTGGACGGCAATCCTCTTTTATACAAGTTTCATTAAAGTCGACTGATAAAAGCACTGCGATTTTTTATTTAATTTTTCTTGTGTTCATACAAGTTTTCTTTCCTGGACGCAAAGTCTATAAAAACTTTCCAAAAGTCCTGCATGTCCAAGCGCTTTCGGCTATTTAGGCATTATCAAGGACGTGTTTTTTTTTTTTTCGTTTTTTTTTTTTAACTAAATGTGTTAGTTTTCTTCTATGTATGTATCCGAAGTTATACGAATAAATTTTATTGAAGCTTCATATATCATCAATCAACAATGCGACAAATCACATTTATTTGTATTAATCCTATTAATTCTCTATCTCTGATATCGGCCATTTTATTGCAAGGACTGTTTACCTTAAATGGCGTTTCTTTCAGATTTTCACTTACTGACAGCATTTTTGGCTTTGCACTATTTTTATTATCGTTATATGTCAATATATGTGGGTGTATGTATGTGTCTTTATCGGTGTCTGTGTGTATGGTAACTTGGATGCACATTTTATTGTGTATGTATGTTGGGTTTTTTTTGTAAGGGGTTGTGGAGATATTTCCTGCCTCGTCACTTTTTTTTGTGTGTATATATCTAAATACGTCTGCGTGCTTATGTATTATAATCTGATTGTGTATGTATTGTCTTTTGCAAGATGTCATCCTCCTCTGCCGATGTCTAGAGTTCAAATGTATCTATGTTGTCATGAAGTTCAGAGCAATAGTTGATCTTAACGTTTATTCCAACTTAATTTCAATAAAAACAAAATAAATAGAATTACATATGTGTTTTTTTCTTTTTTCCTTAGTAATTTTATAATTTTAAACTTAATAGAGATTAAATTTAAATTTTTAAAATAGGTAATTTTTAATTTCAAATTTTATCGTACAATTTAATACTTATTAGTTAGAATAAATTCTATTTTAGTCTAACCCCAACATTAAGGCATTAAATAGTTATTATAACCTTAGTTCGTTGTCAAGTTTTTTTGAATTCTCGTATACTTGTATTTTGATTGGTCATTCCAGCTTATGTAACAACGTTTCCCCTTGCGTGGGGTGGTTAATTGATTCGAACCTTTTAAAACCTTTTATTCTACATTCAACATCATCACTTGATAAGACACCAGAGGTGTTGAAACAAAATGGCTATTTTTGTAGTGATATTATAACATACTCATTATGTTATAATTTTCGAATAAGTAATTATATATATATATATATATATATATATATATATATATATATGAGATAACGATATACATTTTTTTATATATCAAGAACAATATTAAGGAAAAATGTATGTCAAAGTGAAAAAAGTTTTTTGTAACTCGTTTCGTCCTTTAGGATTCCATCAGACTAAATTTCTTATGTTGGTGCAACTACGCATGCGCTCGAACAAGGGATACTGAAAATTTTTAAATTCAAAAAGTTTTGTTTTTTTTATAATCTAACCGATCTTTTTCTTTCAGTTATAAACAGGAAAAAGGGATAAAGCTCCACTTCGTGTTCAAATACCGGGGAGGAGTGTGAATCGGACAATAGGCGTACCTATCTACTCCTATTGCGGAACATATATATATATATGGAGAAATATAGTTTTAAGGTGCGCTATATTTATGGGATAAAGTGCTCAATATCAGAGATACACCGTATGTAAATATAAATATAAAAGTGAACATTGAAGTCAACACTCAGAGGTGATAGGCTGTTTCATGCGAGACGCAATCGTCAGGTGTTTTGCTTTTTATTTTTTAATATTTTCTTATATTATTATATTATGAAGGTGATAAGAAATTAAAAATGTAAGATATGCTTGATTTTATTGTTTTAAAAGACAATTCATTTGTAATTGGGTAGCTAAAATAAAATAGCTAAATTTATTTGAATGACTTTATTAAATTGTATTATTATCAATGATTCCCCATTAGTACATTATTTTATTTCACCCCGGCCCCTCTCCGCAAATTTTTCCCCTCAGCAATTAGTCTAAAAACTGACTATGGAGCGAAAGAAAGAAAGAAAGAAAGAAAGAAAGAAAGAAAGAAAAAAAAAAAGAAAGAAAGAAAGCACACGTTCACGCTAACAGGGATTTCCCAGCCTTGATTCGTCTCCACCCAACGAATCCGCTATTCAAGTACCCAAATATCTGTTACTTGAATCCTCTCCAGGCTCAGACAATTTGCCACTCCCTTTTACGCTAACCTAATCACACAGTTGCCCTTCCCCTTGATCCCAGCAGCGACCCACAATAATTCAATCCCTCGGCATACACACGCATACATACACAACTCAAGACATGCATTGTTTTACGTGTGATAAAAAACATCGGCAACGGATATGTCACTGATACATTCAATATCCTCTATTTACACAATTCGAACAAAGAAAATAAAGGCAAATTATTATTATTATTATTATTAATTTTTGATTCGTATTTACTTTCATCTTCATTTTTTATTCGATGAACCATTGTCAGCTATTATTATCAATTTTTAACTAGTATTTACTAAAATATTTACTTGCATCTTAGTTTTTATTTTATTTTTCCATTGAAAAAATAAAATGTCAAGCATTTTTTACAAGTATTTCATATATATTTGCATATGATTTTTATTAGATGTAACATTATAATTGAGTTTTGACTGAATCAAGCATTATTATTAATTTTGACAAGCATTTAATTCCATCTTCATTTTTTATTAGATGAAGCATTGTCAATCATTATAATTAAAATGTTTGACTAGCATTTACTTTCATCTTTATTTTTATTAGATGAAGCGTGGTCAACCATTATTATTATTTTTTGATTTAACATTATGGATAAAAATAATGAATTTTATATAGTTTTTTTTTTCGAAACTTAGCATAAGCAAAACAAATTCACGAATTTTGTAGAAAAAAAGAAAAGACCCCAGAACGACGCCAAAATCAGCGAAAATATTTCGTTATTTAATGTGAAGTCTTGGTTTGATATAGTAGACTTGCTCCTTTAATCAATCTCAAAGAAAAATGAAGTCACAGGGTGTTAAGTCAGGACTCCTGGCTTGCCACTCCTCTTTACTTTCATCTTTATTTTCTATTAGATGAAGCGTTGTTAGCCATTATAATTAATTTTTGACTAGAATTTACTTTCATCTTCATTTTTTCATTAGATGAAGCGTTGTCCACCATTATGATTAATTTTTGATTAATATTTATTTCCATCTACGTTTTTTATTAGATGAAACATTATCAACCACTATTATTCATTTTTTTTATTAAATGAAATATTGTCAAGCCTTATTAATGTTTGAATAGTATTTATTTCAGCTTTTAGTATTTGTAGCCATTATTCTTAAATTTTTACCAGTATTTATTTTCCTCTTTATTTTTTCAGTGGAAAAATTATCAACCATTATTATTAATTTTTTTTATCATTATGTACTTTCATTTTTAATTCCATGAAGCATTGTCAACCGTTATTACTGATAATAATAATAATGCAATCCTTTACTCACTTAGAATCCAGTAGATGTGTAGAAAAAAGAAAAGAAGACCCCGGAATGACGCCAAAATCAGCAAAAATATTTCGTTATTTAATGTGAAGTCTTTAACCAACCTCAAAGAAAAAAGTCACAGTGTGTTAAGTCAGGACTCCTGGCTGGCCACTCATACATAAAATAAGGAGTTACTCTTCAGTCAATATATACATATATATATATATATGCAGGGTGTATCAAAAATACATTTCAAAAATTTGAAGCGAGTTCCTAAAACCAAAACAACAACAAAAGTCCATATAAATATATGTCCGCAAATTCTTCGCTTTTGAGTTATTAAGTTTAAAGAAAGTTTACGGTAGATGGCGCTGTGTTGCCATGTAGACTATGTTAATCGTGTCATTGGTGTACATTTGTGGCAGTCGTCAAGGTTTAACGTATGTAGTAATGAGTTAACTGAGACGTGTTCCGTTTAATACTGGCAGGATATTCATATCGTAAGCAGAAAGATATGATGTTTACATACGGCAGCGCGAATGGTAATGGAGACGAGGCTACACGGCTGTATCAGATTGCGTTTCCAGGCCGAAGGCAGCCGAGTCATCCAATCATTGCTGCTGTTTATTGTCGCGTTGCTGAGACAGGATCCATTACCATAAACTATGAATTGAAGAAGAACTAGATCCGCTCGTACGGCTGACCACGAAAAACACATTCTACAGGCTGTCAGAGACTGTTCACATATCACTACACGTCAAGTGGACCTAACATGTTGTACATCGCCCAGTACCACATGGAGGATACTTCAAGAGCAGCTCCTGTATCCGTATCATTTACAACGTGTGCAAGGTCTCTCACTCTCTGATCACTCACCACAGGAGAACTTCTGCCAATCCGCTGTCTGTGTCTTCAGTCTTGTTTATGGATGAGGCAACATTTGGAAGAGATGGAACAACAAATTTACACAACCAACATCTGTGAGCGGAACGAAATCCCCATGGGAGAATACAGGATAGACATCACCATCAGTTTACGATTAACGTGTATGCTAGAATTACAGGAGCTATCTACAGGGACTTTATTTCGAACACACTTCTAGACCTGCTAGAGGATGTACCCCTGCTAATACGAAGACGCATGTGGTTCATACATGATGGGGCTCCAGTACATTTTAGTCACATTGTTCGCGATGCGCTGGCTGACATGAACATTGGATAGGTAGGGGAGGACCGGTTCAATGGACTGCACGTTCCCCCGAACTCAATATTTGGGATTTTTATCTGTGGGGCCACCTAAAAAAAATTGGGTTTCTGCAGCAGACATTAATAATGCAGAAACACTTCATCAATGAGGTACAACAATGGCCATTTGAACATATATTTATATGGACATTTCACCTTGTTTTGGTGTCAGGAACCTGCCCCCAAAGCTGGTAAAAGTACTTTTGATACACCTATATATATATATATATATATATATATATATATATATATATATATATATATATATATATATATAACACCTTAAGACTATATATAAAGGTGTACTATATTTATGGGATAAAGTGCTCAATATCAGAGATAGAGCGTGTGTAAATATAAAAGTGAACATTGAAGTCAACACTTAGAGACGACAGTCTGTTTCATGCTAGACGCAATCGTCAGGCCACTTGACTTATGTATAAAAAATACTATATAAATTTCACTATTTTTATATATAATGTGAATTATATGAATGTGTTAAAACTGAATTTGTTGAAATTACTCAACATTTTAACAACAAGTTGACGTCAAAAAATGACGCAAAACATTGTTGATTTATTTATGATGGAATGATCTATTATGACATTTGTATTTAGATACATTTTATTTATTTTCAATTTTTACTAGTTGAATTGTTCATCTATATTGTATATAATCCATTATTGTACATAATTAGGTTACAATAAAATTTATATTTTATATGAATATTAACTTATGCAAATTGAGATGTAGTAGGGTGGGGGGTACGTATTATATAATGGTTGCGATACGAGACCCTTACACAGGCCCTGCTTAGCATTGAGTTACGCTGGCTTATAGTCGTTTAAATATGAAATAGTGAATATTGTAGTATCTTGTTTACTATTTAATAATCATATTAATTCAGGAATATACAAGGTCAAGGATAGAATGAAGACGAGAAATTATGCCGGGTAACACTTGAAGCTGTTACGTGAGGAGCTCAAGGCCAGACTTCCCAGATAAGTGCTTTTTTTCCGATAAGATAATCTTTAAAGCTTTTATTTCATTAATGTTCACCAAATACAACGCACAAAAGCGACTAAAGGCAGAGGTCTTTTTTTTTAGCGATCTTATGGAGGTACCTAGGTTTACTGTATGATGTTGTATGAGCATAAGAGAAATCAAGAAATGCAGTTTATAAGGTTATGTAGGAAAGATAACGGCTAAGCTCTGGACTTGAAGAGGTTAAGATTGCACTGATCGGGAAAATCCTCTTGTGTTGCTAGTTCTCCTAGTTGAGGAAATTATTCAGCATTCACCTCCATATTGGATGATTGATATTACTAATATGCTTATGACTATACTTACCATACGTCCCGATTTTGTCCCAGTGATGTGGGTTAACTCTATAGACACCCCACTGGAGAGTACAGGGTCACCGCGCTAAGGTCAAAGCCTCACTACACTGTGTATTGTTGCTGGGGTCTCCGTAACTTAATTTTTACATAGTGGTGTTGCTAGCCCCAGACCCCAACTGGTTTTGAATTCTGAGGTGCTCTACTTGACAAAACATGAGGGTCAAAAAAGAGAACCCCTACCCCACCCTCCTTGTCGTATCCACATAAAGTCCTGTGTTCGCAGAACACTATCATCGCCTAAAGGAGAAATGTAGTTGATATACTGTGATTTCTCTCACGAAATGAACCAATCGATTCTTGGTCGGTAAAAATTAAGTTACGGAGACCCCAGCAACAATACCCAGTCTGGTGAGGCTTTGACCCTAGTGCTGTGACCCTGTACTCTCTAGGGAGTGTCTATAGTTAGCTGGCGTGGTGGAGAAATGTATTCATGCCTTTCTCCAAATAACTTATAAGACAAAATGCATGGTCATCAGCAAAAAGATAAACCCGAAATGCGATTTACAGGAAGGGGACACTAAAATCAAGCAGGTGCGGAAATTTAAATATCTGGGAAGTTTTTCTGACAGAGGACGGAAAGTACGACGCTGAGATCCGAAGACGGATGGCCAAAGACGCATTCCAAAAGCTAGGCAAAGTATTACGAGACAGGAGGCTTTCGTTGGTGTTATGGTCCGGTTCCTTGTACCACGGTGATAGTCCAAGGTAGAACCAATAAAGAAGAACTCGAACACAGGTATGGAATAACACAGATATATTACAAACAGGAATATATACAGAGAAGTAGAAGTGTTAGCATGAACAATCAGGTTTAGTAGAGAGAACAATGTAGTCTCGACCAGTATCACTATTCCAATGTCTTGCAGTAATTGTCTGAACGCGACTCTGTTGCGGACTGCCTCTGACTCGATTCTCGACTCGACTTGAACTACTGACTCGACTTGAACTACTGACGATTTTCAGTCACCCACCACTGGGGCATCATGTGACACAAGGTCGGTTATTTATTATGGTTTCTCCGAGCCCGTGGGCTCGGCCTAAAAATATGCCCATTGAACCCGTATACACGGGCTCAGGGCCGGTTTACCTCCCCGAAAGAGACTCCGCCCCTCGGCGGAGCCTCGTTCGGGTTCCTCCCCGCCCGAAAGCAGAGAGTTCAACCGATCTGTCGTTCAAGAGTTGAGCGACTGACAGAATTCAGTCTCCCCCCCACTGGGGTAACATGTGACACAAGGTCGGTTATTTATTGTGGGTTTCTCGAGCCCGTGGGCTCGGCCTAAAAATATGCCCGTTTTAACCCATATAAACGGGTTCAGGGCCGGTTTTACCTCCCCGAAGGAGGCTACGCCGAAGGGCGGAGTCTCTTTCGGGTTCCTCTCCGTCCGTAGACAGAGAGTTGAACCGAACAGTCGCTCAGAAAGTGAGCGACGGACTATATTTAGTCGTCCCCCACGAGGGCGTCATGTGGCACAAGGCCTTTTTAACGTGGGCATTTCCGAGCCATTAGGCTCGGCCAAAAAAGCCCATTTGAACCCGTATAAACGGGTTCAGGGCCGATTTTACCTCCCGAAGGAGACTCCGCCCTTCGGCGTAGCCTCCTTCAGTTCCTCTCTGTCCATAGACAGAGTGTTGAACCGAACCGTCGCTCAGAAAGTGAGCGACGGACTATATTTAGTCGTCCCCCACGAGGGCGTCATGTGGCACAAGGCCTTTTAACGTGGGCATTTCCGAGCCATTAGGCTCGGCCAAAAATAGCCCATTTGAACCCGTATAAACGGGTTCAGGGCCAGTTTACCTCCCCGAAGGAGACTCCGCCCTTCGGCGTAGCCTCCCTCGGGTTCCTCCCGCCCGAAAGCAGAGAGTTAAACCGAACCGTTCGCTCAGAAAGTGAGCGACGGACTATATTTAGTCGTCCCCACGAGGGCGTCATGTTGCACAGGGCCTTTTTAACGTGGGCATTTCCGAGCCATTAGGCTCGGCAAAAAAATAACACATTTGAACCCGTATAAACGGGTTCAGGGGGAGTTTACCTCCCCGAAGGAGACTCCGCCCTTCGGCGTAGCCTCCTTCGGGTTTCCTCCCGCCCGAAAGCAGAGAGTTAAACCGAACCGTTCGCTCAGAAAGTGAGCGGCGGACTCCTTGCCTGCTCCTGAGGCGCAGTATTTATTAAGTATGGAATAGTCCATTATTATTATTATTATTATGGGTAAAATCCCATAACAGTTGGTAACAAAGAAAAGAGTACTAAACTGCTACGTGATATTTGTCCTCCTTTACGGCAGCGAATGTTGGACGGTCTCCTCAAAGATGAAGAAGAGACTCGAGGCAACAGAAGTATTGTTCTACAGAAGGATACTAAGGATGTCATGGACTGAACATATGGCAACGATGAGGTTTTGGAGAATATGCAAACAAAGAGGAAACATACTTAACGTTAGGAAGAGGCAATCAAAATTTCTGGGATACGTAATGAGAAAGAAAGGCTTTGAAAATCTGATACTCACAGAGCGGATAGAAGGAAAGAATGACAAGGGAAAGCAATGCATGACATACTTAACGGGCTTAAGCAAGTGGATAGCAGAACAGGGTCTGGGAAAAATAACAAAATGACAAAACTTATTGAGAGCTACAAGGAACAGGAAGATGTGGAGAGTCATGATTGCCTACGTCCTGAAGGAACACAGCACATAAAAGAAGAATGGCTTCAGCTACGATTTGAATGCACCAATCACATTTATCCGTGCCAATAACCGCTACGCTATGCACACATCCTCATCCACAGTCGTAGTTATATAAGTTATCAATATGTGTGTGTGTGTGTGTTTGTGTGTGTGTGTGTGTGTGATAGATAGCGAGAGAGAGTGATTGATTGAGTGAGTGAGTGAATGAGAGAGAGACAGCTGTGAAGCCTATATTCGCGTTTCAAATAAAGAGGCCTTGGTTGGAATGATGGAGGGACTTGGTTTGAGTTTTTTTTTTTTTGTTTTGTTTTTGTTAAGTAATTTTCGCTAAGAAAAAGCTTCGTCATGGAATTCTCACCATCTAAATTAAGTGGGTGAAAAAATATTTCCTAAATATTTAATAAAAAGGGGAGTGAAAATGAAGATTTCCCGGATTTTTCCTCCAAAAAACGAATAATCGTCCCGGTTCGACTGTTTGAAACGATAAGGTAAGTAATGTTGGATTCTGAAAACATTCGACACTTAGAAACAAAAAAAAAATAAAACAAGCAGACAGATATGAACAGACCTAGATAGATAGATAGATAGATAGATAGATAGATAGATAGATCTGAACAGAATGAGATAGATAGATAGATAGATAGATAGATAGATAGATAGATAGATCTGAACAGAATGAGATAGATAGATAGATAGATAGATAGATAGATAGATAGATAGATCTGAACAGATTGAGATAGAAGACTGGTATACTTATATGCTTATCTAACATAAGACGATAAATTTGACCACCAAGTGAGGATCAAACTGATTATACAAGTTTAAAAATGCTTGACTCGTTCACAAACCATTACTCTAGAATGAGGTGTCCGCCCTACAGGCATTTACTATGCTTATATTAGTCTGACACAAGACCACAAATATGAGGAACCTAAACATACCGTTGGCCCTCGGGGGTAGTACTGGCCACCGTATTTCGAGCCCGTGTGTCCATTACAAAAGAGCGACAGACGTGGCGATTCGTCAAGGAAAATCGATCGGTAAAATAGCGAAGATCACCGAATAAAAATCGATTGGTTCGATTCGTGAGAGAAAGCGCAGTGTATCAACAACATCCCCCCCTCTGCCGGTGACTGTTCTGCGAATACAGGACTTTATGTGGAGACGATAAGGAATGCATGGGTGGGGGTAGGGGTTACCTTCCAGTTGACTAATGGTGTAGAAGTATAAACAGTCCCCTGTTTGTTATTGAGATGCTGATGCTGTTGGGATGCTGATTATCGACGTTTTAGAAATAAAACTAAATACATAAGCGCACAAGTAAATATAAGTATTTGTTTTCGACCACTGGTTCTCAACCTTTTGGGGCCATGCCTCCACCGGAGACTCTCTAAAATCCTTTTAGTCGGAGTTGGAGTTGACTTTTTGAATAATAAGAATTATGTCACAGATTGGTGGGGGATGTGACATGTAATTCTTATTATTCATGCCTAAAGTGCTTAAAATATTCAGACTTTTATATTTCTTTCAATAACTGATGGTAAATAAATGATTTTAACTCATGTTTTAACAATTGATGATGGAAAAGATTGTCTTCACAGTTGAGAGTTGCTGTAATGGAATGACCCACACTCCCTATCGCATATGTGGGCTGACTGTATCGGAAGATATATATAGTGAGCATAGGATATACCGGTGACTTGCTTCGGCAATTACGGCCTTGTGCCACATCTGACCGCGTGGGGTGGTTGGCAAATATCCTTGCTTCGGCAATTAGTTGGAGATTCGAACACTCTCCCTTCGGGCAGAGAGGATCCCAGGCGAGGCTATGCGGAAGAGCAAAGTCTCGTCTGGGGTGGTAGACAGTTACCCGACCCCGTGTATACGGGTCTACGGGGAATTTTTGCCTGAGTCTACGGGCTTGGTTTTTCCCCGCATTAAAAAACGGCCATGTGCCACATCCTGCTTCGCGGAGAGGTAAGGTGAATATCCTTTGCTTCGGCAATTAGTTGGAGATTCGTCTCCAGCTAAACTAGTCGAACTCACTGCCTTCGGGCGGGGAGGAACCCAGACGAGGCTATGCCGAAGGGTAGAGTCTCGTCTGTGGTTATAGACAGTTACCCTACCCCGTCTTTTACGAGGTCCGCGGGGAATTTTTGCCGGAGCCTACGGACTCGGATACCCCACGTTAAATTCGGCCTTGGCGGTTGGCAAATATCCTTGCTTCGGTAATTAGTTGGAGATTCGTCTTCAGCTAAGGTAGTCGAACTCTCTGTCATCAGGCAGAGAGGAACCCTGACGAGGCTTTGCCGAATGGCAAAGTCTCGTCTGCGGTGGTAGACACCTACCCGACCCCGTAAAAACGGGGTCTACGGATAATTTTTCCCGAGTTCACGGGCTCGGTTTTAAACCCGCATTAAAAACAGCCTTGTGCCACATCCTGCCCCGCGGGCTGGTGAGGTAAAAAACTTTGATTCGGTAATTAGAGATTCGTCTCCATCTAAGCTAGTCGAACTCTCTGCCTTCGGGCAGAGAGGAACTCCGACAAGGCTATGCCGAAGGGCAGAGTTTCGTCTTAGGTGGTAGACAGCTACCCGGCCCCGTTTTTTTACGGCGTCTACGGGGAATTTTTGCCCGGCTCTACGGGCTCGTATACTACACGTTAAATTCGGCCTTGTGCCACGTTTGACTGCGTGTGGCGGTTAGCAAATATACTTGCTTCGGCAATTAGTTGGAGATTTGTCTTCAGCTAAGCTAGTCGAACTCTGCTTTCGTGCAGAGAGGAACCCAGACGAGGCTATGCCAAAGTGCAGAGTTTCGTCTGGAGTGGTAGGCGGCTACTCGACCCCGTGTATACGGGGTCTACGGGGAATTTTTGCCCGAGCCTACGGGTTCGGTTCTGCCCCGCATTAAAAAAAGGCCTCTGTGTTAAATGTGTGTTGTTATTTTTTACATTATCTGCCTTCATAATAATAAAAAAATATTTACCGGCAAAATAACCTGAGAGTCTATTTTGCCGGGAGCGGTAAAATAAGCTTAAAAGCGTGTTTGTCTATTTTATCGGAACGGGAAAATAACCTCCTCCTATTTTTAAATAAACTGTATGAAACAAAATAGAAAAAATTCGTGATAATGCTTGTTTGGGGCCAATACTCAGAACTTGACGGTTTGCTATGGACAAATCTCACAACATGTCTATGTGGAAAGGGAGGCGTGCGACTGGACCAAATTGTTCTGTTTTCTATTGTTCATATATCGATGCGTTTTGTGTCATGTGCAGGAAGCTGGGAATATTTCAGTGGTCCGTCATTGTTAGGCCCATTATTGTCAAATTTCCGAGTTTTACAGACGATGCCGTGCTAGATCAAAGAAAGAGAAAAAGAAAGAAAAAAATAGATAAATGTATAATTAAGTGTCGTTTTGCTTTTCTTATCTGACAGAAAAATAAATTTATTTTTAATATTTATATATTTCTGTATTCTTTTTGACAAACACCTTTCTTTTGTTTTTCACAAATTTAATCAATCATAAATATTATTATTTTAGTCATTGCAACACCCACACACACATTAGTAGCTCAATCTGTAAGATTGCATTAAAAAAAAAAGCAATATTTGGTGTTTAGTCGTCAGTTTTTCCTGTATCACCATAAGTACTTAGTTCGTGCAAAATCACTAGAACTGAAGCATAAAGTAATGGTAAGGCAAGTGGGCTGTATTAAGAAAGGCCAAAAATTTGCACATAAATTTACATTAAAGGTAAAAAAATTGAATAAACCCTGCATTTCTTTAAAAAAAAAAAAAAAACACCTTAAAATAAGATTTTTTTTTTTGTATTTATAAAGTAAGAGATAAAATTTCACTCACTACATCACTTTTTTTTTTTCAGGATCCTCTTACTACCAAAAAGTTCAAATTTGATTCGTCTTCGTGGTGGTTTTATTGCCAAAAACAAAATATGATGCTGTTGTATGAATAATTTATAATAGTTAAGTGCATATTTTTGTCAAAATAAAAGCAAATACACTGAGACCTGACTATTAATGCATTGACTGTAATTATTGAAATTTTATCTTTTACATAAAAAATAGAAAATATCTCATTTTAAGGTGCTTTTTAAAGAAATGCAGGGTACCCCAAACGTTTTGCCTGTAGTATATATATATATATATATATATATATATATATATATATATATATATATTAGGCTCTTGAATAAGTTCTCCCTGATTTTTCATGAAAAGTAATGTTTTATTTACAAAAATTATGAAGAAATTGAAAGTATTGTCCATCGCTAGCTACTACTTTTTCTCATCTTTCCGGCAGCATCTGAATTCCACGTCGGAAAAACGACACGTCTTTTGAGTCTAACCACGAGTCGACCCATTTTTTGACATCTTCATAAGGATGAAAGTGCTGCTTAGCCAAGCCATGTGCCGGAACAAGTGATAATCGGACGAGGCAATGTTTAGTCAATATGGCGGGTGGGGTAGGGCTTCCCATTTAAACGTTTCCAAGTAGGTTTTCACCCGTTTTGCAACATGTGGCCTAGCGTTGTCGTGTTGCAAAATCACCTTGTCGTGTCTCTGCTCGTATAGCGACCGTTTTTTCTTCAATGCTCGGCTCAAACGCATCAATTGTAGTCGATAGCGATCTCCTGTGATGGTTTCGGTCGGTTTGAGCAGCTCATAATAAACTACACCCAGCTGATCCAACCAAATGCAGAGAAGCTTTGAAGCATGGATATTCGGTTTAGCCGCCGATGTTGATGCATGACCGGGCTTACCCTACGATTTTCTACGCTTAGGTTTAATGTAGTCTATCCACTTTTCATCGCCGATCACGATACAATGTAAAAAACCTTTCCTTTCCTTTCGTTGAAGCAGCTGTTCTCACGTGACAAGACATCGTTCTATGTCTCTCGGCTTCAGCTCGTACGGCAACTAATGGCCTTGCTTTTAAATTATTCTTAATGCTTTCAAAAGTTACGAAGCTGTTGTGTGATCAACTCCTGATGTTTCTGCAAGTTCAGCTTGCGCTTGACATGAGTCTCCATGAAATAACGCTTCCAATTCTTCGTTTTCAAACTTTTTGGATGCACCAGAGCATTCTTTATATTCAACATCAAAATCATTATTTTTTTCTAAACCAGTGTCTGTATGTTGTTTCCGGCAGAGCATGGTCGCCGTAAGTCTCAACAAAAATTATGTGTGCTTCAGCTGCAGATTTACTTTGAATAAAGTAGTGTAGTAAATTTACTTGCAAATACACTTTTTTTTTTGCACGAAACCCGACAGGTTTAACGCTTTGAAAAACAAAGATGTTAACACTTCGGCGAAATAACATACACTGAATTTCAAGCTTGCTTATAGTACTTTCTTATAGATGATCTACCATCTTAAATTACATGCACGCAGTTCTGAGGACGCCATCTGTTGGAAAACAGCGGGAACTTATTCAAGGCCCTAATATATATTGGGGAAAATGTATGACAATGTGGAAAAAGTTTCTTCTTCCACATATATATCCTCCAATATTGTTCTTGATATATAAATATATATAGTTATCTCATATATATATATATATATATATATATATATATATATATATATATATTATTATTATTATTATTATTATTATTATTATTAAATACAACAGACAATGAATGTTTATTATGTCAGACGTTCCAATGTTCGAATGTTTGCTTTAATTTCTAGTGAAAATGAAGACAAAAATTGTCCAATATTTGGATATTTTTTTATAAAGGTGGTCCTAAGCTTTTGGCTCACATGACCCATTCTCAGAGTGGTTATACAGACATGAAACAAAGATATCCATCATTAAAGATGATATTTTTTTATTTTGGCATAGAATATTGCTATGCAACATTAACAGTCGCGGAATAGCAGATCGTAATACCACGCAATAGACCGGAACGGAACCAATGTCTAGATGCAATGTAATATGTTGTGATTAGTTTGAAAAATAATTTGGTTGAGTGTGAGTTGCTTTGTTTTAATGTAGATGGCCTCCAATATCTGAATGCTCTTTTTATTGTGTGTATGTGTGACTATTATTGTGCTATCAACTAATATGTCTAATATTATGTACATGGGTATGTTTTTCTAAGAAATGTTGCTTAATAGAACTAAAATCAGAAGGGTGACATGCAAAGTTTAATATATATATATATATATATATATATATATAGGGAGAGAGATGTGAGTGTGTCTGTGTGTGTAAAGTTTGGATGAGAATCGAATAGAATGGTAAATATATGAGACAGTTTTGAAACTTTCTATCTTGTCCTATTGGCGTCATAATAAAAAAAAAGAATTTTCTTTAACCTTGAAATTAAACTCGTTGAAATAAAATTCTTTTTCTGATGACGCCGATTCATCGGCGAAACATATCAAAATAGAAGTTTTCCAGATAGTCTCTCTCTTTCTATATATATATATATATATATATGTGTGTGTGTGTGTGTGTGTGTGTGTGTGTGTGTGTGTGTGTGTGTGTGTGTGTGTGTGTGTGTGTGTGTGTGTGTGTGTGTGTGTGTGTGTGTGTGTGTGTGTGCGCGCAAAAAGACAAGAGGAAAAACGATTCTTAGCCGACACGTTTCGCCCTTTGAGGGACTTTAATCAAGGCAATATAGGATTTATTTTGTTGCACGTGTTTATATACAAGAGCAAGGTCATCATCGGTTTATCGAGGCTTTTAAATCTGAGAATGCTCATGAATATTCATCAGGTGGTTGGAAGGTCAGTCAAAATATGTGGAAGATGCAAATTCCATAATACAAAGTCTGGTAAGGCAAAAGTAAGCGAGTAATATTCAATGAGTTTTTTAATAACTAAATACTGTTTACATTATGATCAAATTGTCATGGTTTGTTATATATATATATATGTGTGTGCGTGTGTGTGTGTGTGTATGCATGTGTGTGTGTGCGTGTGTGTGTGCGTGTGTGTGTGTGTGCGTGTGTGAGTGTGTGTGTGTACTCATAATATGGACCACTTCTTACTCTACTACGCCCTTAATGCAGTCTTAAGCAGTAATCCTCTATCGTGAGTTGCATATATATATATATATATATATATATATATATATATATATATATATATATTATCATTTCATGTCAAGCAAGCCAATAAAGCCACTAATACGTAAGGAGTTACTGGGTGTTAAAGGATATGAGAAAAAACACTGTTAAGGTGAGATAACAATAAAGGAACAGGAATTGAAAAGACAGAAGATAGCGATTGAGATTACATTTCCCAAGGGTATTAGCACGTAAGTGACTGCAATGAACTCGATTGAAATTCGAACTTATCTCTCTGATTCCTCAGTCCGAGCCGCTATCCATTACTCCTAAAAGGAAGGCTTACATCACCTGTTATTCCCAAGCGGTCACCCATCTAAGTACTTCTCAGGTTTGATGTTGCTTAACTTCGATGATCGGACAAGAACCGGTGTTTGAACGTGATGTGGTCGTAACCCCATTATACCAACCGTACATCCAGTTTTACAGTGCTTGGTATTCCCAAACGGTCACCCATCTAGGTACTGATCAGACTCGATGTTGCTTAACTTCGGTGATCGGTGATTTTAGCGGAATATGATCGTAAGCAGATACAGAAATTTAACTGTTTGTGAAGTGATATAACTGATGTTGGAAAAGGTGACTCCGAAATCCGAAGTCGCATTGAAGTAGCCATAGATTCCTGCCAAATTATTAAAAAAAAAAAAAGAAGAAAATTTCGTTAGAAACAAAGAAATGAATGTTGAACTGTTATCTAATATCAATCCTCCTATATGGCAGTGAATACTGGACAATTTCCTCACAGATGAAGAGGAGACCTGAGGCAATAGAAACAAAGAAAAGAGCGTTGAACTATGTAATATCAATCCTCCTATATGACAGTGAATACTGGACAATTTCCTCAGATGATGAAGAGGAGACCTGAGGCAATAGAAACAAAGAAAAGAGCGTTGAACTATGTAATATCAATCCTCCTATATGACAGTGAATACTGGACAATTTCCTCACAGATGAAGAGGAGACCTGAGGCAATAGAAACAAAGAAAAGAGCGTTGAACTATGTAATATCAATCCTCCTATATGACAGTGAATACTGGACAATTTCCTCACAGATGAAGAGGAGACCTGAGGCAATAGAAACAAAGAAAAGAGCGTTGAACTATGTAATATCAATCCTCCTATATGACAGTGAATACTGGACAATTTCCTCACAGATGAAGAGGAGACCTGAGGCAATAGAAACAAAGAAAAGAGCGTTGAACTATGTAATATCAATCCTCCTATATGACAGTGAATACTGGACAATTTCCTCACAGATGAAGAGGAGACCTGAGGCAATAGAAACAAAGAAAAGAGCGTTGAACTATGTAATATCAATCCTCCTATATGACAGTGAATACTGGACAATTTCCTCACAGATGAAGAGGAGACCTGCAAAGAAACAAAGAGGAGCAATCAAGAAACAAAGAAAAGAGCGTTGAACTATGTAATATCAATCTTCCTATATGACAGTGAATACTGGACAATTTCCTCACAGATGAAGAGGAGACCTGAGGCAATAGAAACAAAGAAAAGAGCGTTGAACTATGTAATATCAATCCTCCTATATGACAGTGAATACTGGACAATTTCCTCACAGATGAAGATATGACAGACCTGAGGCAATAGAAACAAAGAAAAGAGCGTTGAACTATGTAATATCAATCCTCCTATATGACAGTGAATACTGGACAATTTCCTCACAGATGAAGAGGAGACCTGAGGCAATAGAAACAAAGAAAAAAGAGCGTTGAACTATGTAATATCAATCCTCCTATATGACAGTGAATACTGGACAATTTCCTCACAGATGAAGAGGAGACCTGAGGCAATAGAAACAAAGAAAAGAGCGTTGAACTATGTAATATCAATCCTCCTATATGACAGTGAATACTGGACAATTTCCTCACAGATGAAGAGGAGACCTGAGGCAATAGAAACAAAGAAAAGAGCGTTGAACTATGTAATATCAATCTTCCTATATGACAGTGAATACTGGACAATTTCCTCACAGATGAAGAGGAGACCTGAGGCAATAGAAACAAAGAAAAGAGCGTTGAACTATGTAATATCAATCCTCCTATATGACAGTGAATACTGGACAATTTCCTCACAGATGAAGAGGAGACCTGAGGCAATAGAAACAAAGAAAAGAGCGTTGAACTATGTAATATCAATCCTCCTATATGACAGTGAATACTGGACAGTGAAATTTCCTCACAGATGAAGAGGAGACCTGAGGCAATAGAAACAAAGAAAAGAGCGTTGAACTATGTAATATCAATCCTCCTATATGACAGTGAATACTGGACAATTTCCTCACAGATGAAGAGGAGACCTGAGGCAATAGAAACAAAGAAAAGAGCGTTGAACTATGTAATATCAATCCTCCTATATGACAGTGAATACTGGACAATTTCCTCACAGATGAAGAGGAGACCTGAGGCAATAGAAACAAAGAAAAGAGCGTTGAACTATGTAATATCAATCCTCCTATATGACAGTGAATACTGGACAATTTCCTCACAGATGAAGAGTAGATTTGAGGCAACAGAGACATTGTTCTACAAAAGGATGTTGAGTAAGCCACGGACGGGACATTTGAACGACGAGGAAGTGTTAAAGAAAATGGCTGGACACTTGTACTTCTGATCTAAAATGAAGTTGAATTTCTTGGACACAATGAGAAAAGCGGACTTGGACGGGGAAATGGAAACAACGAATAAGTTACCTAACGAATTTGGGTAAACCAGTGGCTCCCAAAGTGGGAGGTTCCACCCCCACACCACAAGGTGGAAAGAGCCAGGGGGCGATGAGAAAAAAAAGTGGACAGTAAGAGGATGGCAATGGCTCATCTGAACCATAACATACAACACACACCCAGATTCTACCCGCGGTGTATTTTGCCTTCCCTTTACACAATGTACCCCATGTAGCAATTATTATGGGAAAAACTAAGATAATGGTTTGATATGCAATACTAGCGTCAAGAAATCCAAATCAAAGGTTGACTTTGCATTTGCGGGTTGCTTGGGGTTGTGTTTTGGTACGCACGTCGGTGGTACCCCCCCCCCAAAAAAAAGTTTCCGAACCACAGGTGTAAACGGATGGCAAATCACTGACCGAGAGGCATAGTAAGAGAAGAAACCTAGCTTAGTTTCGAAGGATAGGAAGCTGTGGAGAGCTATGATCACCCGCGTCCTGAAGGTATACGGCACATAGAAACAGAAGTAACTAATTATTTCACCCCCTTCTTGGACGTCTCACATTGGTTTCGACAAGCCCCGAAAAGAAACAAGAAATAATCATGGTAATTCTACTCCCCCCACCCACCCCAACAAAAAAAAAGAGCTGGGGGCGGAGAGAAATCGAACAAAACACACGTACAAAAAGACTAACAAACACACACACACACACACACACACACACACACACACGTATCTACCTACGGACAAAACACCCACCCTACCTGGTTAGTCATCTTTCTGCAACCCCCACTTCCACATCTTCAACGCGGCACTCCCCTGTTCTTCTGACAGTAAATGTAACCACATACTCTCCAATATCTCCAAGCCCACGAACGTCAGGCTTACTATTCTGTCCATAGCCTCCCCCATACACACCTCCACACACTTACTTAAGCACATACAGGTTGTTCACTCTTTAGCAAACAGCAACACCCACCCACCCAGATAAGAATAGCTGAAAAGTGGGCTAAACACACCCTTTTTCAACCATACAATAAGAGAAATGCCTAGCGCCCAATATTTTTGAAAACTAGAGAATTATTTTAAAACGTAGGTGATTATGACTCTCCACAGCTTCCTTTTCTTTTTATACGTGTGAATTGTCATGTCTTCTTGGGAATTATAGTGTAATTGTTTCCCCGTTGTCTTCTCCCCTGATATAGTTTATACGTATTTAATGTTGATGTTTTTTATATACTAATCTTCACCCAACCCAAGAGCCACTCGAGGTAGATTGATTCGTTTTCTACGGCTTACCAACACTTTTCAGGTTATTGAAAGCCATAAAATATTTTTAGAGACTGTAAAATTTTTTTTTAGATAATAATGGTTTAATGATACAAGAGTCCCTCAAGGTAGAGTGTTATCGTGTGGTGTTGTATGAGCGTAAGAAAGGTCTCACAAGCCACTCACGATAGTGCGTTACTGTGTGGTGCTGCTTGAGCGTAAGAAAAGGCAAGTGATGTCCATGGGACTATGCAGGAGATATAATGCCTGAGATGCATAACTAAATCAAATTTTAATCACTTTTCTATTAAAGGTTTTCAAGAAAAACATTTTTCATGACATTAAGACCAATGAAATCATGACTCTTCAGTCTATTTTTCTTTTTTATCTGTGAATTACCACGACTTCTTGGAAAAGTTGGCTAACATTCTCGGCTGATATGAAGTGGAACGACTATATTGAATCCATTGATAGGTCAGCTACTAAGAAAGTTGGTTCATTGTGTCGTGCTAGACAATGTTTCTATCCAGAATCTATCTTATATACCTATAAGTCTACCATTCGTCCAGGCTTAGAATATTGCTGACAGATATGGTCCAGTACTCCTGCCTTTTTATCTAGAGCTACGTGATGAAATCCAAAGAATCAGCAATATTATCGGTCCTGATCTGGCATCTCGTCTTTAGTCACTTTCCCAGCGCCGTAAAGTTGCCTGTCTTTTTGCCTTTTCTATAAATACTTTCATGATAATTGTTCGAATGAGCTCTTCGCTATGATGCCTAGACTCTTTGAATTTAAGCGTAGTACTAAACTAGCGACGAGGTATCACCAATTTACAGTTGGGTTGACAAGATGTCACCGTAAATTCTAAGCTAACAGTGTCTTTTCTCGCTTCTTTTCTCTCTTCTGGCTCCATGCTTTCCAGCCAACTTTCATCTGCAAACATTTAAGAGTAATGTCAATCACTATCTGCTGTCCTCCTGGTTACTCTTTTTTTTGTTCTCGCACTTTAGAAAAGCTTCTGCTTCTAACTCTTCCGCACCCATTAACCCCTTGGGTCTCTGTGGCTTTACTGTCTTGCATGGGGTTAACTCGATTTAAAAAAAAAAGAAAATATTTCCCGCTGTCTTCTCCACGGTTTTGAATTAAGTTTTCTTACTCTTTCAATGGTTACCCGCCAAGGCTGGAGAGTCCAGTTTACGTTGCTATTTAATCCATAGCGTGAGGGAAAAGGAGGTGGATTCATATCTTTTCCAAGAATATTTCTGCGAAAATGAACGCAAAAGGCGTTTTAACTTTTCTCGCTGATTCCTCGTTTCGAACCGATAACTGTTATACTACCCGAATGTGTGGAGACTGAATACAAAATAGAAAACCTTTTTTTCTTTTATTTTTAATGGAAAAAATTGATGGAAACTCTCACACACACCTAACAAATATATAAACATTGTCATAAGCAAACGCTCAGCCATGTAAATAGTTGCTTGGATGTGTTTGTGCTGTGAATATATATGAGGTCTGTCTAAAAGGTAACGGGACTGGGTGTACTGTGTGACCTATGGACGAAAGAGGGTTGCGTTATCATCTAACGTGATATCTTGAGAGTATATAACTGTAATTATAGAGTTTGCTTCGCTCAGCGCGCGAGAACTTGCGAGAGTTGCTTAACTACGACAATGCACCTGCTCACAACGCCCTGAGCATCCGCAGTTCCTGACCGCAAAGAACATTGCCGTACTGGAACAATCTCCCTATTCACCTGATCTTACTCCATGTGACGTTTTTCTTTTCCCCAACCTCAAGGGAATCATCAAGGGGATTCGTTTAGAAGGCGTGTGCGCCATCAAGAGAGCCGTAACAACGGAGGTGAGAGGCATCCAAGAAGAATCCTTCCAGTAATGCTTAGAAGCGTGGCAGAGAAGGACGGGGAGGTGCATTGGACTCGAGTGGGATTACTTTGGAGGGGAAACCATGTAGTTTGTTGTTTGGTAGTGAAATAAATTGTTTGTGATACTAGTGCCGTTACTTTTCAGACAGATCTTGTACAATGCGTATATGTATACATGTGACGGGCAAAGAAAGTTTAAAAGTCATTTTTTTAATCAATTCACCCCAAGTAAGGCAATAAAGCTACTAACGTGCAAGGAATTGCCGAGTGTTAGAGAATATGAAGAAAAAACACTATTAAGAACAGAGAACAATAAGAAGGCAGGAATTAAGAAGACATATCAAATTTGACTGGGAAGCAAGAAACCGGAAGTGAGTTTCACAAACGAGAATTGCGATAGAAGAAACTGTTAGCATAGAACTTACGGTTACATCTAGTTATTTCAACTGTAAGGTGATGAGTTTTATCGAGTTTTTCTAATGATCTTACAGTTTTCTTTTTATGTGGACTAAGAGAGT
>CAHIKZ030000040.1:370000-532500 GCA_903632075.3 Acanthosepion pharaonis
AAATAACATATGAGATGATGTTGATACGAATTAATCCAATGAAATTATGCTGAAAAAGAGAATCCAAATTTGAATGGAATTGAAACGCGAACAGATATTAACACATAAGCTATATTGTCACGTTTCAGATTTTATGGTATTTTTTAATGAAATCACATATTTAAACAAAATTATCCATAGAACGGTATAAAGGATACTTTAAGAAGCAATATAATACTTAACTAAACCAACCTTACATTATAAATAAGAATGCAAAATAAATTTTAAACTTATACTTTTTACATTAATTTTAAATTAAAAACTATTATCCATACAGCAAGAGATAATAATAATAATAATAATAATAATAATAATAATAATAATAATAATAATAATAAGCCAATTCATGGCTAACCATACTACCAGTAATTTACAAATACTAACCAATATAATACTTAAAGCTAGAATAAATCACTAATGATAACATTAAAATGTTTATATAAAGATAATATAACAAAAGAGGAGTGATTATTAAGTTTTGAAGTTTAGCAAGATTGTTAGGTCAATTCCTTAATATGTTTGCAGTTTACCGTATTTTCATATCTTTGATTTAATAATATGTCATTATTCAAGAACTTAATTACTTCCTTTTTTCCTGCAGACAGATGAAGACACGGTTCGTACACCGATCTGGAGATTCTAGCTTGTTTGAGAATTTTATATTTAACTTTAGGTATTTTGTTTTCCTCTTTCAATTTCCAAAAATATTTAGAAAGTGAAGTCATATTTTGTTTATCAGCGTTAGTAAAGGATGAGAGATGATTACAGAAACGTTTTTAAAATCATTCATTGTACTCCCAATATACATTTTAGTAACTCTTGGATTTTCTACTGATGAAATAGAACACATATACACAAGGGATTTAGTCAAGCACTTGTTAGATAAAGGACATTGGTCGGGATTTCTACAACTACGGGGACAAATTAAAAACAGCATTAGCATAACGGTTATTATTGGTATATAAATTCAATATTTTAATTATTAGTACAACTGTAGATAAGTTTTAGAGTATTCCGAGTGAAAATTTTACTTAAAGAATTATCTTTAGGAAAATGTTTATCAGTTAATTTTTAAAATTTATGTTCCAATTTAGTTCACTATGTCGTGCTAGACAATTTTTTCTTTCCAGAATTTATGTTATGTATTTGTGAATCTACGATTCGTCCTTGATTTAAATATTGCCGTCACATCTGATCTGGTGATCCTGTAATATATTTAGAGAATCTTGATAAATTCCAAAGAACAATCTGCAATGTTATTGGTTCTGACCTGGCATCTCGGCTTCAGTCCCTTTTCCCCAACCGTGACGTAGCTTTCCTTGTGTCTTTTCTATATTCTTTTCTTCAATGGTAATTGTTCTGATTATCTTCCATCTTTGGTACCAGGACTTTATGAATTTAAGCACAGCACTAGATTGACGTTAAGGTCTCATCATTTTACAATTGAAATGGCTAGATGTAAGCGTAAGTTCTATGTTAATAGTTTCTTCCATTGCATTTCCCGCTTGTGGAACTCTCTTCCGGCTTCCTGCTTAACAGTCAACTTCAATGTCAATCGTTATCTTCTGTCTACTTAATTATTGTTAGTTTATTGTCCTCTGTACTTCATAGTAGTTTTTCTCATATTCTCTAACACTCAGTGTTCGAGACATCTTAATGGAGAAAAATATACGCTCTTCGGCATGAGATAAATTTTTATCTGACATATTTTTATTACTTCAAAGGTTATTTTTAGTGGATACCCGTATTTAAGTAGACGCTCCGTTTTTTTTTTTTCAAACTGTTTATTTCCTCTACCGGTCTTCTTAATAAAGAAAATAAGATCTCTGGCAAAATTCAAACCTGCGACTATATATATATATTGTATTTAGGCAGAAATCCTTCTTTCATGCAAGCTTCATTAAATATGATAGACAAGGTGCTTTGATTAAGTATTTTTTTTATATTTTTTCCTTTTTCAGTAGATAAATTATATAAAAAACTGTCTAAATGTTATATTTTTCGAGCGCTTTTGGCTATACATTTAGTCATTTTCAAGGATGAAACTGTTAACTGTAAATAGATTGTTGTATGTATGTATTTAGTATCATAGAATGTTATTTTCAAAACACAGACAACATATTGTGACCATGTTCATAGTTGATATTATTAATGTTTTTTTTTGAGCGCTGTATTGAGTATTGAGCGCTCGATATATATATATATATATATATATATATATATATATATATATATATATATATATATATTTAAATTTCCCAGAATAATTCTGAAGATAAGACAAATTGGTTTTAAAATGACAATTGTAAAAAACTTTAAAAATAAACTCTTAGCAAAAAAGGAAGTTACCAATACCAAAAAGAGGGTTACGCAGGAGCGGCACTTTTTTATGCAACTATGCTACAAAACATTTCGCTTTCATTGCCTGCTTTGGTATATATATATATATATATATATTAAAAAGAAGAGAGAAATGTATGTATGGAGAGGAGATATACACATATATACACACATACTGACAAAAATAGGTCTAAGAAGACACAGGGGTCACTAAAAGATAAGAATGCCGATAACTACGGCATCATTTCTCGGACCAATCTTAATTGTTTTATAACCCTTCACGCAGAACTCTTTACTGCCATTTCAAGAAAGACATTTGAGTCACTAACATAGAAAAAGAGAATGTCTCATATCGAGAATATTCAACATCGAAAAACATAAGGGAAAAAAAATAATTATTTTTAATAATATATGGAAATCTTCACCCTTTGCCTGATGACGGTCGCGAGTCCAGAAACACGTGTAGCAAAATTATGGAAAATAAAGCATAATATTTTTTTAAAATCCATATTATAACCAAAATCGTTTGCGGTTTCTCTCTTTTTAATATACACACTTATCTCTCGTTGGAATTACTATAACCTCTCCCTTTTATATATATATATATATATATATATATATATATATATATATATATATATATATATATATATATGTATGTATGTATGTATGTGTGTGTGTGTGTGTGTATATATATATATATATATATATATATATATATATATATATACACAGATAACGAAAGAACAGACGGTCAGGTGAATCCAATTTCATACTAAAAGGGATACTTCTCCCATGACAGACCTCTCGAAGGTTTTCCCATATCTGCACATAGTTTCGTATCCAAACATAAACAAAGAGAATTTTTAGAATTGATTTTTATTAATCAGAGAGATTTTTGTATTACTTTAAACGTTATTTTAGTGGATATTTGAGTAGACGCGCCATTTATTTATTAAACAGTATATTTATTTATTTTCAACTTGACTATTCAAGAAATCTTATTAAAGAAAAATTTCCGCCCTTGAACCTGCAGTTTTCAGGACAGAGGGAGCCACCGTTTAGACCAGCGCGACTTACCGCCTGGCCACGAAAATACAGACAAGATTAGGTTAGAAAACAAACTGGGTAAGGGTTGGGAGCAGATGGGGATAAGGTTTGGAAGCAGTAGTGTCACAGTAGGGTGTTTCCTAATAGGGAGTCAGAATCAACGTCTTTCATACTGGTATATTTTATCTATTTAGATGTACCCATATAAAAATTTGCACACGTTATCTTCAAATACAGGATAGATGGCTATTTAAATTTTCTCTTTTTTATCGTTTTTGCTTACTCGTGTGTATGTGTGTTTGAATATATCTATATATGTGAACAGGCATAAAACACATTATATATGTTTGTGCGTATGTGTTTCTTAATACTATCAAAGTTATTTTAGCAGGTGTGTGTGTTTGAGTAGGCATCCCCGTTTACTTACAAAAAAAATATGAAATTAATGTCTACCTTCCTACATCACCGAATGTCTTATTAACGAAAATTAACCTCTCGGCAATATAAGAAGAAATATTTTCGGATTAAAACAAAATCTTTAATTGCTAAAATAATATATAAATGCATGCGCTCTCCGACAGGATACGAACCTGTGTCCCCCTTGGAAGGGGAAACTGTCGCTCGATCCGACATGCTTTCAGACCATCTCAGCGACGGAATACGCCGACGATCGAGCAAAGTTAAATCATACCTTTTAAGCGCAAAGCTTTCTCAGACATCTCGACATGCTCATATCTGCTCATATACTAACGTAATTTTTAGTGGATACCTATATATGAGTAGACGCCCCGTTTATCTATTAAACACTATATTTATTTATTTTTGTCCTTGGATATAAGTACATACAAATATAAACATGTCTACATATGCACACTTATATATGTACATATATATATATATATATATATATATATATATATATATATATATATATACAACAGTATGCGATTATATAAATATATATGTAACAGTATGCGAGTATATATATATATATACATAACAGTATGCGAGTATATATATATATACATACTCGCATACTGTTTCGCTGTATCAGAGCTCCTCAGTGCGACTAGACATCCGAATGCCTCAAGCTAGGATCGAAACCCAACCGATTTGGTGTCAGTCAGAGCTATCTTCATTCGGCAGAGTGAAACAGCTAAATCTAGCGTATTGTTTTTACGAATGTAAACAAATGCCAAATATATATATAAAATTAACTAATTCATCGAGTCTGAAAGAAACCTCAACAGAATGCAGAAAGCACTGAATGGCCGTTTCTTCCTATATTTGGGATTCATCAGCAGTGCGCATCCACTACCGAGAATTGAAACCCTGACAGGGTGTCAAGCAAACATCATACCAACTGCTCCAACGCGCCTCGGTGACGAAGAGGTAGCAAATCAGACTCAATATAGCGCCGCTCGCTCACATATTCCGTGGTGGAACTCAACTGAGTTTCTCTATAACCATAGGACTGTGCCCCCAGGAGCCACGACTACTCTCACCAAGCCGCTCAAACATGAGCATTAGAAGCCGGTTCAAGCAATTATATACAAGTGATAGAAATTATTAGTAGGATTTGATAATTATAATTAAGTAACTCATAGAGTCTGAAATAAAAACTACAATAATGCAATAAAACAAAAATAAGGCGAAAACCTTTGGATACCATATATATATATATATATATATATATATATATATATATATATATATATATATTCAAAACAACATAAAACTAACATACAAGTTTGACAATCAAACTATGATAAAAATCTAATAACACCAAGCCTTGAAAATGGCTGAAGATGTAGCCGAAACCGCTTGGGCCAATGAAAATTATGGAAAATATCTGTATTCCTTTACTCCTACAAAACGGAAAAACGTCATGATGGTGGAAAAACGAAATTAAAAACAATTAATTAAACCTCCTTTGTCAGACATATTTAATGAAAGATTTTTTTTTTAAATTGCTGCCGATGTACACACACACAAACGCACATACACACACACACGCATATATATATATATATATATATATATATATATATATATATATATATATATATATATATGTGTGTCTATGTGTGTAAAGTTATGGTTGTCGTAATTGATGATAACACGTGACTTAATCTCTCCTATTTAACATTTTCTTCTTCTATGTGCCGTGTCCTCTCAGGACGTTGACAATTTTCCTGTCCTTTGCAGTCTTAATAAATTTAATCTTTTCGTTATCTCTCCTCAACCATGTTTCGACATCTATTTACTCAAGCTTTCTAGGTTGGTTATACATTGTTTTCCCCTGTTGCCTTCAATCCGTCATATGAGTATTAAATTTTCCAAGCTATCTTTCCTCATTATGTACCCTAGAAATTTCAACTGTCACTTTTTTGATGTTAAGTATAAGAGTCCTTTTTGGTTCCATTTTTTCTAAAGCCCAGTTTTTGCTCACATGTTCAGCCCATGGTAATCTCAACATCCTTCTATAGAACCACTTTTCTACTGCTTTAAGTTGTGAGGAGATTGTACAGCATTCACTGCCATATAGGAGGACTGATACTACGTAATGTTTCCGTACTCTTTGTTTGCATTGAAATTTTCCTATTTCTTAATATTTTACTTAGATTTTGGAAGGCATCTTTGGGTATACGAATGTGCCTTCAGATTTCAATGTCGCACTTTCCTTCCTCTGTTAAAACTCTTCACAGATATTTAAATTGTTGTACTTGTTTGATTTCGGTATCTCCAATTTCATTTTGGGCTATTCTTTTCGCTGACATTCATGCATTCTGCTTTCTAGCAATTGATGTTTAGTCCTTTCTTCTCGCTTTCCTTTTCTGCCTACTGTAGGAGTTCTTGTAGTTTCCTTTCTATGTTTGTTATCAACACTGTATCATCTGCATATCTTATGCTGTTAAGATTGTGGCCGCTAATAATGAATCCTGGCAGGACACCTAATTCTCTAAGAATCGTATATTTAATTCCAGTACGTTGTCAGTTATTCTTGGCCAAGTTTGTGCGAGCAGCCTTGGGCATTTACATTCTAAACCTGGACCTTACATACTTGTGTGCGATGTATGAAAGGTTAACACTTTTACCACCGGAGTGGGTGTTCATATATCTGCGAAACGTCTCTTTCCCACAAGTGATTTCCAGGTGGTGCTGTGCCGATCATGTAGGTCTCCATTTAGTGGCCAGAAGGTCATATGTCAGGTCAACCTTGCAGCTGGCTTCTGTAAAGAGTGCAAAGTCTAATCTGGCATGAACAGCTCTGAGTTGACAATTCTAACGACTTGTTGGTTGAAATAGCTATTCGTATGAGGTAAATTTGGATTTCTATTCTATGTTATATATATATATATATATATATATATATATATATGATTAATATAAATAAAATTTGTTACTTAGTTGATCGATTATTGATCGATAATAATATTCACCACCTCGACTCCAGAGTTTCATAGACAAACTTTTTTGTAATCGATTTTTTTTGTAATACAAGTGGACACTAAGCGGCGAAAGTCTATGATCACTCCGGAGTTTGTTTTATTGTTGTGGTGGGAATAAAAGTGTATGAGGTCATTATTTTTTGTTTTCGATAATAATGACGTCATGGAGGAACAATGAGCAGTGATTCGATTTCTCCAGTCGGAAGATGTGCCAGACACTGAAATTTATCGGGGGCTTTTAACACAATATTCCCGTTTCTATGACTGGATTGAAAAGTTTAAAAGTGGCCAGACAAGCGCGACGTACGAAGGAACAGGACATCTGTCAGCCAGCCTCCACCACCGACGAAAAGATTTAGCAAAATCGAGAGATGGTAATGGCGAACCGGCGAATTATCATATGTAAGGTAGCATGTCCTCTGCGGATTGGTATCACTGCTGTTTGTTCCTCCTTGGTGCACACTGCTAGAGGAGCGACCATGTTTATACTGTAACCGCAACAAGACAACTGGTGCGATCAAGCTCGAACTTCGATCACGTGATCACAATAATACCAACTATAAGCACGCATGAGCACGCAGTTTGTCAAACTTAAATGTTATGGCGAAAGTGCGGATAATTATTGACTTACACTCGTATCTTGTATTTTCTTGTATGAGAACAAGAGATTTCTCTTTTGAACTTGGTGGGTGTAAATTTTTTTAAATGATTGTTCTGAATGAATTTGATTAATCTTTTAGCCATTTTTAAAAATGTTGGTTTCGCTATTTTAAATAGTTTATAAGATGCTGAAAGGAAAACATTTTTTCATTTGTGAAGACAATCAGTACATTATAGCCGCGTTCATAGTTGATCTTACTAAGGATCCTTTTTTTGTTCTTGTTTTTTATGATAAAGGATTCATTTATTTTTAAATGCATTTCTGCAGTTGGAGGTTCGTATCACCATTTACAATAGCGCAACCAAAAATGGTTTACATATTAATCAAAATATACCCCGCAAAAAGAAACTCATACAAACACCAATACTAATCTAACTGCAGAATATGCTTACAAATAACGGAAGCCTTAATAATAAAAGCCAAGAAACCAACTCGTAATAATATCAATTATGAACACGCCCAGAATGTGGTGACAGTGTTCAGAAATTAAAATAATTCGATTACTAAAAAGAAAAAAATACCATCATAATCTCCATATTAAGACAACAAAAACACCCTTGAACAGTGATTAATAGATTAGCCAAAAACGCTCGGACTTATCAAATCATTTGGACAGTTCTTGTGCACTCTTAAGAGAAATCTCTTGTGCACATGCAAGAATGATCTAATAAAATGCTTAATCACAAATACATATATATATATATATATATATATATATATGTGTGTGTGTGTGTGTGCGTGTGTATGTGTGTGTAAGCAAATATATGGATATAGATCCGACAGTATGAAGAAAAATATATACGGAAAAAAACAAACAAAAATCCTTATATGCAATTATGCTGTTTTAATGTTAATATGTTCTTATGTCCATCGTCTTTGTCATGTTGAATTGATAATGTTAATTATATTTTATGAATATGTCCTGAAGATGGATTATTAGACCGGAAAACGTCCGACGTTGACATATTAACATTAAAACAGCCGGTTATAAGGATTTTTGTTTGTTTTTTTCCGTATATATTTTTTCTTCATATATATATATATATATATATATATATATATATATAGAGAGAGAGAGAGAGAGAGAGAGAGAGATTGATGGATAGTTAGATACAAGGTGTGTGTGTGTGTGTGTGTGTGTGTGTGCAATGATGCTGAAAAGTTATCAGTTCAGACTTTCTGAGCATGAAACCCAGGTTCGAATCTCACCATGGTCGATTTGTCAGAAAAGTGATTTTTTCATGTTATCGGTGTGAGGGAGGCGATCCCAGTGTGCGGCTCCTTTGGAAAGTGCCTGAAAAATAATACCACAGGTTGATCCAAGTCTTGTGAGTGAATTTGGGCAAACAGAACACTCTTTTGTCGATGGTTGTGCTAGCATGAAGTCCCAAGTAAGTGACCGAGAGTTAGAACGTTCGCTTTCTCTCCGAGGGTTTGAGCGTGCTGGCCTTGTTCAGGCTGTTGATAATGCTAGATAACAAACTCTCTCCCAGAAACTGTAACTAAGGTTCACTCAGCATAGGTGTAGTATAACCTATCAGGTGGGCTCTGGGCGGATTGAAGAAACACAAATGTGCCTGAGCAGGCGTCTGTAACAGGGATAGGCATGCCACCCTAGTAGGCCGGCATCCTCGGATATGAGTGGCCAGGCACTTGTTACATATATATATATATATATATATATATATATATATATATATATATATATATATATATATATAATATTTATTTTAAATTATGACATATGTATGTTATAACATCACTACAAAAATTGCCATTTTGTTTCAGAACTTCTGATGTCTTGTCAAGATGATGTTGCTATATATATATATATATATATATATATATATATATATATATATATATATATATATGTATGTAATTTTATATGTATTATTTATATATTATATATGCGCGGTACTTATTGAAAGCGCTCAATATCAGTGATAGAGCTAACATACTTAGATTGATGTGAGTTTGTGACACTGGGTTTCACGCCCTTTCGATCGTGTAAAACCCAGGGTTACAAACTCACATCAATCCAACTAAATATATATATGTGTGTGTGTGTGTGTCTTCTGTGTCCATTTATGAGAGACTATTTAAAACTTTATACAACATGAGGGATGAAACAGCTTACCCCAAAGAATAAAAATAAAAAACAGTTGATAGAAAACAAGTTTATTTCCTGGTGAAGTGATTTTGAATGATGTATGAAATGTCTGGAAAAACACAGGAAATATTGGGGTAAATTGGCTGCTGAACAGAAGAGTTTGGTTAATCTGTTTGTATTTCCTGAATCTCTGGACAGAACTTCACATAAATGATGAAATGGACTCAGAATAATATATATGCTAAGTAAGAAATCATTTATAAAGAAACAGGAAACAATGTCTAATTTTGTTAATATTTCAGAGCTTACAATGTTCTGAATTCATTTTGCCTCCTGTCGCATAAGCAACAACAGGTGTAGTTTTAACGTGTGCTATAATTATGGTTTAAGTGCTCATTATCCGGGATAGAACATGTGTACAAATAAGAGTCAACACTAAGTAGCGACAGTCTGTTTCATACTTGAATGCATTCGTCAGGCCATTATGCCTTGAAGATTGCCTTCAAGTATGAAACAGTTTACATTCGGTGTTGAAATCAGTGTCCACTCGTATATATATATGTGTGTGTGTGTGTGTGTGTGTGTGTGCGTGTGTGTACAAAGCATACACATGAAACTGAGTAGAGAGGCCAACCATTAGAGGCACCTTTTTAGGAATAATATTTGTTTTGCTATCAAGAAATGAGCATTTTTGCCTTTTGTCCCTTAGAGGGTATTTTACCTATTATTAAATCACACACACACACACACACACACACACACACACACACACACACACACACACACATACAAATGTTATCAGGATATACACCCTAAACAGTTTTAATTAAAATAATACACCGTTGTGTCTTTCATATTGTCAATAAGAAAATTTTCCACTTTGCTTAATATATATATATATATATATATATTTTATAAATTCATAAATCATTCATACAAAAAACAAATATAGAGGTTAATGATTTAAATGGCGAGAATACATCGTCGCAAACAATATAAATAAGATACATCAACCCCGAACCTGTATATGAATGATATGATCCCCGTTTATAAATTCCAGTTGCATAAGGTCTTTTTAATTTTTTACAAGCTTTCCAAAACAATAACACATTTCTCATAGCATTTTTTCGGATTACATCTCTATTTTCGTTGTCCTCTTATTACTGAGAAGTGAAAACAAGAACAAAATCTACTTTCCATACCTGATGATGTCTGTAAGAACATATAATATCCTACAATTTCTTTAAGAAATCAAACTGTATTCCAAAATAACTTTAAAAAACAGCATAACACACACATTACCGCCTCTAGTAATCATGCCCACGCAAAAATGTACATGCACAAAAGGTGAGTATCAGCTGCCATGTTTAAATTGTGAAAGCAGAATATCATATTTTTATTACTTCAAAGCTCTCAAGAAAAATTAAATTTCGGCATTAAATGACCCATGAGTTGATATGCCATTAAACAAACAAAACTGGTTAAGACTGGTTATATATATATATATATATATATATATATATATATATATATATATTAAGCAAAGTGGAAAATCTTATATACATACCTATACATATAAATTTCCAAGAGGGTAGAATCCAGGTAGAACTCAATGTCCAGGACAGAGTAAGAATATAATAAAAAGGCTTAAACACTAATATTCCATGGTTATAATTTATTACATTGGAATCGTAATTACGATCCAATTCATCAGACCTACAAATTCACACACACACATATATATATGTGTGTGTGTGTGTGTGTTTCACACTTGGGCTGATTGATGTTACCCTCAGCCTCCCGACTCCAGAGTTTCATAGGCGAACCTGTCCATCCACTCTTGAGTGTGTATCAGCAATTTACTGCTTATATTTTTCGATTTTTCTTTTTTTATACACTTATCATTGGTGTAAGTTCTTCCGTATTGTTTGTGTTCACGTGTGCGGTTGTGCGCGTGCGGCGATGCGTCAGTCTGTGCGGATGTACGTTTGCGCGTGTGCTCCTATCTGCGCGGTTGTACGTGTGTGTAAGGTGTTGTGATCATTTGTTTTTTTCTTCCGTTTTTTTTTTGTTTGATTAGTTTTTCACTTTACACTGACTCTATAGTTTATTTCTCTTTTCTTTTTTTTCCTTTTTCCTCTTTTCTTATGGATTATATATTAATTCTATTTGTGTTCTTTAGTTTGTGGTTAAGTTTGTCCGGACAAAGTGTTTTGAGGCGCAAAATCCATTTGTCTTCATGTTCCTCTAGTATTTTTCTAACGTTATCTTTCGTGTCTATTTCTATTTCTTCAGTAATAGTGAATTGCTATTAAAATCATTTTTTCTAGGCGGAAATGTTGTTCTTTCGTGAGGAGCCGACTTGATCCGATTCCGATAATTATTAATTCTGTAGTGAAAGGGCCATTCAGATTTTCCTACATATTGTTTCTGGCATAGTGTGCATTCTAGTAGGTAAATCATGTGATGACTTCTACAGTTAGAGTCGTGGTAGATTTTGAAAGTAGCCTTAGTGACTGAGCTACTGAACGAATTGGTGTGTCTAATGTGGTTACAACATAGGCTCCTTTTGTTGTTACATGGTTGGAAAAATCCTGTTGTTTTTTTTTACTATTGATCTATTACGTGTTACCTTATCGTCTGAAATTTGGTTACTACCTAAAATTTTCATTAAGGTTCTTTGGTCTACGATATGCTAGAAGGCCGGGTTCCTCAAACAGTTTTTAGGTCTGGTTTGAGATGTAATATTTCTCAGCGACTTTAATCTGAGATAGTGGAGGAAGAGTGGTGTTGAAAGTTGTTCATATGTATTAATTGTAGGAGGTTAGATTTATAATTAATTTTTTTATTTAATATTGTTTAAATTTATGTGCATATGTCTGTATTTATACACTCATGCATACGAACATGTGCACATTCATGCATGCACGTATACGCACGTATACGCACGTGCACATATATACATATATAGACAGGCATATGAACACGTATATCTTTGTTACTAATAAACTAGTGCTTAAATGGCTTCTCTTTTTTTTTCTATTTTTAGGATATTAACTACGGTTGGTTGGGTTTATAGAATGTTTTCTTTATTTACATTATTTACATTATTCGGACTGTTATCTTCATTGCCATATTCACAACGTTTCGGCCGTTGTACACTCCAGTCTTCTTCAGGTGATTGGAATTTCGAATCGAACCCTTTATTTAGTCCACCAGGTTTAGATTGTTCTAGTTCCACGTACCATGACTCTTCCGGATGTCTCAGTTATTTCCCTTTAACTCAACATTCCACTGCTGTAGCCTCTTTGGGTTTAGTTACTGGATCTAAGCAATGCCTTTATCCACTGTGCCATGTGCTCTCAAGGTTGTGAGTTCAATAACAGGTTACAGCAAGGAGAAACAAAGATTATTGATCCAATTTTGACTGCATATATATATATATATATATATATATATATATATATATATATATTGACTAAAATTTTATATATTTTCTGAACATTACTTACAGTGGAAAACTGACAATCATCATGCAGTGTTCATTTGCCTGTAAATACTGTTCCTATTGCTATCTCCTCTCATTTGATACATTGATTTAATTAGGAAGAAGTGTCAAAACTTTTGCACATTTATAAAGCTTACCCTATTTGTTTCATTTTTTAATCATTTCATCCCAAGCAAGGAAATAATGCCACTAAGATGCAAGAGTTTAATGTGTGTGAGAGAATATGATGAAAAAATACAGTTAAAGAAAGAGAACAATTAAAGAACAAGAATGAAGAAGAGAGAAGATAACAATTGACATTGCACTTAAATTTTTGAAGATCAAAGTTGACTGGAAAGCAGGAAGCCAAAAGAGAGTGTTCCACAAGTGAGACATGAAAGAAAAGAAAGTATTAGCAGAGAACTTACAGTTATATCTAGCCATTTCAAATGTAAAATGGTGAGACCTATCTGCCAATCTAGTACTGTGCTCAAATTTATAGAGTCTAGGTACCATAGAGGTAACTTTATGTAATCTCAATGTAGGGATTTGCTATGACTACTTGGGAAAGATAAAGGAATGATTTTCTATTACCTTCACAGTTTGGAATTCAGACTTGTCCTCCTAGACTGACTACCAGCCAAGGCTAAACAACCCAGTGTACCCTGCTAGTGAAACAATAACTGGTAGGGAGAAGAGATGGATTCATGCCTTTCCTAAAGACATTAATGTGAAAGTGAACACATTAGAAAAACAAGGATTTTTTTTTCGTTGGTTTTTATTATTTTATTACAATAAGTGCATATATCAGAGTGAACTTTTTAACAGTTGATGATATATTTATTCAATGAAGAATTTTGTATGCCAGTCAGATGTCTGGGATATGCCAATTTCTTTTTTAAAATCATGTCACCCCAAACAAGGCAAGAAAACCACTAAGATGCAAGGGAGTGTTAGAGAACTTCAGAAAAATACTATTAAGGAGAGTGGACAATAAAAGAACAGGAATTAGGAAGACGAAAGATAGTGATTGACATTGCATTTAAATGCTCGAAAATCAAAGTTGACTGGGAAGCAAAATAGAAGAAAATTCCAAAGCAAGAAGTGTGATAGCATAGAACTTATGGTTACATCTAGCCATTTCACCTGTAAAATGATGAGACCTCGCTGCCAATCTAGTAATGCACTTAAATTCATAAAGTCTTGGTACCATAGGTGAAAGTTCATCAGAAAAATTACCATGAAAATATTTGTAGAAAAGGCACAGAGATGCTACATTATAGCAGCAGGAAAGTGAGTGAAGCTGAGATGCCAGGTCAGGACTAATAACATTACAGATTCATCTTTCTGTTTTATCAAGATTCTCTAAATACATAGGAGAAGCATCAGACCAGATGTGGCAGCAATATTCAATACATGACAAATGGTAGACTTATATGTGTAAGATAGATTCTATTTAGAAAAAATTATTGAGCATGACACAATGAACTGACTTTCCTAGCAGCTGACTTAGTAGTATTTGATTCAATAGAAGCTTTTCACTTTATGTCAGCCAAAAATAAGAGCATATACTGGAGTCAACTCTTCAACAGCTGATGATATATTTATCCAATGAAGAATTTTGGATGCCAGTCAGATGCCTGGGATATGCAATTTTTTTTTTTTATCATTTCACTCCAAGCAAGGCAATAAAGCCACTAAGAGGCAAGGGGTTACCAAGTATGAAAGAATATGAGAAAAAGAAGACATTATTAAGGAGAGAGGACAATAAAAGAACAAAAATTAATAAGACAGAAGTTAATGATTGCCATTGCATTTAAAGTTTTCTAAAATCAAAGTTGCTGGCAAGCAAGAAGCCAGAAAAGAGTTCCACAAGCGAGAAGTGCAATAGAAGAAACTGTTAGCATAGAATTTATGCTTACATCTAAACATTTCAACTGTGAATTGATGCGACCTTGCTGCCAATCTACTACTGCACTTGAATTCATAAAATCTAGGTATTATGGAGGAAATTGGGACTGGAGAAGACAAACCTCAATCAAGATTGACATCAAGAAACGAAAATAGGGGATGGATCAGCCACACACACTGCAAGCCTGCTTCTAGTCTCATTAGGCATGTCCTTGATTGGAATTCATAAGGGAAGGGAAAAGTGGGTTGACCAAAACAGATTTGAAAGGTGAAGAACAGCCGGCAGGAGATGAAGAGGATCACCCAGAACCACATCTTTTGGGGAGGGTGTTGTTGTGGCCCTATGTTCCCCCAATGAATCAAGAGGCATAAAAAAAAAATAGAAGAAAGTTTATCAGAACAATTACCATGAAAGTATTTATAGAAAAGGCACAGCAAAGCTACATTATAGTGGAGGGAACATGATGGAAGACGAGATGCCAGGTGAAGACCACTAACATTGTAGGAGATTCTTCTTTGTATCTTATTAAGAATCTTGAAATACCTAGCAGAAACACCAAAGCAGATGTGGCAGCAATATTCAATGCATAGATGAATGGTTGACTTATATATGTAAGATAGATTCTGGTGAGAAAAAGTGATTAACTCGACACTGTGAACCAACTTTCTTTGCTGCTGACCTAACAATTGATTCAATATACTTTTTCATTTCTTGTCTTTTTTTTTTTTTTTTAAAGCATTTCACCCCAAGCAAGGTGGGAAGCCACTAGGACGCAAGGGGTTACAGAAAATTTAGAGCAAGATCAGATAGAAGTGATAGAAGAAAGGATGAGAAGGGTAGTGGATAGATCAAGGCAACTGGAGATGTCGATTGACATTACACTTGAATAGTTGGAGATTATAGCTCTCAGGGAAACTGGAATAGGGAAGGGAGTTCCACAGGCGAGAGGTGCGAGATATGAAGCTATTGGAGTAGAAGGAGTTTCGACAGTGAAGGGGTGAGAGCGGGATGCCAGCCTCGTAGGGCGCTTGAACTCATGGAGTCTGGGAACCAGCGAATGCAGCTCTTGTGGAAAATGTTAATCCAAGAAGGCACGATGAGTCAATCTCTTGGCAGTTAGCATCAGCCATGTTGGTGGAAGTCAAAAAGGGTTCTCTCAGATGATTAAACAAGAGCAGTTTCATTTTGGAGGTGTTAAAATTAACAAACCATTCCTTGCCCCAGTTAACAACAGATTGTATGATATTTTTGAGACCAGCTGCCAATTTGACCTTATTGAACTGATCAGACTTACATTAATACAGGATGTTCACCTGAGTTCTTAAAGACTGGAACAACAGAAGAGAATTTCCAACAAGCAGGAAAGCAAGAAATAGAAAGGCATTTATTGTAGAATTTAAAGAGAACAGGAGTCAGTTCAGGAGCACATTTCTTAAGTTCACAGACTTTGTAAGGATCCAGTTTAGAGATGATAGCAGAAACTATTGATGCAATTGTTCTAAGTTAGGTAAAGATACGCCAGAAAAGTCAAGATTAAAATTTGAAGAGAATTTATATGTGAAATATTCTGCTTTATCAGCAGAAGATGTTAACACATCAAATTAAGAAAGGAGGGATAGAAGACTTAGTTTCATTTAACAGACTATTACAGATCTGCACATAGTCACAAGAACCAAACTTGTTAGAGGCTATACAGTCTGTCTATCAGCAAACAAAGACTTTCTTTCTTTGAGGACATGTTTACAATTATTATGAGCAGACATAAAATGTTGTCTGTTGTGTTTGAAACTATCATGCTGATATAGATGGAAAAAGTGATTCCTGTGGGCTATAGCAGCTGAACAGGCTGGTGTGAACCAAAGAGAAACTTATGTCAATTAGTACTGGAATAGTAGTTAAGTGTTTCTTATTTAATATTATATATATATTATAATATTATATATATATATTATTAATATTATATTATATCATATTATTAATATTATATATATATATATTAATATTATATTATATTATTAATACTACATATATATATATTAATATTATATTATTAATATTACATTATATATATATATATATATATATATATATATATATATATATATATAGTGGGAGGTAAAAGTGATTCCTTTTACAAAAATGTGTCATATAGATCATAGATCTCCTTGGACACCTCGATGTAATGTAATAGTTAGCAAGCTTATCTCACTAGAAAAATTAGTAGTGAGTTCGATCCTCGCTGGGTTACCCATATTTTCGGTCTTATGCCCATCTATGAAATGCTTAGAAAATCACCATATATAATATCTCCAAATTTGTCGAAGTGTCCATGTCTGCACACACGCATATTTGAGGCGCGTTTGTGGATATGTCAAGGGAGGTAACTCTCAAAACTATTTTAATGATGAGAAAGTCTGGGCCTTCAAATATAATTATCAACTAATGAACTCATTAAAAGAAATTAACTACACAGTTATAGCCAATGTATTTGTGGTTCTATTTTTTTTTTATAACAAATTCAGTTCATTGTTTTAGGTTTTTGACTGCACTCATAAAACTTGTATTAACTAAGACTGGAAAATAATCAAAAGTGATTATGTGTTTTTAGATCAAGCAAGATGATTATTATTTTTAATTGTTAAAATTAGGCAAAGTTTTGCATTTATTTATTTAAAAGAAAATAAAACAGGGCAAGGAAAATTAAAATTTTAAACTTTAAAAATTTTTCAATTTATACTAGGTGAAATATTGTCAACTACTAATTCTTTCAATAATTTTTCTTTCATCTTGTAGAGGAGTTATAACTCTGAGTATATATATATTATAATCCCCCTAACATTTATATATACAAAAATACTCATAAAAATGAGAAAAAGCAAAACGTGGAAACAACAAAATGAGTATTATTTATTATCTGGTTGTTATGTGGTGTTGGAGAAACAAGAGACAGTAATACTAAGTAAAATTGTGAGTTTGAGGTCAAATATGAATTGAAATTCTTCAGAAGGAGAAATAAAGAATAAGCAAAGTCTATACAGTCTTTCACATGTTTTTTATAGATGTGTTTAATGTGTTCAGATAATTTAGTTGGAAAAATACAAGTGTCTGGGGTTTTCTTACCTCGAATTTTTGTTGAGTGCTAAAAGATAAATGTTATCATTATGGACTGAAAAAGAAAAAGAGAAAAAATTTTCATCGATGCACGTGTTAATGACCTGTCTGTGTTGACTGCTTGTTTGATAGTGAGAATGTCATGTGTTTGTGTCTGTAGAGGAGAAAAGTGGGGTTGATTCTCATTGGTTAAGAATGAGTAAATTAATTATAATTATAATTATTATAATTATTTTTGACACTATAATTGATTTTTTTTATGGATGTGACACTGACAGTATAATTATTTATTTTCTTTATATATTTCTTTATCAACACGATGATCTTAATGGACTGGAAATCCTCTCAACTATATCAGGAATGTGAATATTTGGAATTTGCACTTTATTTGTTTTCTTCTTTTCATTCAATTTTTCTTTGTGGACGACTTGAATATTTTTACAAGTCCAAATTCTCACTACCATCAACCTACCAAAAGTTAACTATCCAAACTAGAGTCAAAGCAGTAGGACATCAATGAATAAGATGGGCATACTGTGTGACAATGATTGAGTGAATGGCATCTCTAAATTTTTTTAAATAATTTTTTTTATATTTGTTTTGCGTATATAATCTAGCCAATTACATTTTAGATTTTTTTCATGTTTTTTTTTTCCCATTATTTTTGTTATTAAATATTCCACATTGTAATGACAAATCTGTCAATAATGGTGATACATTATAAGAATCTGGACTCAAATTTATTGTGGATCAACTAACAATTGTGTGACAATGACTGAGTGAGTGATATCTTCACATCTTGCATAAAACAACTCATCACCCAGATCTATCACTTCCACTCGAATATATATTTGATGTCTCTGCAATGTCTGGCTTTTAACCCCAAATCTAAAATACCAAGCATATCAAAGAAGGTTGCTGCAGCAAATATAACCTACTTAAACAGTTACAATAAAATTTATGTGCGTTTGTAGGATTTATAATAGTACCTGAAACAAAAATGGTATAAATGACACATTTCACCAATGTCTGTTGGTTTCAGCTTCTTCAGGTCAGAATGAAAGACAAAACTGTGCAAAGAAAATGCATTGGGATTTTTGAGGATAAGAGGGGTAATAAATTAAACTGCCTTATCAGATCCAATGACTAGAAACCAGAAAGTGTTTGTTTGTTTTATTGATATATATATATATATATATATATATATATATATATATAAAGAAATATAGTCTTAAGGTGTGCTATATTTATGGGATAAAGTGCTCAATATCAGAGATAGAGCGTGTGTAAATATAAAAAGTGAACATAGAAGTCAACACTTATATGCAATCGTCAGGCCTGTTTCATGCTATATGAAACAGACTGTCGCCTCTAAGTGTTGACTTCTATGTTCACTTTTATATTTATATATATATATATATATTAATAATAATAATAAGTAAAGACAATCCTTAAAAATCTATTTCATGAATATTAACTTATTTAAATATTCATCTCTTCAGAATGAAGGTTTTTATAGAAATTAAATATTTGCCTAGACAAAGGATTGTCTTTACTTATTATTATTATATTGCTCTGTTACTTACATTGAGCCTTCTTGGAATTATCCCTATCAATTACTAATATATATATATATATATATATATATATATATATATATATATATATATATATATATATTAATATATTAATGTGTATTTGGGCAGCAACCTTTCAAGAAAATTGCCAACAAGAAAGATTTAATTAATCTTTAATGAGTTTTTCCAGCATCCTAATATCTTTTTCATTTTTCAAATGTTAAAGAATATAGAAATTGTCTATAGTTATAATTATCCCAAGCACTTTTGGCTAGTTCTGTAGCCATTGTCAAGGATGTTGTTTTCGGATGGTGAATTTCTATGTGGAAGTTTCTACATAGTAGTTTTGCTATGCGAAGTATGTATGGTTGGTGTTGTATGCTTTTTGGCAGTCAACTGCTATGCATGGCTGGTTGACCTGGGCATGACTTCTATTTTTAGAAAATTTTTAACACACTATTTCCACTGTTAGATAGTGTAAGATTGATAGTGGGCAAATAATATTTAATAAGCAATGATTCCCTAATTATAAATTGTGTATGGCTATGTGATTTGAAAAGAATCTGTGTGTTATCAGCTAGAATTTTCATTAAAAGTTCTTGTAAATTATGAGTTAATAAATGTTTATTAATCACACTCTGCTTTGAAAGGTGGCATGTAGGATATCAACTTAAGGAGGTAGTAGTGTGTCTAATATAGATCATTGGTTTTGACAAGAAACACAGTCTTGTACTGGGCATTGAAATTCATACACTATATTGGTCACTGTTAGTTTAGATTTGGTGGGGTTATTTCGGTTGGTGATGAGGTCTGTGATCTTCCATTTTTTATAATAATTTATGAACTCTACATGTTTTCCAGGATTTACAGCAGAAATATGGTGTTTAATGATTTTCCTTATAGCAAATTCATTCTGCTTATAATTATTCTGCATCTGGTTACAATAAAAGATGTTTTGTGGTGTTGTATTTTTGTTAATGGCGTTCTGTATTTTTTGTAAGAATAATTTTATTTGCTTATCACTGTAGTTAGGAAAATTATTATTGACTAGTGTTTATTTTATGTGTTTTAGTTTGCTTAGAAATATTCTTTGGGAAGAAGAATTTTGGTATGCACCACATACAAAATTTGTTATCACTGCTATTTTATATCTTTATATATAAATAAAATATAAAAGTGGCCACTGAGGTTAACACATAGTGTTGACAGTCTGTTTCATGCTTGCACACAATCTTCGAGTTATCCATAGGGCACTCCAATATGGTGTAATGGTTAGCAAGCTTGTCTCGCTAAATCATTTATGACTGAGTAGTGTGTTTGATTCTCACTGGGTACCCCATACTTTGGGCCTTGTGCCACATCTAAACTAAGATTAGAAAATTGTCATATATATATATTGTTGAAGCTTGAATAAGCATGGAATAATAATAATACAACACAAAATGTACGTAACAAAATGTATTGAAACAATGAAAAAAGGTACACAATATTTACAGGTAGTTTTGGTATATTCTTGGGAAGACTGTTCCTGCAGAATGGGTTGACTAAGTCGCAGTCGGGCAGAGTCTCTGGATTCGATCTCTTAATCTTCCGTCGTCTTCCGGTACCAACCCATATTTATATGGTCGGTACTCCACTTATGTAAATTAGGTGTATCATACACAACATATATATATATATATATATATAATAAATAAGAAAAACAAGTAAAATAATAAATAAATAAATTAACAAACCGTTCCAGCTAAAATAACTATTAAGATAAAAATAAAATATGAATAAGCAAAAACAAGTAAAAATAATCAATCCAAATAAATAAATAAAATATTAAACAAATTAAAAAACTGCCCCCCGCCACCTCCCGCCAAAATAACAGTTAGAATAGACTACAGCAACCGATCCAAAAACTGGATGAAAAAATAGCTTTAATTACATTCCCCGACCAAAACAAACTGTCAAATCTGAACTAATCTCAAAAGTTTTTTACTACGTTACTAAAACATCGAAAACTGCAAATAGATAAATTTATAAAATAAATATAAATAAAAAACAAGTAAAATAAATTAACCCAAATAAATATGCATGATGATAAAGTGTAACAAGTTCTCATGTGACACATTTCATCCTTTAGGACTTCAGCAAACTTGGTTTGTTTATGTTAATGAAACTACACATGCACATGCACAAGAGATGTTAGGAATTTTAAATTGAAAAAAATAATCTTGTTTTCAATGTGTTTTGGGTCTATAATCTAGCCAATTTCATTTATACTCTTTTTGTTTCCATCATCTTTGTTATTAAATATCCCACATAACAGATCTACCAAGAATGGTAAGACATTATAAGAACCTGGACACAAATTTACTGTGAATGAATCAATGATTAAAGCACTTTTGAAACATTTTCTTCTTGGTGAATTATTTTCTCTTTCAGTATTTCTCTGTAGCATTTTTTATATCAAAATTGTGATCAGTCTTGTTACGGTGAGCAACTAACACGTTTAAATGTGTTGTTTTTTAAAATATCTTTTTTGTGTTCATATAATCTTTTATTTAAACTTCTTGTGGTTTTTCCAGTATATCCTTTCTGACAATTGTTACAGGTGATAGAGTTTTGGCTTGTTGTTTTGTTTTGTATTGACTAAGTCTTTTACTGTTTTGAACATAATTGTGATAAATTTTATGTTGAGTCTAGATAAATTCTTTTCAATTGTAGTTGTGATAGAGTTAGTGGGTAGAACAATATATTTTTTTTGATTTGTTGGGTTTGCCAGTAGGAGCCACGTTTCTATTTTGGAATATTTTATGAACCTTTTGTTACACATTGAATATAAAAAAAGAGTACTGAAGAAGCTTGAAAGTGTTTTCAATGTATTTCTCCTCTTCATGTTAATACTGAGGGCTGCAAATTCTGAGTGCTCTTAAATAGAATCCAATGATTATTCTGGATTTTATTTTGTTATTATGATGGGAATAGAAATTTATTGGATCAATTTTATTAGTTGATTTTCTGTGAATACTAACTTTCAAGCTGCTGTTCATATGATATCTAGAAAAGTATTGTTTTTTCCATTTCATTCATAAATTCTATTGTATGTTTGACTTTGCTTAGTTTATCTAAAAGATCAGGTAAATCAGTATCATAAGGATATGTTAATAGAGCATCATCAATGTATCAGAAGTATGTTCATTGATTAGGTAAAATATTTTGGAAGGGACCAGATTCAAGAAATTCTAAGAAAATATATGCCATAACTCTACTAAGAGGCAATCCTATTGTTTGTAAAAATTATTATTAATTGTGAAATAACATTGATAGGTGATGAGACAGCAGATTTCAATATTTTAGATATTGTTTGGGAAATGTTTATCTTTGATTGTGTTAGATGCTTTTTTAAGAGATTTAAGCATTTATCAGCTGGGATGTTAGTGTAAAGTGATTTTATATCTAGACTGACCATGAGTTTGTCAGCCATATTTGTTTCCCTTAGTTTTTCAACTAAGCTGCCAGAATTTTTTTTTATATGTGATGGACTGATTGTTCAGGGGTTAAAATTTATGTTGTGTCTTTTTGCCAGTTTGTGGGGAGTGCTATTCCCAAAATAATTAAAAGAGAAAACAATTCACCAAGACAAAAATGTTTAGAAAGTGTTCATGTCAGATCTTTTGTTATCTCAATGTTCTATATTTAATAACAAAGATGTTGAAAACAAAAACAAAAAGAATCTAATTTAAATTGGCTAAAAAAAAAATTATTTTTTTAAATTTTAAATTCCCAGCATCTCTTGTTCATGTGTATATATAGCCACATCAACATAAATATCACTTTAGCCCAATCAAGTCCTAATGGATGAAATGTCACAAACATTTTCCACTTTGTCATACATATACAGGAAGATTGAAAAGTAATTCCCCATTTTAAAATACTTATAATTTATTTATTAACTATAATTTTTACAAGAAATGAATATGAGAAGGAAGAGTTTAGCATGGGGTTTTATTTAAAATTCGATATGGCCACCAGATTTTGCTACCAGCTTTTTGAGCCGCTCAGGAATTGTGTCAACTGATTTCACTAGGAACTCTTGTGGTATGGAAAACATTACTTCTTATATTCTCCCTTCAAGTTCTTCCAAAATCTTGGTTTGGTATAGTAGACTTGCTCCTTTAACCAACCCCAAAGAAAAAAAGATGTCACAGGGTGTTAAGTCACGACCCCTGGCTGGCCACTCATACATAAAATAGGGAGTTACTTTTCAATCACCTTGTATATATGCTTTCTAAAGAAAGTAATGGATTTTTATTAATTCAACAGATTTTTTATCACTTTAAACGTTATTTTTAGTGAATACTCATATTTGAGTAGATGCTCCATTTATTTATTTTCATCTACTGGCCTGAATGTTCAAGAAATCTTATCAAAGAAAAATTTACACCCTCTGGTAGGATTTGAATCTGTGTCCCTCCATATAACAGGTCAGTTGGAGATCCTTACACATGTAAAGGCAATCCCAAGAGAAGGTCAATATGAAACAGAAACCTGGAAACCCAAACATGAATAAAAGGGGAAGCAACTCTGCCATTTCAAGTCAACCTGCTACTAAAACAACAGTATGAAATTTAATGATATTTGCCATACTATTTGCATTTTTAAATAGGCAATATTTGCCAAGACAGTTAACCCCATGGTTTGATCTTTTGAGGCTTTTTTAATTTATATCTGCAAGATTTTTTTTTTAATTATTTCAACCCATGCACGACAATAATGTCACTAGGATGCAAGGGGTTATTGGAAGTGAAAGAGATTAGTGAGGAGAAAGGACAATAAAAGAGTAGGATTCAAGAAGACAGAAGATGGCGATTGGTGTTATATTTAAATTTTTGAAGATTGTAGGTGGAAAGAAAGCAAGAAACCAGAAGAGAGTTCTGCAGCCGAGAAGTGTGAGAAAAGAAACTATTAAAATAGAACATATGGTTGCATCTATCTAGTTCAACAGTAAAACGATGGGACCTAGTAGCCAATCTAGTAGTACATTGAAATTTATGCAGTCAAGGAATCAAGGAGGAAAGCTTATCAGAACAATTGCCATGAAAATTTGTAGAAAACATAGAGAGAAACTACATCTCGTCCGTAAGAGAGTGAGTGAGGTCGAGATGCCAGGTCAAGATTGATTACATTACGGACATTTTGTTGAGTTTTGTCAATAATGCACAGTAGGAGCACCAGAAAAAGATATGGTAGAAATATAAAATACACAGATAAATGATAGATTCATAAATGTGCATGATGGATTTTGACAAATACATACAATAAATGACGTGGGTTGACTTATGTCAGAAATACTCAAAGTGGTTGATATTGAACCCTGGGGGTCAATAAATGCTTGGGAAATCAAAAGTAGGTTGATAAGTGTCTGACAGTCAAAAGAGGGCCGATAAATAAACTGTGGTGACTTAGAGCTAAAATTCACCAATTTCCAGTCAAATATCAATACCCTTGCTACTGCTAATCAAATATATCCTTCTTGTTAATGATGTCAACCAATTCAATAAAAAAAAAAAAACTATATTAATTCAAGTTTAATGCATTTATTATTACCTATATTATTTACAGAATTTTTCTCATCATATAATTCTGGTTGTTCCTTAGTTAATTATGTTAAACCTACAAATACTACATAAACAATGGACTATTCCATTTTGATCAGGTGAAAAGACAGAAAAGACATATCAGAGACATTATTTGGTCCCAGTGAGAAAATGAAAGAAAAAGAAACAGCTATTACACCCTGCCAATACCTCATAAATAATGGACTATTCCATTTTGATCATGAGGAAAGACAGAAAATATCAGAGAGGCTGTTTGGTTTCAATGAGAGAAAAAAAAATGAAACAGAACATAGAGTAGTGAAAACACTCTCATGGTTTAATGTCTGTTTTAGCAAAATGGAAAAACTTGTCAATTTTAAATCTTTTCATTTGTACCCTCTTACTTCTTTAAATAATGACCTGCATTCATATTTATGATTGTTATTGAAATATTTTATGAAAGCTCAAATATTTAAGAATCAAACAGGGGAATTTCCATGGATATTTTATAGTCATTGAATTTGCAAGGAGCTTATTCCATAATTAAATTTAGAATTATCTTTTATCAGAAAATTCAAATAGGAAAATCATGAAATTTTCATTGGTATTTCTACCATTATTATTCAAACAAATATGTCTCTTATAGGAAAAATGAAGAACAAATGTCAAGTTAAAGAATGCAACTTATCAAGAAACAATAATAAAAATACAAAACAAAGAAATTTCCTATCCTCAAATAAAAAGGGATGAACAGAGGTCTCCAAAATGGTCATTGTCTTTGAAGAAATACATTTAGTATTAGAAGAGAAATTGAAATTGAAAAATGGATACCAAAATGTAAAGTTAAAATGAATCTTATTGAGAAACAATAATACAGAAAAAAGGCAATGGGATTTACTATCCTTGAATTAAAAATGAACAGGGGTCTTCAAAATTGTCGCCATTTTCTTTTTCTTTCAACAAATACATCTAGTATAGAAAGAGAAAGAAAAGAGATGGAAAAAGGGATAAGAAAACGTAAAGTTAAAATGAATCTTATTGAGAAAAAATAATGAAGGGAAAAACAAAGGAATTTCCTGTCCTAAAATAAAAATTATTGTTATGTTTTTGTATGTGCCTGGAAATTAATGTGGTATTAATGGGTCATTGAAATTATTGAATTTTTTAACAAGAAAAATCTCAAGTTGATATTAAAAATTGCTGCAAAGCATTGTTGATTTATTTAAGACAGAATGATCTATTATGACATGTCTCTAATTTGTATTTAGATACATTGTATTTATTTTCAACTTTTCTAATTGAATTGTTCAACTATATTGCATATGATCCATTATTGTACAGAATTAGGTTACAATAAAATTTGTATTTTATATAAATACTACCTTATGAAAATTGAGATGTAATAGAGTGTCAGACCCTAAATCAGGGGTCGGCAACCTTTTGGAGAGAGTGGGCCAGAAAACTATGCATTGTCTTGGAGGAGGGCCAGGATATCAAATGTATTATAACAAACTGTTTTGATCTCAGACTGCTTTATCCAGAAGGCCGCCTTGATCTAGAGTTTTAAAGAAAAAACAACAAAGTTAATGATATATTATTTAAACAAGGTTCCTTATTTTACAACAGGATAACAATTAACACAATCAACAAAAAATGCAAATTCCTTACTGCAAATGAAATACAGTTAAAAATGGCAAATTATTTAATGAGACGCTTGTTTCTGTTTATAGTTCAATGACTTCTCCCCATCAGGTGAAATATTTGTTAACAACAGAACCAAAACATCATCCAGGTGGTCATCATCCAACCTTGTTCGAAAAACGATTTTAGTATATTTAATTTTCGAAAAAGGTGTTTACAAGCATATGTACTCCCAAATAATGATACTATTCAATAGGCTTTTCTATTTTCTACTTGTTAAAACATATTCATTATAGAAGTCTGTAGTGGATTCGGAATGAAATTTTGATTTAAAAAATTTGCCGCATTGTAAGTCAATTAACTCCAAATGATAGGGGTTGCTGACCCCTACCCTATATCATAAATTTGGGGTATCATAGATCCGGGGGACAAATCATTGATTCAGAAGGGGGCCTAGAAGACCCTTGCACCAGCACTGGTGCCACTTGACCTTAATCTTCAGCTTTGCTGGTGGATACCAAGGCACAAGGCTTCAGTTGTTATTGACTTCTAGTTTTGAAGGCCCAAAAACCAGGGAGTTGCAGAGCAATCATAGATTATTGCTCGTTCAATCCTCACTGAGACACACACTGTCGGAATCTTTTTATTTTTTTAATTAATGTTCACCCAATACAAGGTCCAAGAGCCACTCAATGTAGAGATTTACTGTGTGGTGTTTTATGAGCATAAGAAAGGGCAAGAAGTGAAGTTCTTTGCGCTATGCAGAAAAGACAACTGATAACTTTCGACTTGAAGAGATCACCATTTAATTAGTGAATAACATTTCAGAGTTTAATCAGAGACATAAGAAATATAGAGTTGAAGTAAACTTTAGAAGGAACAGAAAACCCGATCCTAAACAGGAAACAAGGGATAAAACTCTACACCTGTTCAAAATGCTGGGGAGGAGTGTGAACCGGATGATAGGCAAACCTATCTACTCCTGCAAGAGCCAGTTAAAAGTCTACAACCACCCTACTTCAATCAAGAGACACACACTCATAAATAAAAAAAAATGGTCGGCTCCTTTACCATAACTATAGCACTGGATTCATTTGTGACAATTACGTGATATACAAGGAAAAGTATATGACAGTTTTTGGTATTTCTTTTAATCATTTCACCCCAAGCAAGGCAATAAAGCCACTAATATGCAAGGAGTTACATTGTGTGCTAGAATACCAGAAAAAGAAAACGATATAAAGGAGAGATATCTATAAAAGAGCAGGAATTAAGAAGACAGAAGATAAGGATTGGCACTGTAATTAAATTTTTCAAGATCAAACTTGATGGAAAACCAAGAAGCTGGAAGAGAGTTCCATAAGCAAGAAATGCATGAGAGAAAACTGTTAGCATGGAACCTACGGTTGCATCTAGCCATTTCAACTGCAAGATGATGAAACCTTGCCGATAATTTAGTAGTATGTTTAAATTCATAATGTCTTGGTACCAAAAAGAAAAGGCACAGGGAAGCTATGTTATGAAAGTGAGAAAGTGACTGGAGCCAAGATGCCAGGTCAGAGTCAATATCATTGCAGATTCTATTTTATCAAGATGCTCTAAGTATATAGCAGAAGCATCAGACCAGATGTGGCAGCAATATCCAATGCATAGCGAATGGTAGATTTGTAAATATAAATATATAATAAAAAAGAAATCGAACATTTGATGAAATTTCATTTATCAATAGGTGCATACCAAAAACAAACCAGAAAGTATGGTAGCCTATCTGATTGCATTTATTTAAAAAAAAAACAAAACTATTTATTGAAACTTGGATAAATCTTAAAAAGTTTTAAAATATAAAAGATGAAGATCAAATATTTTTTTTTTTACCTTAACCCAGACATTTTTAGCAACACAGAAAAATTTTTTAAACAATTTACTTAAGTTTTATTAGCCAAAGCCAAATACATAATTCAAAATGTACATAAAAATAATAAAAAGAAAAATTTAGCTAATAATTAAAGAAAGAACAGGTAATTAATTATACAAAAATGTTGCGACACACTAGTTTTCTCCAGTTACTTTCTCATGACAACCTTTGTTTCATTTGTGTCTATTTCTGATTTTGCTTGGCTCTATTCCTGTAAATAAGTAGACTGAATTTAGGTTGGTTAATATAATGACAGATCAATACTTAATGGATTATTTAATGTTCAATCTAATGGAACTAAACTCATGATGAATTTTAAGTAGATATAGGTTCAGTTTACACTAGAATAAAAAATGTAGGTATGTATCTGGTTTACACTATAGTAAACAAGGTAGACATAGTTCTGACTTATCCTTGAGTCAAAAAAAGAAGATATTGGTCTAATTTACACTAGAATCAAAATGGGCAACTCGATGTGGTGTAATGGTTAGCAAGCTTGTCTTGCTAGATCAGTTACTACTGAAAAGTGAGTTCGATCCTCACTGGATGCCCCATACTTTCGGCCTTGTGCCACATCTAAGCTTCGCTTGGAAAATCTCTACACTAGAATGAAAAAAATTAGACAACAGTATGGTTTGCATTAGAATCAAAAGTAAATATTGATTGAATTTGTGCTAAAATCAAAATGGTAGACACATATTGGGTTTGCATCAAAGTCAGCAAATATGAAATTTGGAAGGTGCTCTCTCTATGGGAGATATTATAACACCCTGCAGGGGACTTGGTCAATGTATTCTAAGCCGCACTGCTATGGCAACAAGCAGACTGAATCATTATTCTTAATATTATTAATTATAAAATTTAAAATAAAAATCTGATATTAATTATAAAAATTGAAATAAAAACATGGTATTAATTATAAAAGTAAAATTAAAAATCCAGTATCAATTATAAAAATAAAAATCTGGCATTAATTATAAAAATTAAAATTAAAATCTGGTATTAATTATAAAAATAAAAATCTGGTATTAATTATAAAATTTATATTAAAAATCCAGTATTAATTATAAAAATTAAAATAAAAACACAGTATTAATTATAAAAGTAAAATTAAAATCTGGTATTAATTATGAAAAGTAAACTAGAAATTTGATATTATAGGATGCCCCACAAAAAAAAAAAACAGGAAATTTGGTACAGTTTATTTAATTGTTGGAATTTTTGTTACAGTTATTTGAATCAAAATCAAAGGATAGAAATTTAGTCACTTAAAACAGAACAAAAACACAAATATTAGATGTGGTGTTTAAACTAAAGAATTTTGGCAAAATTTCTTCGCATTTTTTCAGTCCCCCAAGTTGGATAATTCTTTCTTAAAGAGAACAATCACTTTGTGTTGAAAATTTGATAACTGCCGCATCCTGGAACATTAAAAAATTTATATGTTAGTTAATCTTTTTAGTTCATTCATATAGTAAAATATATAGTTAATTTTTTATATGTTAGTTAATTTTTTTCATCATATAGCGAATGTAAACTTTCCTGATTTTTTTGTAGGGCACCCTGTAATTATAAAATTTATATTAAAAATCTGGTATTAATTATAAAAGTTAAAATAAAAATCTGGTACTAATTACGAAAATTAAAATAAAAATTCAGTATTAATTACAGGTTTCTAAAACAACCTGGTATGTCATAGTTTTATAAAAAAATCCAGTATTAATGATAAGTTTATAAAAAAAAATCCTGTATTAATAATAGGTTTGTACCGATAACCTATCAATGGCCACTGACCCAAAATAAGATGGTGGGCATTAATTGGCTAAGATAAAATGACCCCTTGTACCAGATGTATAAATATTCTGGAACATGATAAGCAATGCTAGGATTCAAATATTTTCTAGGAACATGCTTTCTATTCTTCTACATACAAAATTTTTGTCTACAAAATTAAGAACCAGTTTTTTTACGTTTTTTTTTAAATCACTAAGTTTTTTTCAATGCATATAAACTAACAAATAAATAAAAAAAAAGAATTGCACTAGTCTACACGAACCATTGGGAAAGCCTTGAATCCCATCACTGAGTATGGTATGTATAATTTGATATTAATGATACAAATAAACATTAAAATATTAACAAATTTACCCAGGACTATTTTTGATTAAATCAAATATTGATTACCTTCAAGCAAGTTATTTGGAATTGTTTTCATTCTTAAAAGTCTTGTACTTTATTATTTCATTAGAGGGACAAGACATTTTTTTTTCTGTTTTTGTTGAAAAAGCAAAAAAAAAACAATTTAAATAACAAAACACAACAATCAAGAGTTGTACAGGTTTTCTAACAAATTAAATATATTACATCAGACTGGTTGAATATTCTAAAATTATTTCAGATGGCATATAATGCCTTCCCTATTTCAGTAAGGATTAAAAAAAAAATTGTTGGATGGTATAGTACTGTCACTGTAACATTGTCTATGTCCTCATTTTGACCCAGCAATGACATTCCACCATTACTGATTGAACCCAGTACTTTCACCAAATGTGATGAACAGATGTTTCCTCAGGGAGGCTCCATGCCTTGAATGCTTATTGGGACTTAAACTCAGCCGAGACCTCAAGTTGAAATCGTACATAAAATCCCTCGCTAAAGATTCTAGAGAAATGTTCGGTTCCCTGTACTGCTCCAGCAAGTATTTAACTCCTCATGCTATTCTCAACTTTAATGTTATATTCTGTGCTATTAGGAATATATACTTGACAAACATGTTGGATAGAATAAGTAAAGGTTTATTGTAAAAAACCAGTACAATAAGAATAAAGATAACAGTTATGCACAAGGTCATTGCAAGTCAATCCAGTAATAAGTGCCACTATTGGAAGGTAGATAGTTCTCACATAAGTCTGAGTTGTACTCAACAGATTCCAGCAAGACTCTGCAGTCCGTTGACTTACAGATACTTATAGTTAATTACTACCTATAGTGTAGTTACTCATGGGGGTGACAGGTTATTCCATTACATCACTTTACAAGAGCCAGATCAGGCTGAAAATGGGGTACTGCTGTTATACATGGGCAGGAGCTACCCAGTCTTTGCTTTCCTCTCTTGACAGAGTACAAAAGTTTTTCTGCATTCTTGTGGGTGACACAATTATTTTTCACCCTACAACCCCTTTCTCACATATGAGACATCACAAGCCTCTCACCGCTCTATTGCTATTTCCATAGAAAGTGCTCAGATGAACAACACTCCTTAGTTCCTCCAGTCCTAACCATCATTGATAAGACCCACCATGCCACATATATTATAGTGAACCACCATCATTCCCTTTGTATTCCCTTGGTGGGATGTATGTTCCACTTGAGCAACTTCTACCCAGGAATCACCATCTTTTGGAACCGACTCCCAAGAGGATGCTTTCCCAATCACTACAATCTTAACCTGTTCAAAGTCTCAGGTTAACTGTTATCTTCCATACATATCCATATAAGCTGTTCCTCTTACTCTGTAACCCTCTAGCTTGAGTGGCCCCAGGGCCTTGTACAGGATAAATAACATTTAAAAAAAAAACAATTTTTGTTTTATGTATTTATTACAAATTTATGGGAAAACAATATACAAATTTTTATATGTCAAGAACAATTTAAAGAAAATCTGTGACAAAGTGGAAAAAGATTTTGTGTAACTCATTTCGTCCTTTAGGACTTCATCGGACTAAAGTGATGTTTATGTTGATGTGATTACACATGCGCATGAAGGAGAGGGGCTACTAAGAATTTTAAATTAAAAATATTTTTTAAAATATGTTTTGGGTATATAGCCTAGCCAATTGTATTTAGTTTCTTTTTCTTTATGCTTTTATCACTTTTGTTAGTAAATATCCCACATTGTGATAGTAGAAGATCTGCTAAGAAAGAAACCTGGACGTGAATTTAATATGAATGATTTAGTGATTAAAGCACTTTCTATACATTTTTGTCTCAGTAAATTGCTTTCTCTTTTAATTACAGTAGCATTTTTTTTTAAATCAAAATTATGGTCAGACTCATTAAGGTGATCAATTAATGCATTAAGCATGTTGTTTTGTAAAAGATCCCTTTTGTGTTCATATAATCTTTTATTTAAATTCCTTGAGGTTTCTTTTATGTATTCTTTGTGGCAATTACAGGAAATTCCCAATTCAAATTATTATTCTGTTATTAATTAAATCTTTTATTGTTTTAGATGTAGTTGCAACAAATTTAATGTTAAGTTTAGATAAATTCTTTTCAGTTATCGTTGTGATAGAGTTGGTCGGTAGAACAATATATTTTGATTCATTGGGTTTTTCAGAAAGATTCACATTTCTATTTTTAAATATTTTATGTGCCTTTTTTGTTTCACGTTGATTATGAAATAATTAGGGTATTGGAAGAGCTTAAAAGTGTTTTCAATGTATTTCTCCTTTTCATGTGAATATTGAGGGCAACACATTTTAAATAGAATTTTACAAACTTACAAAAGTAGCATCATGTCTTGGATCCTGATTAGGTTTTCTGATGTTGCCTTTTGAGGAATTGCTGTGGCTGGATACAGAAAAAGTAGCATAATCAAAAAGTGACCTTGTTATTGAAAAACCATGGATGATGAAAAACAACTGAAGAAACCATTCTGGTTCATTCATGTGCTTCAACAACAGGATGGCTGCTATTAGAAAATGGGGAAAGCGAAGTGTATCAAATAGGGTTCCTGCCACATAGCACTAACCAGAGTGGGCTCATAGCTCACTAAACGGTTCCTCATTTATGGGGCTTAAACTCCTCCCTCCTGCAAGCTTGGTTATGAAAAGTCATGAAACCACAGCTCCCAGCCAACACTCATCCCAGATCAAAATGTTTTGGCCAAGACTGATCAGAAATCTGTCATCCCACCCCACAAATGCTTTGAACTGTCATCTCCAATTGAAGAGTCATTCTTCTACTCCTGGCTTGTTTAACGAGTATAATCATATATCACGACTAAATATGGATCATATATGCCATCAGATAAGGTATAGGCCTGTTACATATAGCATATGTAGTCAAGATGAGTAAAAACCATGATCACATGAGGTTTAACAATTGAATGATGGGAAGGCTCTATATAAAAAGATACCTCTCAATATTTTGGTATTAAAAACAGATGGTCATGGCTTAAAACTATTAAGTCCAATGCTTTATCAAGGCAGAAAAACAGCCTTAAGTTAATAATAAAAATGTATGCTGAGTACACATACTTTAATTTGCAATGATTTATATAAATATGAATAGTTTATACAGTTTATATCTATTTTTAATTACATAAGATGGATATGTTATATGATATACATATGAGGGTGCACTGAAAAATTCCATTTTTCAAAATCTCTCCAAACAAAGGATATTTTTAGAGGGAAGGGCTTCTTAATCATACCAAGAACTTTTCATCACTCCTCCCATATATAAGACACACACATGCATAAATTTATTATAGGTATATATAATTCAATATATAAAATTTGATGGACTTGTAGAATAGGCACAGCAACTGGAAATCATTTTTTTTTCATATTAGGTCAGGTGAGTCAGCTTGCTACTGGTAACATGTAACCTAGTGCAAACTGTTGCATGTCTGGGTGGTTGGCATCTAAACTAGCTCACCCTACTAACTTTTCTGCTAGTAAGGAAGGTAGCATGTCACCACAATGGATGAAAAACAAGACATGTCAAATGGCGGTTGAGCTTCTTATAAGCGCCAATGGTCACACACACACACACACACACACACACACACACACACATATATATATATATATATATATATATATATATATATATATATATATATATATACTATTTAAACATCATTTTTGGTGGATACCCCATATTTGAGTAGATACTCTGTTTAATTTATTAAACAGTATATTTATTTATTTTCATCTACCAGCCTGAATATTTGAGAAATCTTATTAGAAAAATATATGTTCTCTGGCAGAATTCTAACCCTGCATTTCCCTAGTGGAAACCATCATTAGATCTGATATACTTTGAACTCTCAGCTATGGAGTGCCTGATATCTCTGCTCAGTTTTGAATCCTAACATAAACAAAACAATTTTAGGAATGGATTTTTCATTTATTAATCCAACATATTTTTTATTACTTCTGTAACTGGCTGGTAGATGAAAATACGTAAATATACTGTTTAATAAATAAACAGAGCATCTACTCAAATATGGTTATCCACTAAAAATAATGTTTAAGTAATAAAATAAATAAATATATATATATATATATATATTACTTGGTGTACATGGACTTGGTGTCTGAGTTTGGCATCAGGAAGAGCATCTGGCCTTGTAAACCTTGCCTCAAATTATTATGACAAATCCCATGTCAGGTAGGACCCACCTTGTTTTGTACAAGTTTACTCCTGGTCCTGTCTCAACAAAAAAAACCACAGCTATATATATATATATATATATATAGATAGATAGATAGATAGATAGATAGATAGATTAAGTACTCCAGATCATGAATATCAGTATTCTTGGGTTTTTTTATTAAATTTTTAAGAAAGATAATAGGGGGAATCCAGTTTTCTATGTATATTCATTGTAAATTGATCGCCCTACAAAAGCCAAAACCAATGTTTTGATGCGATTTTTTAAAATGTAAAAATATAATTTTTTGAAAAACTTTTTACATTTTAAAAATCACATCAAATGAGCATATTTTATTTTGGTTTCTGTAAGTGGTTGGAGGGGGGTGCAATTTACAATGAATTTGCATTGCAAACTGTACCCCCTTATTACTTTTATAAAATTCAATCAAAATCAATTTTTTTTTTTAGTTATTTTGAGAAAAAATCTTTTATTTCTGGTTTCAGTGCCCATTGTATTAGAGCCACTAAAATTTGACTTATCAAAGATATACATATGTAATTGTTTACATATATAAATGTATTTGATTTATAGCTGAGTAGCCCACACACCAAGAAAAAAAAATACACTAGATATCATTTTAAAAAACTTATCAAGCTTCACTGAAAAAACCTTTTTGCTGGTATCAGGGAATGAAACTCATCCCCCCATATGAAGCTCTTTTAAATTCTCAGCAGCACTATCTGTAAATTGTAAATATACTTTATCGACTATTTTACAGCCAAATGTTTATCGGCTAATAAATAAATTGATAAGCAGACATTGACTAGAAAGAGGTGGAGGCACGGTGAAGTAATGGATAACAGCTCAGATTGAGGAATTGGAGAGCTGAGTTCAAATTCCGGTCAAGTTCATTACATTCACTTATGTGCAAATGTCCTTTGGAAAGGCATGAATCCATCTCTTCTCACCCCAACTATGGGTAAATAGCAGGACAGACTGGATTCTATAACCTTGGATGGCAACTGGTCTAGGCAAAGGACAACTCTGAATTCAAAAACTCCAAATATGGGTTAAATAGCCTCACCAACCAAGCATGGTGAGTACACTTACATCCCTGAAGAGTTGGTCAATCAGAGAGGGGTTCTTCCACTGAGTGAGAAGGCTCTGGATCTGGACTAGAAAGATAAATATCATAAAATAGCAAATGAAACAAAAAATTAATATGACAAAATATACATACAAATTCACAATATGTCTTGATAATGGAATAAATCTTAAAACTATACTGATAAAATTTGAAGTACTTCTCCACTAATTATATATATATTATAATCTGATTTTGTCAATTTTTTTTTAATGTCATGTCCCTTCAGGACATAGGGAGTTATAGGCAGGGTTGGCATGTACTATTCCCAAATCCCCCAAGCAGGAAGGAAGGGCCAAAGCCTGATTGAGGGCCCCGGTGAATGCTTCGTGACCCTTGCAATCTTATCAACATTTGCTTTTTTTCTATCTACATTTGTATACATTACAAATTAGACTAAGTACAATTGCCTATTATAGGAATGAAAAATTCTGGGTTATTTTTTTTTGTCCAAATCCATGAATTTGTTTTACTCATGCCAAGTCTCAAGAAAACACTATATAAAATTCAATACTTTTTATCCATAATTTTGAATGTGCTAAAATTATTCAACATTTTTAGCAAGAAAATTCTCAAGTTGTTGTTAAAAATTGGCAAAAAACATTGTTGATTTATTTAAGACACAATGATCTATTATGACATGTCTCTAATTTGTATTTAGATACATTGTATTTATTTTCATTTTTTTTAGTTGAATTGTTCACTTATATTCTATATGATACATTACTGTACATAATCAGGTTACAATAAAATTTGTATTTTATATGAATACTACCTTATGAAAATTGAGATGTAGTAGAGTATGGGGACACTATATCATAGATTTCAAGTTATGAGACCTTTGTACTGGCTCTGATTATAGTACTCCTCAGGGTTTCTTCACTATATGGGAACTGCCATGACTACTTAGGAAAGACAGAGCTGAAGTTTTTGTTGCCTTCTTCAGTTTTGAATTTAGAAATATAGATATTTCAGGGTGTCAAGAATGAGACTGCAGGATGCTATGCTTACTGCCTGACTTTACTTTGATCCCATATTTCTTTTGGAAGTGTTGTATCATTTAAGTGGGAAAACAGATTAATTCAAATTCAATTTTGTGTATTGGAGGGACAAATTTTCAAAGGCAGATGTCTATTCACATTTCAAATGTTCATTGCAACAGGTACAAATTCACTGAGTCTCTCTGAAGTGATAAATGATACAACTGAAATGAATGAATAAAACTTAATAAATTAAGATATTCTAAATTTTGTATGGAATAATTTTTATATCTTGCTTCTTACAAATGCACAATAATGATCATATATATATATATATATATATATATATATATATATATATATATATATATAATCACTGTTTATTTTATATACATATATAAAATTTATATATATATGTAAAATTTATCTATATATATAAACTTTATATATATATATATATATATATATATATATAAACTTTATATATAATTTAGATATACACATATGTAAAATGTATACATATATAAAATTTGTATATATGCATATATAAAATGTATATATATACATACATAAAATTTGTATATATAAATATATAAAATGTATATATGTATAAAATTTATAGATATATATATATATGTAAAATATATATATATATATATAAAATTTGTATCTATACATAAAATTTATAGATATATGTAAAATTTATATATATATAAAATTTGTATATATATATAAAATTTATAGATATATATAAAATTTATATATATATGTAAAATTTATATATATATAAACTTTTATATATATATAAACTTTATACATATAAAATTTATATATACATATATATAATTTATATATATATATATATATAAAATTTATATATATATTTAAAATGTATATACATATATAAAATTTGTATATATACATATATAAAATGATATATACATATATCAAATTTTATATATACATATATGAAATTTGTATATATTCATATATAAATTTGTATATATTCATATATAAATGTATATATATATATATAAAATTTATATATATATATATAAAATTTATATATATATATATAAAATGTATATATATATAAAATTTATATATATATATATATAAATTTATATATATATATATATAAAAAATGTATATATATATAAAATTTTATATATATATATATAAATTTATATATATATATATATAAAATGTATATATATATAAAATTTATATATATATATATAAAACGTATATATATATATATATAAAAATTATATATATATATATATAAATTTATATATATATATATATATATATATATATATATATATATATATATATAATTTATATATATGTGTGTGTGTGTGTGTGTGTGTTTTAAAATTTATATATAACAAACAGCTTCCTCGTCATATTCTCATGGATTTCTACGACATCTTGAAATCTTGTTCCTTTCAAGTGGGATTTGATTTTTGAAAAGGAAAAAGTTGCAACCTGTCAAATGTGGTGAATATAGTAGTTGTTGAACCTGCACAAGTCATCTTCACCAATGGAGCCTCTGTGGTATGGTGAGATGATCACACTCTACACACTTTCCTTACAAGCACTGCCAGTATTTTAGTAGGTATACATTTGAGCAGACATCCCTGTTTATTTTCAAACAGTGAAATTAATGCCTACTGGCCTAGATCATCAAACTCTCATTAAATAAAATGTAGGTGTCAGCAGAGATCAAACCTGAATTTCCTTCAATATACATTAATAATAAATATAATTTTTTTTCCCTCACCGGTATCACAATGGTAGCATAATGCAATTGTTATGTACTGATTTAAATATACATAATCTATATAATAAATTCCAGTCTCAGTGTCACATTTTTTCAATCAAAGGGAGACAACTCTCAATAGCTTATCTCCTTCTGCTATATAATAAATGCCAATGTCACTGTGTAATACTTTTTCAACTTTACTCTTCGAGGTCGTAGCCCAACATATACCATTTTAGAATCAGGCTGACTCTCTATGCAAATTAAAAAAATTCTGGGCTGGATTCAGGCCTGCAATCCTGAAATTTTGGATTCCCAAATTTTCATTACTGTGATTGCTTTCAGTAATTTTTTAAGGTGATTTTTTGCAACAAATGTACAATAACAATTTTTATAAGTTGGAAATAAATTTGGGAATAATCAAAATTAATTGCAAAATCCAGTGAGAGTCACCCATGAAATAAAAATAATTGTTTGTATAGAAAGTAAGGAACTATGTACATCAAATTGTCTTTAAATTAAATGGAGGCAGAAGAATTATCATTGAACTTTTAAAAGGTAAGTTTAAATATTAATGCAATACTTAAATGCAGCAATCAGTTTTGAGTTCTTCTGTAGTTTATTGTTGCCTATCACATCTACTCCTCCCTACTTATTGTTATGAAGGCCCAATAAAGATCCTTCCGCAGGAGCTAGCTTAAATGCCATTTGATAGGTTACATGAATAAAAAGTGCTTGACGTAAATTCAAATGACAAAAATACAGAGAAATTTAAAAATGAAAAACAAGCATCCTATTGTATAATGGGACATGTTGAAAAAAAAAAAACAAGCATTTAGTTTAAGGAATTGAATGTGCAAGTTATGCAAGGAGGAAAAGTTGTCAATAATGAAATATTGCAATCTGCATAAGTTACTAAATGAGAGGGTGATGACAGTGTGCAAGCATTCTAGAAAGGTCCCTTCAGAAAACAACAAGCCAGAGTAGAAAAGGCTTATATTTATAAAGCATATTTTTTTCCTTCGTCTCTCTCCTCTCACCAGCAGGAGGTGTATCTGTGGGAGTGTTTTAAGATGGATGTGAGACAGAAAGTCTAACTTAATGCCTGAAAATACCAAAGACGGTAAAAACCACAGTAGCAGAACGCTTAGTTTTCCAGTAAAATTTACTTTAAAGATCAGTTGAATCTGTTGAAACCAAGGTAGTGAATTTAATGGATTCAACTGAACTCCTGACTTTTAAAGCTAAAAGCTCTACATGCTATTTTTACTTTTATTTTATTTTTTTCACATGTGTATTGAGCACTTTTTAATACCACTGTTTCCTGGTATGATTCAACTCTGACCATTAACCTTTTATGTATTTTATATATATATATATATATATATATATATATATATATTAGACAAAAAGAAAACTTATCTTAGCCAACATGTTTCATCCTCTGGAAGACTTTATCAAGGCAAGTGTAAGGATTTTATTTTGTGACAAGTATTTATATACAAGAGCAAAGATGTTATTGGTTTTTCATCAGGTTAACAGAAAAGTTGGGCAAGTTCATGGACATGAGGTGATACAATTCAATGTCTAATAGATGAAAGTGGGTAGGTGATGTGTATATATATATATATATATATATATATATATATATATATATATATATGCACGTTATTATTTAAGCTATTTTGGATTGGGATTGATTTGTGTGTTATATATTTCAAATAACATGAGAATCTGGATTTAATCATTTTCTTTTAATTTTTTTTTTTTTAGTATTTTTGTGGTCATATATCTTGGCTTGGGAAAGTAGTATTTTTTCAGGAAAGGAAATATTGCTTTGATAAAGTCCCTCAGACACATCAGCTAAGATGAGTTTTCCTTTCGTCTTTATTCACATTGTCCGTTTACACATATACTCCACCTGAAATTTTTACACAAACACACACACACATGCACACACTATATATATATATATATATATATACATATGAGACCTACCTGGAAAGTAACGGGACTGGGTATGGTGTGTGAGCCCTGGGTGAGGCGGGAAAATGAATTGTGTTATCATCTAACATATCTTAGGAGTATATAACTGTAATCTTAGCTTTCTGCAAACATTGAATTTCTTTTTGCACATACTTTTGTGGCAGGACAAATTGTGGCTACTTCCCCATGACAATGCTCTTGGTATCCAGCAGTTCCTGACTGAGAAAAACGTTGCCATACTGGGACAACTTCCCTATTCACCTGATCTTGCTCTGTGTGTGACTTTTTTCCTTTCTCCCACAAGCTGAATGGTATCATCAATGGGGACCCATTTTAAAGGTGTGGAGGCAATCAAGACAGGTGTAATGACAGAGCTGAGAGGCATCCAAGAAGAATCCTTCCAGCAATGCATAGAAGCGTGGTAGACAAGGATGGAAAAGTGCATTAGACTTGAGGGAGGTTTAATTTGAAGGGGAAACCATGCAGGCTGTTGTTTGAAATTGAAATAAATGATTTATGACACCAGTCCTGTTACTTTTCAGACAGACCTCGTATACACACACACACACACACATATATATATATATGCTTTAAATAATGTATATTTGGGCAGCAAATGCTTTTTTTCTTTTATACAGATATTATTGAATGCAACATAAAATGAAAGACGATTATGTATTTTAATCAACTTTACTTGGTTTTAAACCAAATGCTTTACATTAGATGGAAATCCATGAATAAACAGTCTATAGTTGAATTGAGAAAGAGTTGAAAATTCAAAATGACAAAGAAATTTTTTTTAAAATGTTTCACTTGAATTTTCTTGCTTATGCACAAGAGAGCATATGTTCAATGAATAGAGATACTGTCTAAATGTCTGTAATTTCAACTATATTCCTGCCCATTTAAACAAGATTATACATTATATAGAAATATTTCCTTTTCTCATGTTCAAATACCTTTAAAATTCTTTCAAATTGGCAGCTGATCTCAAAAACAACCTATGATCTGTTGTTAACTGGGGCAAGGAATGGTTTGTTAATTTTAATGCCTCCAAAATGGAATAGCTCTTTTTTAATCATCTGGAGAGTGATACATTGTGCCTTCTCAGGCTAACATTTTCAGCTGACATGAAGTGGAAAGATTATATTGAATCAAATACTACTAAGTCAGCTGCTAGGAAAGTCAGTTCATTGTGTCATGCTAGATAATTTTTCTCACCAGAATCTATCTTACCCATATAAGTCTACCATTTGTCATGTATTGAATATTGCTGCCACATCTGGTCTGATGCTTCTCCTATGTATTTAGAGAATCTTGATAAAACAGAAAGATGAATCTGTAATGTTATTAGTCCTGACCTGGCATCTCAGCTTCAGTCACTTTCCCGCTGCTATAATGTAGCTACTCTGTTCCTTTTCTACAAATATTTTCATGGTAATTGTTCTGATAAAATCTTTCTCTATGGTACCAAAATTTCATGTATTTAAGTGCATTACTAGATTGGCAGCAAGGTCTCATCATTTTACAGTTGAAATGGTTAGATAAAACAATAAGTTCAATCCTAACAGTTTCTCCTATCGCACTTCTCTCTTGTGGAAATCTCTTCTGGCTTGCTTCCCAGTCAACTTCGATTTTCGAACATTTAAATGCAATGTCAATCATTATCTTTAGTCTTCCTAATATCTGTCCTTTTATTGCCCTCTCTCCTTAACAGTATTTTTCTGATATTCTCTAACACTCCCTTGCGTCTTAGTGACTCTATTGCCTGGTTTGGGGTGAAATGATTTTAAAAAAAAATTGGCATATCCCAGACATCTGACTGGCATACAAAATTCTTCATTGAATAAATATATCATCAACTGTTAAAAAGTTCACTCTGATATATGCTCTTATTGTAATAAAACAATAAAAATCAACTGAAAAAAAAATCCTTGTTTTTCTGATGTGTTCACTTTCACAATAATGTCTTTAGGAAAGGCATGAATCCATCTCTTCTCCCCACCAGTTACTGTTTCACTAGCAGGGTACACTGGGTTTTCTAGCCTTGGGTGGTAGTCAGTCTTGGCAAACAACTCTGAATTCAAAACTGTGAAGGCAATAGAAAATCATTCCACTATCTTTCCCAAGTCGTCATGGCAAATCCTGCCACTGAGATTACATATTTGTCAAGAGACCTGATGGTAAAATTTTACAATAAAGTTTTCTAGACATATATATATATATATATATATATATATATATATAGATATAGATATATATATATAAAATTGATAAAAATAAAATTTGTCACTTAGCTGATTGATGTTATATCCAGCAACTTGACTCTAGAGATTCATATATGAACTTTTGGTAAATGTTCAGTACACACATCAAGAGGTTTCAGATATACATATCTCACTCTTTCTCTTTTTTCTCTATATATATGTGTGTGTGTGTGTGTATACACACATATATATATATATACACACACACACATATATCTATATATGCCTACACATATATTTCTATACATACACCTCTCTCTCTCTCTCTCTATATATATATATATATATATACACACACATATGCACACATATCTATATACATATATATATATATATATAGACACATACATCTCTCTCTTGCTCTTTCTTTCTCTCTATATATATATATACACACACATGTACCCATCTCTATATATTATGACACACACACACACACACATATATATATATATATATATATATATATATATATATATATATATATATATATATATATATATACTTATAAATTATTAGGAGGATTTGAGATAATCATAATTAAGTAATTCATTGAGTCTAGAAGAAACCTCAACAGCAGAACTATATTGAGTCTAATTTATTACCACTTCGTCACTGAGGTCTGTTGGCACAGTTGTTATGACACTTGTCGTATCATGACAGTCTGGGTTTAATTCTCGGTAGTGGATGCACACTGCTGATGAGTCTGAAATATAAAACAAAATGGCTATCCAGTGCTTTCTGCATTCTGTTGAGGTTTCTTCTAGTCTCAGTCAATTACTTAATTGTGATATATATATATATATATATATATATATATATATATATATATCTGTATACACACATCTATAATTTTGCATCATTATATATTCCTACTATAAGTATGATATTTATATATTTTATATGTTTAATTCATACATGTTTAATATATTATCATCTATACATAATTTTGAATTATAGCCATACTCATTTTGACAGATTTTTCATTTTGAAATATTCTTTCATACAAGGTAAGTAAAAAGAAAAAAACATTACAATCTTTCTTTATACCCTTCAGTAAAATGTCCTTCATCCTAAGTTCATTCCTTCCACAGATGGTCAACACACACACAAACCAAATACCAAAGAGTTTTTCATAAAAGCATTAGATACTTATTAACATTTGGCAAGTCGGTCACCTCTTTAGGGAGTTCACTTGCAGTCTTTTCATGTTCTGTCTTTGTATCACTACTGCTAGCAGGGAGTGACTCTTCCGCAGTTACCTCCCTTGAAGTAGCAGTCACAGTGGCCTTTTGTATGTGTGTCTTTTGATGCTGTTCTCGTGTATCCCGTCGGGCAAACCGCAGCATACAGGTGTTACACTGAAACGGCTTTTCGTGTGTATGTGTCAGAGAATGTTTACGCAGTTTATCGCAGGTAGAGAATTGCTTGAAGCACACCTCACATGCAAATGGCTTCTCCCCTGAATGGCACCTCAGGTGCACCAGAAGGGTGTTGCGTTGAGAGAACCGTTTCTCACACACATGGCAACTGTATGGCTTCTCCCCGGTGTGTACGCGCCGATGAATCTGCAGCTTGTCCCGTTGTGCAAACCGCTTTGGGCAGAGGTCACAATGAAATGGCTTCTCTCCAGTGTGCGTCCGATAGTGCACTTGAAGCGTGTCACGGCGAGCAAACCGTTGGAGGCAGATTTTGCATTCAAAGGGTTTCTCTCCTGTGTGAGTCCGGCGATGGATTGCTAGGTAGTGTCTCTGTGCAAACTGCTTGTAGCAGGTGTCACACTGATATAAGGGCTTTTGTACAGACCCATCAGCTGATGTTGACTTTGATTGTTTGTTACTGGTGTTGCTGGAGGTAATCAAATCTGTAACATAGTCAACACTAGTTGTGATAGTTGGTGCTGGGGGCGCAATTTTTATGACTGTTGATCTTTGCGTATTTTTCAAGTCACTGGCCAGTTTTTCTTCTTTTTCTTCAGCCATGTGTTGTTGTTTTCGAGCCTCTTGTTCTTGGAGGTCCTCCAATTGCTTCTGTTGTTGACAGATATCATTGTAGGAAACCTCATCAATTGTCTGAAGTTTCAGCTTAAAAGGAGCCTGTCTCATATTTTGCATTGCAAGACATTTACAAATACAACCTCTACACTCAGCATATAATTTTATGTTTAGATGCAAATATAACTTGCATAAGTTTTAATCAAATTCTGTACTTTCCTGAACATCTAAATAATATCTCATAACTTAGACCATAGTAATTATATTTTTATTATTATTATTATCATATTACTATTATAATATATATAATAAATTATAATTTACAAGTTTGTATTATTTGAACTTAAAAATTAACTAAATGCAAATCTGATAAAGGAAATAGAAAACCCAAAGCATGTACCAATATTTAATAAAAAAAATATAGTTTTTGTCTACAAAAAGTTTAATTAATTTCTATTCTTTCCTATAAGCCTAAATAATATTTATCATGTTGTACTGGTTGAACATCTGAATAAATTGTTAAATGAAGATTTTAATTAAATTGTAATGCATGTCCCAATGTGACATCTGCACTCTACATATAATTTTATGCTTAGGTGTAAATGCAACCCGTGTAAATTTATTCTGGTTACTAGTAACTGATGGATGACTGGGGGTCAGTAAATTTTGTTTACTGATACCAAATTTAAGTGTACAACATACTTATTAACCTTTAGCACTCTGTAGATGACTATTTTCACCAAGAAAAATGTTAGTCCTGCCAATGCAAGTTGAATTTGAATTTCTTGGTTGTGTAGTCATATCCTTCTATGGCAACATCTAAAACACTCTTGATTGAAATTGAGAGCCAGGCTACTGCAATTTCAAATATATAGAACTAATATATAAAACATTATATTTTGATGAGATTCCATATACAGTAAAAGGAGAAGTAATATTTATAAATGATGCAGAGTGTTAAACATTAAACAATAAGTAACATATATAAAAAGAATTAAGAGTTAAAGCAATAAAAAAAATTGATTTGTTTCAATTCAAAACTGTTTTAGCAACAAACAATTTTCATTATCTCGTATAAAAAGTAAATGAATTATTTTTGTAAATGTAAAAACTTTATATGTTCAATGTTATTTTATATGTAAAAACTTGTATGTATGTATATATATTATATATATTATATATGTATTTTATATTTTAAATGTAAAAACTTTATATGTTCAATGTTATTTTATAACAGCATTATAAGTGAGGGGCTCAGTCAGGTTATATTGCCTTATACACATCACTGTTACTATGGCTGCAGTACATGTGGTGCCACTATGGCCTTAATAGATTACAAGACTTGTGATGTGACAATTTTATAATAGAATAAAAAGAAATTGAGTTTTTGAAAAATCATAAGCAAACCAAATAATGGCAATTATTTTTCTAATATAAATTCTAAATTGCTCTCGGGATTAGTGATTTGCAATATAGTTTCTTTGAAGGTCAGAACAAAATTTAAATGAAATTTGAGGATAAAACAAAATAAGTTTTAAATAAAAAATATACTTGTAGTGATATATAAATGACTGCTTAATTCATATAGCTGTAGTGTAGTCTACATAAATACCAAAACAATAAGATTAGAGCAGTTCTTGGTATGTGAGATGAATGACTACCATGCGACTGATAAAATACAAAGGAAATATCACTTCAAAACAAATCTTTTAACATTTCAAAGTAAGAAATATCTAGTATAGTTTTTTTTTTTAAGGAACACCTAATTCTTAGACTTTGTAATTTGAAACTTGATAAAATTGATTTAATAAGTACATTTTTTTCTCCTGAAATTGATAGTTTCTTAAAATATATATAACTTACAAATACTACTGATTATGGAAAACTTTATGAAAAAGAAAAAATGAGACAGCTGCGGTGTGGTTAAAGTCAGTTAAAATTTGTTTTTAAGAAATGAATAAAAACTGGTTTGGGAGAAAAATTTGGTTTGTAACAAAAGTTTTTTCTTATATGTAAGAATGTATTTGTACAATCCACTTTGAGGAACAGTCTTAATTTTTTCTTTCTTTTTTTTCTTTTCTTTTCTTATAACAGGTGATCAATTATTGGTGGATTGTAGGAATAAATAGTTACATCATTTTTAATCTTTTTTATTCGATATCACTGCTGTTTGAAGCTCATAGAAGAACAAGAAGCCATCTTTGATCCCAGCATCCTTTGCAAATCAACATCATAATTCACTTTTATTCAATAAAGAACCTGAAAAAGAAAATAACATTTCTTTACTGTTCAATGCACACAAAATATTTAAAATAAAAATTTGTTTGCTATTAATTTTACAAAAAACCTTTCCAGTGCAAAAGTGTTCCCATATTCTTTAATTAACTTTTACTACTAATTTGATCAACTTTAACTATAGCAATGTTAGTGGGTTCAGCTTGAATAAGAGGACTGAGAGGTTTAAAAGTTGATTAACCTTTCTATTAAACAATAAAAAGGAATTAAGACCAAGACATTTTAGCATTATTTTAATGAAATCTGCAATAGCTATTCAATAGAACAGTACTCTTTTGTACCAATTTTTTTTATCAATTCACTCCAAGCAAGGTGATAACACCACAATGACTCAAAAGGCTACTGAAAGTGAAAGAGAAGAAAAAGAATTTAAAAGAAACTGGAAACACAATAATACAAAGAGTAAAAATTTCAGAGTTTATACCGAAACATTAACAGTGTAGAGTTGAAGTAGAATTTAGAAAGGACCAGAAACTCTGAGGAGGACTGTGAAAAGTACAATAGTCGAACCTAGCTACTCCTATTGGGAGAGAAGAAAAAATAAATAAATACTTAGTGAATAAAATTTCAGAGTTTATACAGAAACATAAGAAGTATAGAGTTGAAGTAGAATTTAGAAAGGACCAGAAACCCCATCCTAAACAGGAAACAAGGGATAAACCTCTACTCCTGTCCAAAAGACCAGGGAGGAGTGTGAACTGGATGATAGATGAACCTATGAACCTTCAGAGTTTAGACAGAGATGTTAGAAGTGTAGAGTTGAAGTAGACTTTAGAAGGAACTGGAAACCCAGTTCTAAACAGGAAACAAGAGATAAACTTCTACTCTTATTCAAAAGACTGGGGAAGAGTGTAAACCGAACAATAGGCAAACCGATCTACTTCTATTAAATATAAATAAAATCTGTAATAATCAGGCTGGGGGTAATTTTTCAACTTATAAAATAAGTGTGCCACTTCAAATAAACATTTTTCCAAAGCTTTTTTTAGATGAGTTTAATAAATGTGGAATAGAATATTCATGCTGTGGAGAAAATTATTTGAAAAATAATAAGTGTGTGGTACCAAATAAGCACCATGCCAGGGTGGGGTGGGGGAAAGAAATTGAAGGAAATAATTTAATCATTCTGAGATATGAGAGTTAAAAAAAAAAAAGTATTGCATTTTTATATTTGTTATGTTGGTGTGAGTTCGTTTAAAACATCCTCGTTGTGAATTTGTTTCAACAATCTTTGGTGTTAATTTGTTTCAATTTCATCCTCGTCGCCACTGTTATGTTCTGACAATCCTCGCTGGAACTGTTATATCCCATGCTAAGGGAATAAATACTTAACACCAGGTGGATACTAGAAGAAAGATGTATTGTACACAACCAGTACAATATGAAATACGGTACAGTTATACACACAGGTCAATCTAGTAGTGAGTGCCACTAATTGGAAGGTCGGACGTGCTTGCGTCTTCTCGCTCTCACTCTTCCCTCGAGTCTCTCATAGACAGTTAACTTTATAGGTACTTACTACCTATAGTGTAATCATTCATGAGGGTGCCAGGTTATCCCATTACATCAATATTTATTATTACAATTTTTTTAAAAAACCAATCTATGAAAACACTTACAGTCACATCACATTTATGTGTATCCCATGTACCTATATTGTGTGTTTTTCCAAGCATTAATTGACTTCATATGCAATAAAAGAGTCGATGATAAATCTAAGAAATATTTATCATGGAGAAAAAGATAGCACTCAGACCATTTCATCAACCAAAATTAGCAGCTGAAATTATATTTAGATAATATACTTGTAAATTATGTTTATATGCACCAAAAGTAAACTTTTAGGGAAACTTGGCTTACAGCCATATCATGTTGAAACAGCAGTTCTCGTACGATCATTAAAGTTAACCAATGTCAAGCCTGGTCAGTACCTAGATGGGTGACCATTTGGGAATATCAGTTGTTGTAAGCTTGGATGTGTGGATAGTTTAATGGATAATGACTCGTAATTGTTAATTAGAGAGGCAAGTTCCAATTCCTGTTGGGTTTGTTATATTCACTTACATGCAAAATATCCTTGGGAAAGGTATGAATCCACCTCTTTTCCCCTCAGCTATGGGTTAATTAGTAAGACTTGAATGACTAACTCATTATTATCTCAAAAAAGAAATTCTTGCAATCTAAAAATATTTTCTGGCTTTATAGAACCTGATAAACCGTAAAACTGAATCAATCAATCTATGAAGATATTAACAAAAAAACAAAAATAAAAAAAACAAATATGCCAGACATGTTTTGAAATCACGCCAATGGGAAATAACAAATCATATTTTCTATCAACGTTTTTTTTTTTAAGAAAAAGCCATTTCATGCCTCAAGTTTTCTGAAAGAAGTAACACTTTATATGTAAGACAAAAATGATTACTATTTACATGATTTATATTCAGACTATTGTCCTCATATTTGTTGTTGTTATCATATTTCGGCCTTTGCACCATCTGGACTTCATCAGGTGTACAAGGATGGGCTGAAAAGTTCATAGGCTGACTATGAAGGAGTGATGCTAAAGCTGTGAAATCTTGCATGCATTAATTTCAACTCCTCTTATTAATAACTGCATTGGTTCTTTCTGAGTAAACTGACATCTGACCGTTCAAAGACGACTTCAAAAGTAACTGGTAGTGAATTCTCTTGAAATTGAACCAAATTTAGCATCATAGTATTATCAAGTACCTGCAGAAAAAGGGTTTAGCCCCCTAGGGTATTTATGCTGACATCTCACCTGGTTTTTATTTTTAGCACTGATCTGCCTAGTGAATTAAAGTAGATTATAGCCTAGTGCATTAAAGCATTCACTTGTGAATTTCATGACATAGTAATTGAGTTCAATCCCTGGGTTGGGCAGTGAGTACTTGGGCTGAGTGGAAACAGAGCAAGCAATAACTAATCAGTACTAAGGAAGGATAAAAACTAGATAAGATATATCTAGACATGGGCAGTCAAATGAGAACAGTCTACCCCAGTAAATTAAATAAGGGGTTCAGTTCAGAAACCCCTGTAGGTTACCTAGATCAATATACACCTGATGAAGGCCAGATTGCATAATGGCTGAAATGTTATGATGGTAACAACAAAGACAAAAACAATAGTCTAAATGTAAATAATGATAACTCGTCCCAGAAATTCAGACAGAAAAAATGATTATGAAAACCATTCAATGTCAGCTGAAAGATCAAAAATAAAATTACTTTTTTGTATTGCACAGACTGATTTAAGAAAATGAAGGAAGAAATTGTCCAGTCTTATAACATGTAATTGTACAGATTAACTCTTCTTTGAGTTATGTATAACAAGAAACTCTCCAAAATGTATAAATAGGTAATCGATATTCAATTAACAAACATGTGCAATGGGTGATTTTTTTCTTAATATTTCAATGCTTCTTTTTCCTATTGCCCTTGGAAGAAGAAAATGATTTTTGTTTGTCTGTTGAAAATATAAAGAAAGAAATGAAAATTAAGTAGAGTAGAATGAATATCAGAATTAGCAGCAGATGAATTTGAAAAAAAAAGAAAGAAAAAGGAAAGAAAAATAACAGAGAAGAAAAATAACAAAATAAACAAAAAAGAAAACAAAAGAAAGAAAAGCAAAAAAGAAAAAGAAAAATGCAAATAAAGAGAAAGACAAGGAAAAAGAAAGAAAAGCAAAAAAGAGAAAGAAAAAATGAAAAGAAAAAAGACTAGCAAAAGTGAAAAAAAGAGAAAGAAAAAGGAAAAAGAAAAGCAAAAAAAAGAAAGAAAAAAGAGAAAGAAAAGTAATAAAAGTAAAAGAAAAATGAAAAGGAGAAAGTAAAAGAAAGAGAAATAAAAAGGTACAAAGAGATAAGTAATCAAAAGAACAAATTGTTTATATTAAAAAAAATATTTTTTTCTACCATCATGGGAAAAAAATTAATGCAGTCAAAAATTTTTCCAGAAAGGGTTACGTAACATTTAAGAAGTCAGTAATAAAATGACATTTGCTTAAACAAGTAAATAGATAAAAAAAAAAAAAAAAAAAGACCATCTAAAAACGTATGTAAGTAAAAAAAGAAGTCACTAAGTGAGAGTCAAAGACAGAAAAAGAAAGAAAAGCAATAGAAAAAAAAGAAGGTTAATGACTCTCAAGTCAGCCATATTAACAGTTTGATGTAGAACACCTGTTTGCAAGGCAGGGTTTAATTCCCACGGCCTTTTTCCAACAAAAAAAAAAAAAAAAAAAAAAATGAAAAGAAAAAGTGTCCTGATGAGGTTTGAGGTTAAATTGGTTTTCAAGCCTTTTCTTTAAAAAAAAAAAAAAAGAATAAACTTTGGTATTATATAAAAATTAAGGGGATGTGAAATGTCATGTTTCATTCAAATAATAGCTCTAAAAAAAATAAGGCTTTTTTTAAGGAGTTTAAAACTAATTTATTTTGATAATTTTCTAAGCATTTAAAATGCTTCTTTTTACTAGCATTTAAAAGATACAAAAAAGGACTCACATCATGGGGACAATCATTTATCTTTATTAAATTTTATAACTAGAATGTATATATTGTTTATTTTTATAGTAATTTCTACTTATATATATATATATATATATATATATATATATATATATATATATATATATATATATATATATTCTACTTACTTTTGCTCTACTTACTGTATTGAGCACTTTTTGCTTTAACTTATTACTCACCAGGTTTTTTTTTTTTTGTAGCAGAGATTTAAGGTACTAGACAATTTCTTTTGCCCTGTTCAGAGGTTTCTGGTGCTTTCTTTTTTTTTCCCAACTTTACAAGTACTACAGTAATACATAAAAGGACTAAGTCTGAAATGTAATGCAAATTACTTAATCTCTGATTCCTGTAGCATTGCACCCTGGTTAGATTTAGATGTCACTTCTTGGGTAATGGCCATGCATTGATGCCAAAAAAGGGGCATGATCAAAAATGGATTCCACTGTTGAAAAATAACAGTTGTAAAAAAAAAAAAAGTTGAAGAAATCATTCTGTTTCATTCTTGTGCATCAACATCAAGACCAGACTTTAGGAAATGAAGAAAGCAAAGACTGTCAGATAGGGTTCATTCTTCATAGTGCTGACAGCGGTGAGCTGTTGAAACAGATCCTCATTTATGGAACTTACTGACAGCTTAATTAGAAAAAGCCATAAGAAACAGCTCCATGGCTCCCATTTTATGCAACTCCGTTCTGCCAGCTTAATTAGGAAAAGTCATAAATCACAGCTCCATGGTGCCTATTTTAGCTCCCTTCTGCCATCTTAATAAGGAAAAGCCATAAATCTCCATGGTTCTGCCATCTTAATTAGGAAAAAGCCATAAATCACAGCTCCATGGTTCCTATTTTATGAAAACTGCCCTTAATTAGTGCCAGCTACGTGGTTTTAATTTTTTGAAGGAAAAGCCATAAATCACAGCTCCATGGTTCCTATTTAACAAAAGGCATAAATCACAGCTCAATGGTTCTATTTTATTCAACTCCTTCATCTTAATTAGGAAAAGCCATAAATCACAGCTCCATGGTTCCTATTTTATGAAACTGCCAGCTCTTCTACCATCTTAATCTTAATAGGAAAAGCCATAAATCACAGCTCCATGATTCCTATTTGGAAAAACCATGAAACTCCATGGTTCTTATACAAGAAACTCCCTTTGCCATCTTAATTAGGAAAAGGCATAAATCACTATTTTATGCTCCAGCTCCATGGTTCCTATTTTATTCAACTCCCTTCTGCCATCTTAATCCATGGAAACTCCCTTCTGCCATCCATTAAGAAAAATCACAGCTCCATGGTTCCCTATTTTATTCAACTCCCTTCTGCCATCTTAATTAGGAAAAGTTCTATTTTATGAAATCAGTTCAGCTCCATGGTGCCTATTTTATTGCAGAAATCCCTTCTGCCATCTTAATAAGGAAAAGCCCACAACTTCATGGTTCCTATTTTTATGAAATTTCTGCCAGCCCAAGGTCATAAATTCCTAGTTTTATTCAACTGCCCCTTCTGCCATCAAAGGTTCCTATTTTTAATTAGGAAAAGCCATAAATCACTGCTCCATGGTTCCTATTTTATTCAACTCCCTTCTACCAGGTCAATTAGGAAAAGGCATAAATCCACAACTCACAGCTCCATTGTTCCTATTTTATGAAACTTCCTTCTACCAGCTTATTTAGGAAAAGGCCATCAATCACAGCTCCACAGTTCCTATTTTATGCAAATGAAACTTTTGCCATCCTAATTAGGAAAAGCCATAAATCACACCTCAATGGTTCCTATTTTATTCAAATACTAATTAGGAAAAGACATGAATCCAGCACCACAGTTCCTAGGTAAAACCATAAATGCCAGCTCAATTAGGAAAAGCCATAAATCACAGCTCCATGTTTCCTATTTTATGCAAACTGCTATCAGTTCTGCATAAATCACAACTCCATGGTTCCTATTTTATGAAATTAGGAAAAGAAAACCATAAATCACAGCTCCATGGTTCTTATTATATGAAACCCTTCCTTTCCATCTTTTTATGAAACTCCTATTTTTCTGCCATCCAATTAGGAAAAGCTATAAATCAAATCCACAGCTCCTTTGCCATCATGGTTCCTGAAATTTTATGAAACTCCTTCTATTCAACTAGCTTAATTAGGAAAAGGCATAAATCACAGCTCAATGGTTCCTATTTTATGAAACTCCTTCTGCCATCCTAATTTAGGAAAAGGTTACAAGGTTCCTATTTTTATGAAATGCCATCCTAATTAGAAAAAGCTCCTGCATGGTTCCTATTTTATGAAACTCCCTTCTGCCATCTTAATAAGAAAAACTCCCTTCATGGTTCCATTTTATTAATAGGAAAAAGGCATAAATCACAGCTCCATGGTTCCTATTTTATGAAACTCCCTTCTACCAGCTTAATTAGAAAAAGTCATAAATCACAGCTCCACGGTTCCTATTTTATAAAACTCCCTTCTACCAGCTTAATTAGGAAAAACCATAAATTACAGCTCCATGGTTCATATTTTATGAAACTCCTTTTTGCCATCTTAATTCAGAAAAACAATAAATTACAGCTCGATGGTTCCACTGTACCTATTTTATGCAACTCCCTTTGCCAGCTCAATTAGGAAAAAAATACAGCTCCCTTCCTATTTTATGAAACCAGCTTAATTAGGAAAAGCCATAAATCACAGCTCCCTGTTTTAAGAAACTCCCTTGCTATCAATTTTTACAGCTCCAATTCCTTCTGCCATAGGGAAAAGGTATAAATTAATTTTACAGAAACTTCTTTCTGCCAGAATAGGAAAACCATAAATTACATGGTTTGAAATGGTTCGTAAATTTCCATGAAAATCCCTTCTGCCATACTAATTAGGAAAAAGGCATAAATCACAGCTCCAGCTCCACTGTACCTAGCTCAATTTAAATTACAACTGTTTTCCCTTCTGCCATCTTAATTAGGAAAAGAAAAGGCATAAATCACAGCTCCATGGTTCCCTTTATTTTATTCAACTCCTTCTGTTTTGAAACTCCCATCTTAAGGTCAATTAGGAAAAGGCATGATTCCTATTTTAAATAAAACTCCCTTCTGCCATCCTAATAGGGGAAAAGGCTCCAAGGTTCCTATTTTATGAAACTCCATTCTAAATTAGCTCTATGGTTCCTGTTTTAGAAAAGTCATTAGGAAAAGCCATAAATTACAGCCCCATGGTTCCTATTTTATAAAACTGCCATCCTAATTTCTGCCATCTTAATTAGGAAAAGCCATCAATCACAGCTCTATGGTTCCAGTCTGCCAGGTATTCTATTCAACTCCTTTCTGCCATCTCCTGCCATAAGGAAAAGGCATAAATCACAGCTCCATGGTTCCTATTTTTGAAATGCAGCTCAATTAGGAAAAGCCTACAGCTCTGTTTTAAGAAACCAGGTCAATTAGGAAAAGCCATAAATTACAGCTCCATGATTCCTATTTTATAAAACTCCCTTCTGCCATCCTAATTAGGAAAAGGCATAAATCACAGCTCCATGGTTCCATGGTTGCCAGCTCATTAGGAAAAGCCATAAATTTTATGGTTCCTGTTTTAAGAAACTCCCTTCAATTAGGAAAAAGCATAAATTCTTAATTTTATAAAAACTCCCTTCTGCCAGCCATCAATCATGAAACTTCTTTCTGCCAGCTCAATTAGGAAAAGCTCCATGGTTTCCTTCTGCCAGGTCAATTAGGAAAAGCCATAAATTACAGCTCCATGATTCCTATTTTATAAAACTCCCTTCTGCCATCATAATTAGGAAAAGGCATAAATCACAGCTCCAAGGTTCCTATTTTATGAAACTCCCTTCTGCCATCTTAATAAGAAAAGCCATAAATCACAGCTCCATGGTTCCTATTTTATGCAACTCCCTTCTGCCATCTTAATTAGGAAAAGCCATAAATCACAGCTCCATGATTCCTATTTTATGAAACTCCATCTTAATTAGGAAAAGGCATAAATTACAGCCCCATGGTTCCTATTTTATTCAACTCCCTTCTGGCATCTTAATTAGGAAAAGCCATCAATCACAGCTCCAAGGTTCCTATTTTATGCAACTCCTTTCTGCCATCTTAATTAGGAAAAGCCATAAATCACAGTTCCATGGTTCCTATTTTATGTAACTCCATTCTGCCATCTTAATTAGGAAAAGGCATAAATCACAGCTCCATGGTTCCTATTTTATGCAACTCCCTTCTGCCATCTTAATTAGGAAAAGCCATAAATCACAGCTCCAAGGTTCCTATTTTATGCAACTCCCTTCTGCCATCTTAATTAGGAAAAGCCATCAATCACAGCTCCAAGGTTCCTATTTTATGCAACTCCTTTCTGCCATCTTAATAGGAACAGGCATAAATACGGTTCCTATTTTATGAACAGCCATAAATCCATGGTTCCTGTTTTAGTTCCAGGTCAATTAGGGTTCCTATTTTTTATAAACTCCCTTCTGCCATCTTAATTAGGAAAAGGCATAAATCACAGCTTCATGGTTCCTATGTTATGCAACTCCCTTCTGCCATCTTAATTAGGAAAAGTCATGTCACAGCTCCATGGTTCCTATTTTTGAAAGCTCCCTTCTGCCATCTTAAGCCCCATGGTTCCTAAAAGCCATCTTAATAGGAAAACCATCAATCACAGCACCAAGGTATTCTATTCTGCCATTTAATAAGGAAAACATAAATCACAGCCCATGATTCTGCCATCTTAATAAAGGAAAATCCATAAATCACAGCTCCATGGTTCCTGGCATCTTTTAGGAAAAGCCATCAATGAAACTCCCTTCTGGCATCTTAATAAGGAAAATCCATAAATCATAAATCACAGTTCCATGGTTCCAAGGTTCTTATTTATTCAAATCCCTTCTGGCCATACTAATTGCCATCAAAAAGGAATAAATCACAGCTCCATGGTTCCTATTTTATGCAAACTGAAACTCCCTTCTGCCATCCCATAAATAATGGTTCCTATTTTATGGCCATCTTAAAAGAAAATCCATAAATCACAGCTCCAAGGTTCTTATTTTATTCAACTCCCTTCTGCCATACTAATTAGCAAAAGGAATAAATCACAGCTCCATGGTTCCTATTTTATGAAACTAGCTTCTGCCATCCTAATTAGGAAAAGCCAAAATTAAAGCTCCACGGTTCCTATTTTATTCAACTCCCTTCTCCATGGTTCCTCCATGGTTTTTAGAAACTCCCTTTTGCCATCTTAATTAGGAAAAACCATAAATTACAGCTCCATGGTTCATATTTTATGAAAATCCCTTCAACCAGCTTAATTAGGAAAAGCCATAAATTACAGCTCCATGATTCCTATTTTATGAAACTCCCTTTTGCCATCTTAATTAGCAAAAGGCATAAATCACAGCTCCAAGTTCCTATTTTATGAAATTCCTTTCTGCCATCTTAATTATGAAAAGCCATAAATCACAGCTCCATGGTTCCTATTTTATGCAACTCCATTCTGCCATCTTAATTAGGAAAAGTCATAAATCAAAGCTCCAGGATTCCTATATTATGTAACTCCCTTCTTCCAGATTAATTAGGTAAAGCCATAAAAAACAGCTCAGTGGTTCCTATTTTATGCAACTCCCTTTTGCCAGCTTAATTAGGAAAAGCCATAAAAAACATCTCCAGGGTCCCTATTTTATATAACTCGCTTCAGCCAGCTTAATTAGGAAAAGCAGTAAATTATAGCTCCATGGTTCCTATTTTATGCAACTCCATTCTGCCAGCTTAATTAGGAAAATCATAAATCACAGCTCCATGGTTCCTATTTTATGTAACTCCCTTCAGGCAGCTTAATTAGGAAAAGGCATAAATCACAGCTCTATGGTTCCTATTTTATGTAACTCCCTCCTGCCAGCTTAATTAGGAAAAGCCATAAATCGCAGCTCCCAGCCTGCATTTGCCCCAGTCTGAAAATATGTCAGTTTGAAAGGATTAGAGATAGATAGGCTTGTCATCCCCAAATGCTTTGATCTAACATGCTCAATTAAAGAGTCATTTTTCCACTCCCAGCTTTAATGAGCAGAATCGTATATCATTACTTCTCCCAGAGCAGTTGATTAAAATAAATTAGAAAAATTTGTATTTTCTTTTATGTTTTCACTTATGTTCTTAGCGTAGTTGAGTGAAATTAGTCCTATCATGAGAAGAAGAAAATCTTTGAGCATAAACGCCTTTGCTGCGAATTGTTTTAGGAGGTCCATGTGTTGTCCCTGCATGGCATACACACTACAGCTGAAACAATCCGCTGCAACAAAACAGGGCTTGACAGCCAGGTTTATGATGACAGCTTGCATCAGTCTGCCAACTTGTTCTCACATGTAGAACTTAAGAAACCGTTAATGTTTTTGAGCTTCTAAAACACGTAATGTATATAATGTGTATATAGGAGCTTATATAATGTGTATATAGGAGCTTGCATGTCTTGAGGAACCTGAATGCAATGTCATTGTGAGCGCCATCTCCTGGGAGGGCTACCCATGGCAGTAAGGATTCAGGGAAGAGACCAGACTAAGCATGATCCAATGGTCAGCAGGTAGACAACCAAGACAATGTTCTTATAAACAGAAAACATATTTATTGTTTATATTAAAATATTGTTTTTAAATAGTTAGCAATCATGATTCTCTACAGACTTTGTTTTTTATTATCAGGAATTTACCATGATTCTTGAGAAAGATAATAGAATGGTTTCTTATTGCCTTCTTCATGGTTTGGAATTCAGAATTTTTCTTCTTTTAGACTGGCTGCCACTCAAGGCTCTATCCCAATCTACCCTACTAATAGCTGTTAGAAGAGATGGTTGCATGCCTTTTTCAAAGGCAATGGCATGAAAGGAAGCACAACTGCCTAAATCAGAACTTTGAACTCTACTCATCAATTCCGATTCCATTAGCTGGTGCTGACAACAGTTATACTACTCATGCATGGCTCTCCACAACTTCCTATCCTGCATAACTCTAAGCAATATTTATCCCTCCCAGTCCCAGTTCTGCCATCCATTTATCCAATCTTGTCACGTAGACTGCTCGCTGTTTCTCTCTGCCAGTCTTGTATCCAGTATGTCCTGTGAGTGTCAAATTCTCCAAGCTCTCTTTCCTCATTATGTGTCCTAGAAATTTCAATTGTCTCTGATTCTAAGTATGAGTGTCCTTTTTGTTCCTATTTCCCTTAAAACTTCCTAGTTGCTCACATGCTCTGTTCATGATATTCTTAGCATCCTTCATTACAAGTATATTTCTCTTGCCTCAAATCTGCTCCTCATCTCTGAAAGAAATTGTCCAACATTCACTGATATAGAAGGATTGATATTATATTGTATTTCAGCCCTCTTTGTTTGTTTTTAACAAGATTTTCCTGTTTGTTAATACTTTGCTTAGTTTCTGGAAGGTACCTTTTGCTATTCCAATGTGCCATCAGATTTCTGTATCATATTTTCTATCATCTGTTGTCATCTTCCCAGATATTTAAATTTCTGTGCTTGACTGATTTTGACACCTCCAGTATACTGCTCACATTTTGGACCACGCCTTTTACTAGTGACCATACATCCTGTCTTCTTACAATTGATGATTAGTACCTTCTTCCAGCTTTCCTTTAATACACTGTCTAGGAGTTCTAGCAGTTTTCTTTCTGTCTGATATCAACACAGTGTAATCTGCATATCTTATGTTAAAATTGTGTTCAGCAATAATAAATCCTGGTAGGAGGTGTAAGGCAAGGATGCGTCATCAGACCAGATTTATTTAATTTATTCACACTCCTCCCTGGTCTTTTGCATAGGAGTAGAGGTTTATCCTTTGTTTCTTGCTTAGGATTGGGTTTCTGGTTCTTTGTAAAGTTTTCTCATTCTCTTTCACACTCAGTAGCCCCTTGTATCTTAGTGGCATTATTGCTTTGCTTGAGGTGAATTGATTAATATTTATATGTTGACTGATTAAACAGGTCAATGTCTGATTCTTACCCCCTCCTTCCTCAATATTAAACATTGTAATAAAAAGAAATATAAAGATAAATTTTAAACTCTCCCTTCCCTCTCTAAACTTGACCATGTTTCTCACATCATTCCTCATCACCCTCTAATTCAACTTATATAAGCTTAATACTGCCCATCAAAAGTGTAAATTTTAAATTCATTTTTCGTTTCACCTTCTGAAGATCCAGAGAAAAATAAAATTCTCTGGTGAAATAAATTATTACAATGGAGCCTTAAAGTAGTCTGTTTTTCATTTAAATTAAATTATTCGCTCTGACTTAACATTGAGCTCTCAGGATTTCATCCTCCTTTGGATTATCCATACGGATTACCAAGATTTTCGTTATTTAGTGTATATATATATATATATATATATATATATATATATATATATATTATATTTTCTGTTTATATGTTATTTTTATAGAACTAATTTATTTAAGTAAATGCTCTGTTTTTTAATTAAGCAGCATTAATTACATTTACCATTGTTATATTCTGTGCTAATAGGAATATATACTTGAACAACATGGCGGATAAAATAAGTAAAGGTTTATTGTATAAAACCAGTACAATACGAATAAAGGTAACAGTTATGTACAAGGTTGTTGTAAATCAATCCAGTAGTGAGTGCTACTATTGGAAGGTTGGCAGTTCTCACGTAATTCTAAGTCATACTCAACAGATCTCAGCTAGACTCTGTAGTCCGTTGACTTACAGATACTTATAGGTAGTTACTACTTATAGTGTAGTCTACTCATGGGGTGACAGGTTATTCCTTTACATCAAATATCCTGAATGTTCGAGAAATTTTGTAGAAAATATGCGTTTTTCAAATGTGCTATACCATTTAGCTATAGAGAAGTGTCTGGTTATAAATACACAATCTTCGATGATTTTTCTCAATTGAACATATCTGCTCGCGAAACGTATCTTAACATATATATGGAGACACAGTGAAGTAATAGATAGCGGCTCAGATTGAGCTGCGTTTGAATTCCAGTCAAGTTCATTACATTCACTTACATGCTAATACCCTTGGGAATGGTATGGGTCCATCTCTTCTCTCCCCAGCTATGGGTAAATAGCAGGACAGACTGGGTCCTATAGCCTGGAGTTGCGAATGGTCTAGGAGAAGGATAACTCTGAATTCAAAACCTGCAGAGGGTCATTTGGGAACCTTATAGCATACTGTGCAACAGTTCTCAATATTCAGCTCTTCCAAAAGGGGTGGTTGGTACTACACAATCCTTCACCACTATAATCAAAATGATATGTCTGGGTCAGTCTGGCTGTTGGTTCTAAGAAATGTGCTGCTTGACCCTCATACATCAAAAATGACAAGAGAGTCCAGTATATATATATATATATATATAAATGTGAACATTGATGTCAACACTCAGAGGCAACAGGCTGTTTCATGTTCATGCTAGACGCAATCTAGCATGAAACAGCCTGTCGCCTCTGAGTGTTGACGTCAATGTTCACTTTTATATTTATATTTACATATGCTCTATCTCTGATATTGAGCACTTTATCCCATAAATATAGCACACCCTAAAACTATATTTTTTTATTATCACAATGATTCCTTGTAATGTAAAGAAACTAATTTCCCCTTTAGACTAAGTCAAACTAGGATAAACTAAAGTGAATGAATTTTATTTGATAAATTTCCATATAAAAATCTTCAAATCAACTATAAAAACCGTTTCTTAAATTATATGCTTTCACTTCTAAGTACGATTAACGATAAGAGATGATCAAGTACTGTAACAACACTAACAGTGGCGTATCTAAACAGCTTTTTGCGTGTTGCAAAGAAATGGTTTCTTGTTTTCTGTATTGAGTCGCAAAATTAATAATTTTTTGTTCTTTGGAAAATTCGTCTTTAGGGTGACTTTTTTACAGTTAAAAATGTCAAATTATTACAAATACTTCCTGTTAAGTTAAACATTAAAAACAGTAAGAAACACATCACCAGAATGTTTAAAAAACCTAAGTCTGGGTGAGTGCGAGCAAGAATTTGTACACTAAAAAATTAGTTCGCATCATTTACAATGACATCTATTGGAGTCGGGGGTAACAGATTTTCGGTGGCGAGGGGGCAGACGAAACCCACCTTGTCGACGAATTTGGACAGGTGTCGTGTATGTACTAGCAAGTGTCACTGTCACCAAAAATTAAAAAAGGAAAAGCTGTTGTTTTTTTGTTGTTGTTTTGTTTTGTTTTTTTGTTTGTTTTTTGTTCAGCTTTAAAATTATTTTTTAAAAATTAGCTTCTGATAAAATTTATCCACATTACTTGATATAAATAACTTATAATAAAAATAAAATAATACTGATGAAAATTAATACGAAAATAATTTTAAAAAATAATACGAAAAAAATTAAAGAAAAAAAAGCAGAAAGGAAAAAAAAATGTAACAAAAAACGAAAAATGTAAGTAGTAAACTCGTAAGCTAACCGTATAGCAATTTTTGCTAAGTTTTCATCACGATCCTAGAAACATTACAATATTGAGTTCGATCCTCCCTGGGTGCCCAAAAACTTATCATTTTTCCATCCTAATCTAAGAAGACTCTGAGTGTGGTAATAAATGTTAGTTACAATAGCAGTTTTGGGTGTTGAAAAACAAAAAATTAATAAACATTGAATAACGTTTGCATTTAAACACCAACAGCCTTTACGTGGGGTCAGTTTTCAAAGCAAAGTAAAGAAAGCATTTATGATTTTTCTGGGCAGGTAGGACCACCTCACTACTTGACATACCATATTTTTCATTTTTATTTTTCCTCTGGCTCCCACACCAACTTAGCCTTGTGTCACACAAAGCTAAGATTGTTTTTTAATAAATAGAAAGTGAAAGTTAAAAAAAATACAAAAAAGGTCCAGCTTAAAATACATCAATAATCGTTGATTAATTTATTTATTAATTAGCATAATTTGTCTGTCGACAAAAAGTCGACATGTTCAACCGGCGACATTAATTACCGGTGACAAAAAAAAATAATTATATTGGAGCTGACGTAGAAATGAAATGTAATTTCGTTAAATAAAAATATATCACAACAGGTCTTTTATGATATCAATAATAAAAAAAGAAAGATATCTATTACCATGTGGGTATTGTTTTGATATATTGTGACTATTGCTACTACGTCTTACTCTTTAGAGAAATGTTTACTTTTAAAAATCTAGAAAAAGACACGTGTTTCTTTAGTTGTTTTTGTTCATTCATGAAGTTAAAACTTTATTCGCGACAGTTATTTATTTAAAATAAAACTTAAAGTTAAATTAAATAATGTGGTAAAGAAAGACAACAAATCATATTAAGTTTTTAAACTGAATATTATAAATTAAATTAATTAAAAATAAAATATGTAATTCAAGAACTGAATACTGTGTAAAAATTTTTAATAATTTATTTACCATGTGTTTGCTTTAGTTATTTCAATGCATAAGTTATTATTAATTTATTTTTTATTTACCTTCAAAAACCAGACCTGTTTTTTTTTTAAATTTTTTATAATTAAAAATTAAATTTGAATCGTGAATCAGGATTTGAAAGTTGAATTTTAAAAAAATAATTATTAACCAAAGCAACAGCAAAATGTTTATTACCACTTTGAACATCAAAAATTATGAATTTTTTGATTATTATTTTAAATTCAATTGTTTGTTTCTTTATTATTAATTAACAACTAAAAAATTAAAATTATTTTTACTATGTCTTATTGAAAAAAGAATCATTTGAAACTTTTTTCACTCCTTTATTTTATCGCGATTAATTTTTTTTAATATAAATCATTTTTATTTAAACAGAAGAAAAACGTTTTTTAAAAGACAATGACATCTTTTACTTTTAGTTTTATCCAAGTCATTTTTTAAAAACAAAGGGAAAATTACGTCTGACTGACCACATAATCAACTTGTCATAAAACACACAGAAGTCAGGCTGAGAAATTTTAAACTTGTTGGTGATTTTAAAAACAAGAACATTTAGAGATTTAAAAAAATATTTTATTTTTGTTGATTTTTTATAAAAAAGACAAAAATGTTTGTTTTTTTTCTTAAATAATTTTGAAATTGATTGTTTTTTGTTTCAATGTTGAAATGTTGGTTGGATATCAAACTCTTAAACTTAAAAAAAAGTGGGTGGAAATATTTTAATTAAAAAAAAATGCATCGATTTTTAATCATACATTTCTTAATTTTATATCGTAAATTAAATTAACAATATAAACATTTTTGTTTTTTTGTCTTACTTTTTAAAAACTATTTTGGATTTAATTTCTTTTGAAACAAAAACATCAAATCGTGAAACAAAAACAAAAAAATCATCTTTTCCTTTCTGCTTCATTTTCGTATCGATTCAAACAAATATTTACAATGCCTTTTTTTTTTAAGAAAATAAATATGATTTTACAAACATATACAGACATTTATTTACAAAAACAAAATAGAAAGAAAATAGTTTTAAATTTATTTAATTTAATTTTACGTTACAACGAAAATCAAAATGTAAATTAGGCCATGTTTTTAAAATTTCAAATTTTCACCATCGTTTAAATGTTTTTCACAGTGTTTGACAGAACATTAAATTATGTTTTTTTAATTAAATTATTTTTTAAATTTGTTAGTTTATGTCATTGTTAAACATAAAATAAAATGTTTTTTTTTTCTCTCGCAATATGAGACAAAATAAAAATGATTTTTATCAATTTTTTTTTTAGAATTTATTATTAAAAACTGTAACTGATCATGTTTCCTTATCATAAAACAATGCTTAATTTATTGATTTTTTTTAAAAAAAAAATTTCAGGATTTTATTACTTGTTTTTAATTAGTCTCATATGTCCCGTAACCTGTTTTTTTTCCGCTTCTTCTCAGTCATACAAAAACTCTATGGCACACTTAAAAAAACTGAAATTACCATGCAAAAAAATAAGAAGATCGAGGAATTAAAGTAAGTCGCTTACATTTCTCGTTTCTGTTTTGTCGAGAATCTTAGAAAGTTAAATCCTGTACATGGTAAATATATATATATATGTCATGTACGTACATATATATTATATAGATATATATGTGTGTGTGTGTGTGTTTGCGTCAACAACGACCAAAACAGTTCAAATAAAATTGGATGTAAACACAGGGGGAGATAACTCAATCCTGTAATTGACAGGCTTGAGTTATTTACAAAAGAAGGCGAGTTTCCAAACTGTTCTACTTTTTCTAACTTGAGAAGTTGACTTTTTTTTTTCTCTCTCCAGTTCTGGGATGAGGAGTTATTGGACGTTTGATAAGATGGTCGTTTAAGCTATATCTACATCCCATAATAAAATATTAGGTTAAGTTATTTAAATTCATTTCTTAAGTGAAGTGGATATATATTTTTTGTCTTTACATGAGAATTAGATATTTGGTAAAATAATCTCTTTTCTTTAAATGTACAGTACAAAATATATCACTCTTATGTTGGTAAAAAAAAGAGTGACCTCCTTAACTGATGAGTTTAATGATAAAACATTGAGTATTTTATTTCCCTTTTTCAATTTTTCTCTTTTTTTTTTTTTTTTTTTGGTGGGGGAATGTTATTTTATCAAGAAGTTTTTTTTTTAATCATTTTGCCCCAAACAAGGCAATAAAGTCACTACAACACAAGCGGTTACTGAGTGTGAGAAAATATGAGAAAAAGAAAATATTATTAAGAAAAGAGAACAATAAAAGAACAGGAATTAAAAAGACAGAAGATAATGATTAACATTTGTTATATTAAGTGTATAGCAGCGAGAGAAAGGAATAATGAAGATTAGAGTGAAACAATGTTTATTATGGTATATAGTACAGGAATATGGTCAGGTGTATGCGTAATGTTGGGGATTAAACCATTTCTTATGCCAGCATGGCCGGGGTCACAAGATATGGTTAGTGCACATTTGCTTGATTGATGTCACGGTTGTAGGTCGTCTTGTCGTTAGTAGATCTATTGTATTGAACAGATGTCGCTGCAGTCAACTGCGAAGGGAGTGCCTTGTAAATGAGTTGAGGTAGACCAAAGTAGGTTGAGGTGAGCCGAGGTGACGGCAGGTTTTGGGAGGCCAGTTCTGTGGAACAGAGGTCACTGCATCGACTGCAAAGGGAGTGTCTTGTGAGTGAGTCGAGGTAGAGCTGTTGTGTGGGACAGAGGTTGCTGCTTCCTGTAGCTGGGAGGAATCAAGTTAGAGATGCTGAGTTGAAAACTGGATGGCTGAGGTTGTAGGTCAAGCTAGGAAATGGTAATGGTCGTTGAAATGAGTGGTCACGTTGAGTGGTGGCAGTGAAGGTGGCGACTGGTGGCAGTAGTACTTTGCGTGGTGGCTGGTCTGCAACTTTGTTGTCATGGTGACAAGGTCATGTCGGCAGTAGTAACAGCAGCAGTGGTGTGACAGCCAGCTGCTGGGCTGGCTGCAACTGATCCTTATTCGTCCTCAGAGCTTGTTTTTAAGCAGTTCTAGTAGTCCCAAAGGGCATCTCTTTAACTGGCAGAAACGTTCGGGATTGGCCACCACCAGAGTTCACTTTATAGACTGGATGTGGCATGCAGAGCCCAATGCATAGAAAATGACATTTGTTATTTCACCTTCCACCCTTGTGGCATTCACATCCAGCCAGCATGTAGGAGGAATGTGAATGAGATCTAAATGCAGCGGAGTATAACAGCTTGCCCAGATCTCAGTCTGATTCATAGGTAGCGAGTGGTGGTGAGTTTAGCAGTCAGGAATGAAATGATTGTTGGTAAAGAGAGGATGGTTTGCTGGTCCTTTTTGAGTTTGGTAATCCTTTGCTTCTGATTCAAGTTATATCCATTTCCCTAACTGCACACCAGTTGTTATATTAAGTGTATGGTAGTGAGAAAAAGGAATAATGAGGATGAGAGTGAAACAACGTTTATTATGGTATATAGTACAGGAATATGGTCAGGTGTACGTATAATGTCAAGGATTGAACCATTTCTTATGCCGGCGTGGTTGGGGTCACAAGATACGATTAATGCACGTTTGCTTGATTGATGTTTGTAGGTCGATCATTTCATGTTTGTTGGTAGATCTATTGTATGGAATGGATGTCACTGCATCGACTGCAAAGGAAGTGCCTTGTAAACAAGTTGAGGTAGGCCAAAGTAGGTCAAAGTGGGCCAAGATGATGGTGTGTTTTGGGTGGCCAGGTCTGTGAAACAGAAGTCACTGCATTGACTGCAAAGGGCGTGCCTTGTAAGTGAGTTGAGGTAGAGTTGTATGGAACGAAGGTTGCTGCGTTGTGTAGCTGGGAGGAGTCAAGATAGAGATGTTAAGTCGAAAATTGGATAACCAAGGTTGTAGGTCATGCCAGAAAGTGGTAATGGTCGTTGAAATGTGAGGTCATGTTGAATGGTGGCAGTGAAGGCAGCGATTGTGGCGGTACTAGCACTTTATGTGGTGGCTGGTCCGCAACTTTGTTGTCATGGTGACAGTAGTAGCAGCAGTAGTAGAAGGGGCAGCAGCAGCAGCATGACAGCTGGCAGCCAAGCCTTGTTTGTCTTCATATCCTGTTTTAATGGACGTCTCTTTAACTGGCAGGAACATTTGCGATTAGTCACCGCAAGAGTTCACTTTGTAAACTGGATGTGGTGTGTGGAGCCCAATGCGTAGAAAATGACTTTTGTTATTGCGCCTTCCTCCCTCGTGGCATTCACATCCAGCCAGCATGTAGGATGAATCAGAATGAGATCTAAATGCGATTGCATTTAAATTTTTCAAGATCAAGTTGACTGAAAAGCAAGAAGAGAAGAGAGGTGCACAATACAAGGAGTCCTATCTGTTAGGACAGAACGGTTACATCTAGCTGCCATTTCAACTGCAAAATGACAAGATCTTGCAACCAATCTAGTACTGTGCTTAAATTCATAAAGTCCACATACTATAAGGGAAAGTTCATCAGAACAATTGCCATGAAAATATTTATAGAAAAAGCATGGAGAATCTACATTATGTCAATGGAAAAGGGATAAACCAAGATGCCAGGTCAAGAACAATAACATTGCAGATTTTTCTTTGAATTTTATCAAGAATCTCTAAATACAAAGCAGAAACACCAGACCAGATCTGGCAGCAATATTCAATGCATGGCGATTGGTAGACTTGGTAAGATAGATTCTAGCAAGAAAAATTGTCTGGTATGACACAGTGAACCACCTTTCCTTGCAGCTGACCTACCAAATGATTCAGTATGATCATTTCACTTCATGTCAGTGGAAAACATTAGCCCAAGAAGGTGCCATGAGTCATTCTCCTGGAGGTTAGCATCAGCCATGTTAATGGAAGGAAAAAGGATTCTCTAAGATGATTAAAAGAGAACATTTTCATTTCTTGCCCCAGTTAACAACAGATTGTAGGTCATTTTTGAGATCAGCTGCCAATTTGACCATATCAAACTGATCAAACTTACTATTAAGACAGGAGTAAATAGCTGTAACATCGGTATAAATACAGAGTTGAGAACTGATGATATCAGGAAAGTCTTTGATGAAAATTAGGAACAATTTAGGTCCAAAGATAGAGCCCTGGGGGACACCCGCATTTATGCAAAAAGATCAAGAAGAGTGACAACTTTTATTTTATAACTTGATAAGAAAGATTGAATCAAATCAAAAATTTTCATCCTGAAATACCATAACCTTTCAACTTGTGAAGAAGACCAATATACCAAACCCTGTCAAATGCCTTTGAAATATCCAAAGCAACAGCCTGATTTTCACCATTCTTACCAAAAGCTTGATAGATTCTTTCAGCAATAACCATTAACCTATCAGCAATTGACCTAGAGAAGTGAAAACCATATTGTTTATTTGGAAGAAGACCTTGCGAGGTAAGATACTTAACAAATTTGGAGTTGATTAGAGCTTCTAGTCCTTTGCCACAAAGAGGTAGAAGGCTAATAGGCTGATAGAAGGATAAGACGGTTTGATTGTGTTCTTAAAGACTGGAACTAAAGAAGAGGATTTCCAATAAGCAGGAAACCATGAAGTAATCAGGCAATTATTGTAGAAGAGATGGCTACATTTAGCTGTTTCAACAGTGAAAGAGTGAAACCAACATGCCAATCTAAAATTCATGCAGTTTGGTAACCAGCAAAAGTAGCTTGTCAGAGCAGTTGCCATGAAAATACTTGTAGAAGAGACAGGGGGAAGGTCTCATTTTCTTTAATCATTCATTTTTAGGCACTAAAATTTTATCTGATCTTGTATTTTTTGTTCAGTGTGACATTTTAAGAAATAAGAATTATAATGTTTTATTAAGCGTAGCTTAGATATTCACAATGCTGATGGCACAATACTGTATGGCACACACCGTCAGGATTGAACTCACTACTCAGTCATAACTGATGTAATGAGAGAAGCTTGTTAACCGTTACACCAAGTCAAAGTGCCCAGAACCAAGAATTATGTAGAAGATAAATATTTAAGATGCTAGTTTTTATTTACGCAGACTATTGTCCTCATCTTTGTTGTTGTTATCACATTTCAACCTTTGAACCCGCAAGCACATCAGGTGTTTGTCAATTGAGGTACCCTCCCGCCCCAGTGAATTTTGAAAAGAACCCTTTTAATATATGAAGATAGATTGTTTTCAATCTACTGACCATATCTGACAAACATTACGAGACTCTTGTTACTCTATCATTATTTCTATGACATGTGCCTTTTTTATAAAATACATTCATGATAAGCTTTCTTCTTTGGTACCTAGACTTTACGAATTAAAATGTACTACTAGATTGGCTGGAAGGTCTCATCATTTTACAGTTGAAATTACTATATGTAACTGTAAGTTCTATGCTAACAGTTTCTTTTCTCGCACTTCTCACTTGTGGAATTCTCTTCCAGCTTCTTGCTTTCCAGTCAACTCTGATCTTTAAAAATTTAAATGCAATAACAATCATTATCTTCTGTCTTCTTAATTTCTGTTCTTTTATTGTCCTCTCTCCTTAATAATGTTTTCTTTTTCTCATATTCTCTCACACTCAGTAACCCCTTGAGCTGCAGTGGCTTTATTGTCTTGCTTAGGGTGAAATGATTCAAAAGAAAATTTGTTGATTAAATACCCCCCCCAAATGAAAATGGGAAATAAAATACTCAATGCTTCATTCATCCTTAAACCCATCAGTTAAGGAGGTCACTCCTTTTTTACCAACATAATTTTTTAAATAAATCAACAATGTTTTGCAGAAATTTTTGACATCAACTTGAGATTTTTCTTGTAAAAGCTACTGTCATTGTTGGCTTAATCTCATATCCAAGAATTTAATTTCTTCTTTACTGATCAATTCCTTTATGAAGACCAATTCTTTTATGGAAGAGTCGATGGCATTGACTGCATAGTAATGTTAGTGGAGGACAAGGTTGATTTTGTCATGCCTTTCTTTCTTGTCATTTGACTTTGTACTTTTCTCTTCTGGTGGCTTCAAAGGTTTTGGTTACAATGGTGGTGGAATATCGCCAGTTGGTACATTCTGATGCATGTATTTCAAATGATTTAGAATCTTCTAATAGAAAACAATGATCCTAGTCTTTCCTGAGGCTAATCTTTTTTTTTCATCCAAATCTGTGAATTTGTTTTGTTCATATCAAGTCTTGAAAAAACGCTATATAAATTTCACTATTCATAATGTTGAATGTGTTAAGATTCTTCAACTTTTTAACAAGAAAAACCTCAAGTTGACGTTAAAAATTGCTGCAAAGCATTGTTGATTCATTTAAGATGGAATGATCTATTATGACATGGTGATTTTCTAAGTGTATTTTAGATGTAGCACAATGCCGAAAGTATGGAGCACCAAATGAGGATCGAACTCACTATTCAATCATAATTGTTCTGTCAAGGATATTCTTGCTAGCCATTACACCATCTTGAAGTTCCAAAACTGATTTCTTATGTCATGTCTCTAATTTGTATTTAGATACATTATATTTATTTTCTATTTTTCTAGCAAAAAAATAAATAAATAAAAAGTATAAATGACAACAACAAAAAACTTGACACTATTTTAACTACAACCTCCATAACTAAGGATCTGTGATTTTCAGGTATCTACTAATACAGGTAACTTTCAGGTATCTATCAATACAGGTAACCTTCAGGGAATTTTGAATGGAACCTTTTATTTAATCTACAGGGGTAGATTGTTCTCGTTCTGCTGTCTATGTCTAGGGTACAAGATGACATGGGTAGTGGAACAAGAGCAAGTAGATTTAATAAGGTGTGCAGTTTAAAATCCACTCAAAGTTACCTGGATCAATAGGCACCTAAAGAAGGCGGGTGGAAGCATTGGCCAAAATGTGATAATAAAAAAAAAAGATGAAAGCATAAGTATGAATGAAAATAATAGAAATAAAGATAACTCCTCATCCCAGAAATGCGAACAGAAAATTCATGAAATGTGCAATTTCTTTTTTTTTGTTTCTTTATTAAGCAACTTAGGATTTTGACCAGCACTTGCCTGATTGGGGGCCCTGGGCAGTGCTTTTTGACCCTCGTTATCTTGTCAACATTTTTCTACCTACATTTATATACATTATAAATTAAATTAAGCACAACTGACTATTAAAGGATGAAAAATTTTTACAATTGATTTTTTCTCCAAATCTGTGAATTTGTTTTGCTCATGCTAAGTCTTGAAAAAATACAATTCACTATTTTTTCTCCATAATGTGTTAAAATTATTCAACTCTTCAGCAAGAAAAATCTTAAGTTGATGTTAAAAACTGCTACAACACATTGTTGATTTTGTTTTAAGATGGAATGCTCTATTATGACATATTTCTAATTTGTATTTAGATACATTGTATTTATTTTCAGTTTCTCTAGTCGAATTGTTCACCTATATTGCATATGATCCATATACATAATTAGGTTACAATAAAATTTATATTTTATATGAATACTACCTTATGAAAATTGAGATGTAATAGAGTGGGGGGCTGTGTCATAGATTCATGGGTGGGGATTCATGGGACACTTGCATCAGCCTGGAATGTAGAAACCTGAGTTTTTGTATACTTTTTTTTTAATTGTTTACATATCGATCCTTCAAATCTACAAATCAACCATTCGCCCTTGCATGGAGTATTGCTGCCATATATGGTCTGGAGCCCCTTCTGTTTGCCTCGGGGTTCTTGACAAGATTCAGAGATGGATATGCAATGTAATTGGCCCTGATCTGGCATCTCGTGCAGTCGCTCTCTCACAGACATGCTGTTGCCTCTCTCTGTCTTTTTTACAAATACTTTCATGGTAATTGCTCCGATGAGCTGCATTCGCTGGTTCCAAGACTTTGCAAATTCAAGCATCCTATGAGGCTGGCATCCCGCTCTCACCCTTTCACTGTTGAAACTGTTAAATGTAGCCACCTCTTCTACTCCAATAGCTTCATGTCTTGCACCTCTCACCTGTGGAACTCCCTTCCCTACTCCTGTTTCCCTGATAGCTATAATCTTCAACTATTCAAATGTAATGTCAATAGACATCTCCAGTTCCCTTGATCTATCCACTATCCTTCTCCTCATCCTCTCCTCTATCATTCCTATCTGCTCTCGCTCCAAATCCTCTGCAACCCCTTGCATGCTAGTGGCTTCCTGCCTTGCTAGGGGTGAAATGCTTTAAAAAAAAAAATGAATACATACACACCTAAAATACACTCAACACACAACCTTTAAATTCTATACTATATCTCTAATTCAGAGTCCTGGAACTCACTTGGAAAGCCATTTAACCATGTTATTTTTTTTTATCTATTCACCCCAAGCAAGGTGATAATGACACTAAGATACAAGGGGCTACCAAGAGTGAAAGAGAATGAAAAGACTTTAGAAGGAATCAGAAACCAAATCCTAAACAGAAAACAAAGAATAAAACTCTACTCTTGTTCAAAAGACAGGGTTGGAGTATGAACTTGCCGATAGGCACATCTATCTATTCCTATTGAAGAGAAAAAATAATAATTATTAAACAAAATCTCAGAGTTCAAATAGAGATGTTAGAAGTATAGAGTTGAAGTGGACTTTAGAAAGTACTGGAAACCCAGTTTTAAATAGGAAAACAAGGGATAAAACTCTACCCCTGTTTAAAAGACCAGAGAGGAGTTTGAACAGGGCAGTAGATAAACGTATCTACTGTTTTTATGAAACAGACAGAAAAATGCAACATTTACTTAAGTTACATAAAAAATTGATGTTCATGGCTACGTTAAGCTTTAGATGAACTTTTCCTGCCAGACAGCAATTTTCACCCCTTCACATCTGCACCCATGGGTGACTACTCTCACCTTGACTATGCTTCTGGGTACAAGGTGTTTTACAAACTCATGTTTTAAATTCTATCAGCTTACTCAAGTCACATGCTTCTGGTTTGCATGTGAACTTAATCTTTAAAGTCTCACAGTTTGTTGCAGTAATGAGACTTAAATGGCAAATCTGTTCTAAAACTAGTGTACCAATTGGGATAAAGTTTGTTGTTTGTTTAGTGGAATATTGAATTTCTTTTCATTTCTTTGACCTACTTATGTCCTATGAAAATTGGCAATTGTATATTTCTCCAAAATTGCAATTTGTATCTTTTGCAATGTCTGTATTAATATTTTCTATAAATTCAAATCCCTTTTTCGTGTCATGTAACCAACTTATCCAAAAATAAGTAAATTTGGTATTTTTGAACAGTGATCAGTTACACTATGAATAAATTTTTATATTTACTGATATTGTTGAATGGAAAGAAAGAACAAATAAATTAGAAATAAATAAAGGTGAAAATAGTCTAGAAAGATAGATATTGGAATGAAAGAAAAAAGAAGTCATTTGAAAATGAAACAAAAAAAAGAATGAAATTAAAAATAAAGAGAGATGAAAATAGAATGATAGAAAAAAGAAGACATTTGAAAATGAAAGAAAAAAATTAGAAACAATTAATGATGAAAACAGAAATATTTAAATGAAATAAAAATGAACAATCTAGAAAAAAAAAAGGAAATTAAAAATAAAGAGATGAAAATGGTCAGATTGATATTTGAAGAAAAAAAAGAAATAAAAAAATTAGAAACATTTGAAAAAAGAAAAAAAAAATTTGAAATAGTGATGAAATTAGATTAGAAAGATTGATATTTGAAAGAAAGAAAGAAAGAAAGAAATGGATGGAAAAGAAAGAAAGAAAAGAAATGGATGGAAAAGAAAGAAAGAAAGAAAGAAAGAAAGAAAGAAAGAAAGAAAGAAAGAAAGAAAGAAAAAGAAAGAAAGAAAGAAAGAAAAAGAAATGGGTGCAAAAGAAATGGATGTGAAAGAAAGACATAATTGAAAAAGAAAGAAAGAAATGGATGGAAAAGAAAGAAAGAGAGAAAGAAAGAAATGGATGGAAAAAGAAAGAAAAGCAACCATCAAAAATGAACATATGTGCATACAAAAATACACAAAATGTTTTATTCTAAAATGTACTCATCTGATATAAATACCTTGTCCTTTAGGAAGCAAGCCTCACAAAATCAAACCTAAAATTGAATTCACATATGAAAAAGAAAATAAATAACATCTTGCCTTTTCTTGATATTTTCTTAATTCAAACCTCCTAAATTTTTACACACATAACACCAATAAGATAAAATCTGGAAGTTTTTTTTTATCTAAGAGCCCTTAGATAGATCCATAAAACAAAAAAAAAAAAATAAATAAATAAAAATTATAAATGACAACAACAAAAAACTTGACACGTTATTTTAACTATAATCTCCATAACTAAGGATCTGTCATTTTCAGGAATCTATCAATACAGGTAACCTTTTGGGAATTTCTAATGGAACCTGTTGTATCCTGTCGACACTCTTACATTTTTAAAAAGCAACTGGAAAAAGTAGTTTAACCTTCCAAGACCAGTGATTGTTATAAAACTGACTCAGGATATAAAAAGGCCTCAAAGCTTAAAAAGATGTATTCCACAGCCTACTCCCAAGGCTAGATGTGACACAAAGTCATTTTAATGTAGGGAGCGCCATACACATACTTATACATATGGGCCAAAGATTTTAGTAAATGATGGTTTGGGTAAAGCAGGATCAGTTCTTATGGTGAATGTGCCAATTGTATGAATGAATGGGTCATGAATCAGATTAACTAGGTTTAGGATAGTCAGTGACAGCCAGCATTCCCCCCCACCCCCTACAGCCTTGTGCCACAAACATGTATTTTCATGTTAAATAAAGACTAGGATCAAAGTGTAGTATCTGTTCCAACAGCAGAAAGATGGCCCAAGGCTCCAGCCATCATCAACAGCAGTTCCAGCACACCATTGGCCACCACACTAGCCAGCCATCTTCAACAGGCCTCCCTCTCCAGCCAGACATATTTATACGTTATTTTTATATATAAAAATAATTAAGTAAATGCTCTGTTTATAATAAACAGTATTAATAACATTTACCAGCCTTTACTAGAGCATTTACTTAAATGTTTGTATCTATAAAAATAATGTATAAACAATAAATATATTAAAATAATTGTCAGATTTAGTCCATTTCATAATATATGACATCATTTGTTTACATTAAGATACACTTTCAGCAGATATGAGCATTTGAGAGAAATCATGGGAAATCTGTAGTTTAAAAGCAGTAATTCAACCTTGCTAAACAGACACTTCCTCTGTAGCTAAATAGTATAGCACGTCTGACTATATGACGGATCTGTGTAGGATAAAGATTCAATTCCTGTCAGAGGACACATATTTTCTATGAAATTTATCAGACATTCAGGCCAGTAAATGTTGTTAATACTGTTTATTATAAACAGAGCATTTACTTAAATATTTGTATCTATAATATAACATATAAACAATAAATATATTAAAATAATTGTTGGACTTAGTCCATTTCATAATATATATATATATATATATATATATATATATATATATATATATATATATATATACACACATATATATATATACACACACACATATATATATACATACACACACATATATACAGATATATTGTTTTTCCTATTGTCTATTTTGATCATATATATATATTGATATATAGATATATATTATGTTTATTTTAATACCTATACTCGCCTGGTATAAAAAAAAAATGGATAGTACAATTTGCAGATAAAAATATATTTAAACAAACTGGTATCTGGGGAAAAAATTTGAAAAAAAAAGAAAAGACTAAAAACATTTGAATAGGTCAAAAAAATCACCCAACACCACAATGCCTAGCCAAAAGAAAAAGCCCCAATCAAGTAAAATAAGAAAAGACATTAATTGCTCAATACACTAAGCAGAGTATAAAAAATCCTAGTGAGCCAGAAACTACCTATCTAGGTTTCACCTAAATGGATCTTCAATTCACCCCTGAAGATCCATTTAGGTGAAACATAGGTAGGCAGTTTCTAGCTCACTAGGACTTTATATATAATTAAGCTCTTGATAATATATTTTCAGTTGAGCACTCTTGGGATACAGCCTAATTCTACAAACAGCAGCCGAACGCTAAAGCACAAAGCTCTTCGATAAGATGAATACGAGCACTCTGGCTGACTGGCATTTGTTTACATTCATAAAAACAATATGCTAGAATTAGCAGTTTCTCTCTGCTGAGTGCTGGTTGCTTAGGGGTAGGAACCCCGACTGACACCAAATTGGTTGGGTTTTGATCCTGGCTTGATGCTTTCAGGCATCTAGTCGCACTGAGAAGGTGTGATACAGCAAAACAGTACTGTCTATGAATGACATATATATATATATATATATATATATATATATATATATATATATACACAGATAAATAAATATATACATATCCATACACACACACACACACATATATGACAATTGCTGAAAAGTTCTCAGCACAATCTATTTCAAGAAATTTGATGAAATACCCAAACAACGACATTTTTTCTTCAATTACTTTTTAGTCAGGCAGACTAATTTTCAACACTGCCCTATAGTATGATACTGTATAGAAAATTAGTTATATTTTAGGAGTAATCTGTAATTTCTAGCTTTACTATAAACTCTATTGCCACATGTAAAAAAGAATTCTGATTTTTAAAATCATTAAAAATCAAAATATCCCAAAAAAGCTAACACAGCCTGTACCATCCAAAATTTACACCCATATTTAAGTCATTTTTCAATTTCATTGATTATATTTGCTACAGAATTAATCTTGGATTTTATCTATACAATTCATTCTATTGTTGTAAATAAGAAATACTTCTGCCTTTTAAATCATTAAAAGTAAAAATATCAAAGGAATGCTTACACAACCAGACCATCAAAAATAACAACAATATTCAAATAATTTTTCAGTTGCATTGGTTATATTTTTGTAGGAATAATCTAGGAATTTATGTATACAATTAGCTCTATTGTCATATGTAAGAAAGAATTCTGCTTTTGAAACCATTAAAAATAACTATGTCCAAAGAATGCTTACACAACTCAAGCCATAAAAATATGAATAAATAAAAGAATGAAAAAAAAAATGAGGTCCATATTTAAGCAATGTTGCAATTGCATCAATTTTTCTACAGGAATATTCTAGGATTTTTATTTATAAAACTAATTCTATTTTCACATGTCAGAATGAATTCTACTTTCTTAATTATTAAAAATAAAAAAAAAATCCAAAAGTAATAAAAAGCACTATGTGTAAGCAACTGTTTATAGGAGTAGACAGGTTCACACTCCTCCCCAGTCCTCTGAAGTAGAAGTTTATCCCTTGTTTCTTGTTTAGGATTGGGGTTCTGGTTTCTTCTAAAAGTCTACTTCCACAATACACTTCTAACATCTCCGCATAAACTCTGAAATGTTATTCACTAGTTAAATCTTGACTTCTTCAAATCTAGTGTTAGCTGTTATCTTTCCAGTATCACCTCAATAACTCCATTTCTTGCCCTTTCTTATGCACAGTAGCCCTCTACCTTGAGTGACTCTTGGGCCTTGTATTGGGTGAACGTTGGTGAAAAAAACTAACCCTGTTCAACTTGCTTACTAATGAGATATTTAATTTTTATAAGGTGTATTTGCTTATTTTCATTCTCATGATGTATATTTGCTTATTAGTACCCAGTAATGCTTTGTGCTACTATAACAACGGAATATCTCATTAGTAAGCAGGGTTGATTAGGCTGTGTGACTAATAAATTTAGCAAGTCAGACATGTTTTATATTATAGAATAGAATCTGCTGTTAAGAAACTGCCGTCAAGAAAGCCAAGAGAGTTAGGTCCCTTGGACCACAACCAAGATTTTCTAACGTAACCGATTTAAGGGAGCTAAATCAGAAATAAGGGTCAACTGAAATTAATTTTTTAAAACTTATATACGATTTTGTTTATTTTTATTAGCAACATTGGATTTTGACCAGTACTTGAGATGGTTAAATTTTGCACAAGAGTTAGTACTTGCATTACTTAAATGGGTGCATATGTGTTTTATTGCTTAGCTCTAATAAATAGAAAATAAAGTCATTTCAATGTAAATAAACTAGTATAATTGGCAATATTCTTGAATACAGTATAAAATATCGGTCTATATTTCTGAGATGAGGTGTTATGTACATTATTTACATTATTCGGACTATTGTCCTCATCTTTATCACCATATTTATTACAACGTTTCAGCTGTTGTACGCCTTCTTCAGGTGGTTGGAATGTCGAACTGAACCCTTTATTTCGCTCACTGGGGTAGACTGTTCTAGTTCCATGTGCCATGTTTTAATGGATATCAGTTATCTCCTGTTAAGGACACATGGCACAGTGGATAAAGTTGTTAGCTAGATCCAGTGACAGGATCCAAAGTGTGTGAGTTCAATACCCGGCTAAGGCAGTGGCGAACTTTCAGCAGGAAATTAACAGGAGATAATACCTCATCACAGAAATATAAACAGATACTGAAGGGCCAAAACATTGTAATAAATATGGCGACAAAGATGAGGACAATAGTCTGAATAATGTAAATAAAGTATAAAATATATATTTAATAAGTTTTTTGTTTAATTTTACTTCATTTTTTTTTGTTAGTTTCTCAAATCACACTTATGTCCATCATCAAGTGGTTTAAGATTTAGTCAAATATGAGTATATTTGCTTCTAAACAAGTTGTTTATAAAAACAAATCATGTATATATATACAGGGTGCTATGAATAAATTGTCGTCTAAATTATGCATAATGTAAATAAAGTAAGTAATCATAATAACTCATCTCAGAGATGTTCAAAATTCCAGTCACCTAAAGAAGGCCGGATGGGTACAACAGCTGAAATGTTGTGAATATGGCAATGAAGATGAGGATAACAGTTCGAATAATGTAAATAATCATAATACCTCATCTCAGAGATATAGAGGCTGAAATGTTGTGAATATGGCAATGAAGATGAGGATAACAGTTCGAATAATGTAAATAATGTAAATAATCATAATACCTCATCTCAGAGATATAGAGGTTGAAACATTGTGAATATGGCAATGAAGATGAGGATAACAGTCCAAATAATATAAATAATGTAAATAATCATAATACCTCATCTCAGAGATATAAACAGATATTCTTTTTTTTACTTCTTATTTTTATGCATTTTTGAGCCCCACTGATGCTTGTAATGGAGTTGCATATGACTTAGTTGAATTTCATTACAATTGCTTATAGATAAGTTGCTTATAAAAAAGAAAATATCATTGAACAGGAGTACAGATTTATCCCTTGTTTCCTTCTTAGGATTGGGTTTATGGTTCCTTCTAAAGTCTACTTCAGTGCTATACTTCTAACATCTCCACCTAAACTCTGAAATTTTATTTACTATTTATTTATTTTTTGGAGTAGATAGGTTTGCCTATCAATCAGTTCACACTCCTCTTCAGACTTTTGAACAGGAGTAGAGGTTTATCACTTCTTTCCTGTTTAGGATTGTGTTTCCAGTTCCTTCTAAAGTCTTTTAATTCTCTTTCATTTCCTGTAGCTCCTTGTGTCTTAGTGACATTATCACTTTGCTTGGGGTGAAATGATTAAAAAACAAAAAAAAAGAGTAATGATTTTACTATATAAATGCATTGTAAATGAGAAAAGGGATTGTTAGTGGTCAGGAATTAAGACAAGAATTTCTGATATAATAAGATGAGTACATGATATTTTTTTTAAGCAACTTACGTTTTTTGCCAGTATTTACATTCCTCTCCCAGATACATGTTGAATAGAAGGGCAGACTGGACCCTCTTGCCATGGTTGCAACCAGTATAGCAGAAAAACAACTTTGAATTAAAAACCATTAGTAGGGCCAATGGTTGAACTGTAATTAAGGTTCATTCAGCATAGTTGCAGAGTAAGCCACATGTTGGCACTATGGTTGTTAAAGAAACAAAAATAGTTCTGAGTAGACAAATATGATTGGAAGTGGGAAATCATGCTGAGGATCAGAAATCATTCTGATTGGCAGAAATCTCATTGAATTTCCTCCAGTCATGATGGACAGTTGTATTATAAATGCTGCTCCTTGCTTTGAACATCTACTGAGATTAAAGTCCTCTCAGACCTCAAGTGGAATTTACATGAACAATCCATTGCTAAGAGACTGTCAAAATGATCACTTCTTTGTACTGCTCCAGAAAAGTATCTGACTCCTTCTGCCATGCTTTATCTTTACAAGTGTCAGATCAGACCAAAAGCGAAGTATTGCTGTGTTGTGTTCTGTGTCATCTCTGGGTCCCCACACTACCATATGAAATGGTATCAACGAAAAGGACCATTTCTTTTTCGTAGTCATTTTATTAGGAAAGAGTAGTGGCAGCTTGGTTTCTAAGAGGCAGTGGGAGGAATAACATCACAGGAACACATGCCACATGTTGGTTCAGTGTCCCTCTATGAGTGATCTTATCTGGTCAGTAACCTGGATGTGGGAGGCATATCAGCACTTCAGAATTCTTGCGTTTCTCTGTTTTCTCTGTTCTCTGCACTGTTTTGGACTTATATCCAAAAACCCATTCTGCCCTTAGCTTTTGCATTCTGCAACAGCTGCCATATCTGGGCTAGAGCTGGGGCACCTCGGTATGGTGTAATGGTTAGCAAGCTTGTCTTACTAAAACAGTTACGACTGAATAATGATTTAGATCCTCACTGGGTATCCCATACTTTCAGCCTTGTGCCACATCTAAGCTACGCTTAGAAAATCAATATCTGGGCTAAAGCTTCACAGTCCTCACTTTCCAGCCTTGAGAGAGTTCAAAAGCGTCTACACGGCTTTATGCGTGATGAATTATTTTCCACCCTACAAGCCTTTTCCCACAGACAAAACATTGCACACCTCTTGCTACTCTATTGCTATTTGTTATATTCCATGCTAATAGGAATATATACTTGAAAAATAAGGTGGATAAAATAAGTAATGGTTTATTGTAAAAAAACAGTACAATAAGAATAAAGGTAACAGATATGCACAAGGTTGTCGCAAGTCAATCCTGAAAACTTGACAAGTCAAGCCAGAAAACTTGACAAAAACTGTGATACTGGAAAATTTGAAATAGATTACAAACAATCGATGGTGAATTCACCCCCTTATCTTTGTATGAATATGTCGGTAGAGGGTTAGGCCATCAAAAGACAGTGCCCAATAAAACGTTCTGTTGATCTTTCCCAGGACACTAAAGAGAATGTGTTGCCATCTTCCCTGCAGCCAAAAAAGCCCAGTGAACCACAAGGACAGAAGAATATGGACAAAGAAAACACAAATGACCACGAGGAATTTGTTCCAGAAAATAACAAATTGGTGGCTCCACCTTGTAATGGACTAATACGTAAAAAGACAGTTATATCCATCACAAATAAAAAATTGGTGAAATCCCAAATGTGTTTTGAGATGTGCTCTACCTACACACTACCAAATGACTCTTTGATGCCACTTGCAGAGAAGTTGAGGATGTAGTCAAACAAGTTTAGGAAAATGAGTTCTCTTAGAAATAACAGTTCCAGTTGGACACTACACAAAGTGGGACAGACCAAAAATCACACAAAAGGTTGACTCCAAAGTTCAGAAACGGAATGATAGGCTACCTAAATGGAAAGAGATATTCATCGAAAAGCTACCAAATACTTTCTGTTGAAACCTGTGGTGAGTACAAAATAATAACTCTCTTTACCCATTTCCTTTAAATTCAGAAAAGTTGAGGTAAAAGACAGAAAGAAATTTGCGAGTCTATGTGAAATTTTCTTTGGACCAATGATAACCTTGACTTCACAGAGATTGGCCAATGAGTTGAGAAAAGATGGAAATAAATTTGTGAGCCTATGAGAAATTGCTTTTGGACTAATGAAAACCTTGTCTTCATAGAAATTAGCTGTGCCAAGAAAAAGAAAGAAAAGAAAATAGCGAGCATATACCAAATCCTTTCTGATATTAAAATAAGGGAAAAAATTAAATTAACAAGAGAAGAATATTTGAAGTCATGTGAAGGGTTCCATTTCTGTTCATGCATCTAGTTTGAAAATTTTGCCAGTGTCAAATTATTCACCAATTATATTATCGGTCTTTCAACAATCCAAGAAAGTTAAGTATTTCAAATTATATCTCTTCGTCTACTTTTGAATGTATGCAACTGTATATTCCTTTTGTGAACAACAAACTCTCTTACCTTTGTTTTAAAAATTTGAATATTGTTTTGTGCCAGATCATTTAATCTGTTGTATGAACATTTCCTCTTCATAACAATTCATTAAAACATTGGACTTTCAAAATTTCTAATTTATTTTCCTGAAACGAGCTACTGAAACTGCTTCAAGCATGTAAATTCATACATAGATTCTTTATCTTGTTTTGTTAAAATTACCCATGGGTTTCCCCATCATTATCATCCTGCATTAGCCATTCTTGCTGTGGGTAATTCAATTGTTTATTTTAATCCCTGAGCCCCATGCCACTATAAACCCATAAAATGAAATCCAGTACTTTATGTTACTTGTGGCAATTGGTGCATGTTGAAATCACGTCATGGTTACCAAATGTTGCAGCTTCTAGCTAGACTAAAAATGGTGGCTACAATATTTTGACAGCTGTAAGGAAATGGAAAGCAATTTCATAAAATGACAGGTGTAAGGGAATGAAAAGCAATTTCATAAAAAAATAGAGGTAATAATAAACACATTCAAAATTAATTCATAGACATTTTTATTGAATCAGTTGACACCTTGTCTGCCAGGCCACCTGCTAGGTGACATTTTATTCAGGACTATAAAAGAAGGGACATAAACCATCTCTCTGTTTTTTTTTTGTTTGTTTGTTTTTTTGCTCTTTATTGTAGTAGCAATAAAATAGAACTATTCCTCTCTGGGGAAACACTCCCTGGGTAGGCCAACAGCTTAATTTTCCACAACCATGTGGCACATCAGAAACAAACACACACTACAGCTAATTCCATAAAAGATTTTCCTTACTTTTTTGGGCCATATGCACATAAATATCATTTTCTTTTTCTCTTCTTTTGTGAGGTATGTTGTTCTTTATTTGAAAATATATGCATAAAAATCTTTCACATACTGAATTTGTTTCTTTTGAAAGACGCCAACCTCATCTGTTACAAAGTAGCCCCTCTTCATTATAATGTCATTAATGAAAATGATGTGTTTGATGGGTGCTAACAAGGATATTTAGTTTTAGTCATAAATCACCACAATTTATTTATCAACTGCCTCTTGACCTTTGGACATTTTTTAAACCCCTTTTGACCCTCCAGATATTTATTGACATCCTTTTGACTTCCCAGCCATTTATCAACACTCTTTTCATCCTTCATATATTTATCAACATTCTTTTGTCTTCCCAAATATTTATCAACTTATACAGATGGATCCAATAAGTTTATCAGCAACATCTTTTTCCTATTTCAAAACTCAAACGTTTCTTAAATGTGTGTGCAAGCTTTCACATATTTTTATCATACAAACTTACACAGCATGACTCCATATCTTAGCACAGGTATTTCTTTTTCAAATATACCAACTAAAATTATAAAAAAATTTAATTTGTTTCAAATGTTCAAAACCTGTTGTTCTTCCTGGTATTCTGTTTAAAGGTCCTTTTAGGCCACTTGTCCCCAAAGTGGTTGATATTGACTCCTGGAGGTCAATAGGACTATCCAGGGATTTGATACCTGGAGGGTGAAAAGAGAGTTGATGAATATCCAGAAAGTCAAAAACTCATTAATAAATATCTGGAGAGTCAAAAGTGTGTGTGTGTGTGTTGGGTTGGGGTCAATAAATGCCCAGCAATCAAAAACTGGTTGATAAATAAATTGTGATTTATGATGAAAACTCACCAATATCTAACGAGATATCCTTGCTAGTGCTCTTCAAGCATACTTTACATTAATAACATAGCAGAGAAGTGTTACTTTGTAACAGATGAGGTTTTCTGTCATTACAGGGTGGACTTGCTAGCCATACCCAAGTAGTTAGAATTCAGAGTTGTCCTTCTCCTAGAATGGTTGCCAGTCTGTCCTGCTATTAACTCCTAGCAGGGAAGAGAAGAGATGAATTCATGGCTTTCCTAAGGATATTTGTGGAAAAAAAAATGCAACTACCTCAGCTGAAATTTGAACTTGGCACTTCAATTCCAATTTCTCTGTTGATAACTGCTATGCTAAATGCAGATTCTCTATTTTCTATTTTACAAAAGCGGATTTTGCACATTTGCATTTTTCAGTGGATTGTATTCCTTTTGCACATTATAACTTAAATAAATGAATGTTAATGATGTGAAAAAGCCAGTATCTCTTGTTTTTGCAGTTTGGTTCGTGAACTGTGACCACAGATATATATTCGTGGATATTGTTCTTTGACTCAATGGACTCACTTCCCACAATGGAATCCTCAGTCAGTTTATGCTAAGCCTTGAGAACAAGACAAGGATTTCTCCCTTGATCTCTAACATTGTAATACAGGTTTTTTTTAATACTAGTGTTATTTACACACAGAACAAATTGTTTCTTTTCATCTATAAAGTTGGCAATTAGAAGCTCTCATGACTTTTTATGTGGAAGTGCTGAAAAGTTTATTTATAAGTCACAATGTTCTTTGAGTTCAGTCTGTTCCTCTACTTAATTAAAATTGAAATTGTGTGGTTAGAACCAGCTCCAATCAGGTACAAATTTGTAAATCCAAGTAAAACTAAGTATGAGGAGTACAAAATAATAACAGCTCCCTTTATCCACTCCCTTTAAATTCAGGTAAGCTGAGGAAAATGACAGAAAGAATTTTGTGAGCCTATGTAAAATTTTTTTTGAGCCAATGAAAACTTTGACTTCACAGAGCTTGGCCAGTGAGCTAAAAAAAAGAAAACAAATTTGCAAGCATATGTGAAATTTTCTTTGGCTCAATGAAAACCTTGTTTTCACAGGAATTAGTCATTGAGCCTAGAAAAAGAAAGAAAAACAAATAGTGAGCATATGCAAAATTCTTTTTTATATAAAATAAGGAAAAAAATTAAATTAACAAGAGAAGAGTGTTTAAAGTCATGTGAAATGTTTCATTTCTGTTCATACATCCAGCTTGAAATTTTTGACAATGTCAAATTATTCACTAATTATATTATCAGCCTTAACTAAGCACAAAATACTTCAAAGAACTCTATTTCAACAACCCAACAAAGCTAAATATTTCAAACTTTCCTTTGTCTTGTTTTGAATGTATGCAACCATATATAACTTCTGTGAACAACAAACTTTCTTACCTTTCTTTTAAACATTTTTAATATCATTTTGTGTCAGATTATTTAATCTGTTGTATGAAAATTTTCTCTTCATAACAATTCATTAAAACTACAGAGTTTCAAAATTTCTGATTTATTTTTCTGAAATGAGCTACTGACATTACTTCAAGGATGTAAATTCATAAATAAATTCCTTATCTTGTTTTGTTAAAATTACCCATGTGATTCCTATTAGAGCAAGATAACAATTTTCTAATAAAAAGGATTACCATTGACAAATGAAAAAAAATTAGTTTGGGAAAGACAAGGATTTTGAAAAAGACAAAAATAGAAAACAATTCAAGAAGGAAGTGAAAAAACAAAAGGTGTAACGACCTTTGAGAAAAAACAAAAAAACTACTTTTACTTGCTCTGTGAGTGTCTCTGGAATATATAGTAATTTTTGAAAAATCCCTTTTAAATTCACAGTTCATGCTTGGGAAAATTTCTTAGAATTCTTTTCTGTTCTTTGTTGTCCAACCACAGGAGAATTTTCATTTAAACTTTAAAATTCTTTAGTCTCTTTGCAGCTGGCTGGTAATCTTGTGCCTTTTTGATGCTCTCTTCTTGACATCAAATGCCTTCTGCTCCTTGATGTTGATTTGCATTGTTCCATTGCTGTCAGAAAGTCTCCTCTCTGCCTCTACTGACCTGAGCTCTATTTATTCAGAAATTTAGGCTCACAAGGCCCCATTCAGCTTCCTACTAGGGCTTGAGACCACATCTTTCAATTGTCAGTATATACATAAAAATAATTTTCCATAAACTGGAAATGGACCCTTCACAAATTTTGTCAGGTTTTAACTGCTGAGCCAAAAAAAGATACACAATTGTAACAATTTTTTACACAAACTGTCTGGCCTTCGTAAAAATACATTTCTCTCAAAAGAATGTGTTCTAAAAAAAAACAACCTAGAGATTAAATATTTATTCAAGAATAACATTTTTAAAATGGTGAAAATAAAATTTTTATAGGTCATTATAACCCTGAAGTGCCGCACCACTATATAAGCTTGGGACATTTAGCAATAGTAGTAGTATTTACATTACTCCAGTGGTCACTTTTATTGTTGGACAATAATTTAGCTTTGAGATCCACACACATTAATGGTTCTATCTTGTAAGTGATATTTACTTTCTGCATGTGGTGACCTATCTACATTAGAATGAACTCTTCCTCCTTCATAAATACTAACCTGTGAAACTTCCTAAGGAGTGCAGTCGGAACACAGTGTAACCTGACAGTTTCGGACGGACACTTCCATCTGCTGACTAATAACACTCTTATTTTGTATATATGTTCTGTTATTTCAATACACTTATCCAACCTACCTTCTTCTTTTCATGTTTTTCTTTCTGGCCCCAACACTGCATTTGCTGTCTCCAAATCAAACGCTGTATCAATCCAGTCAGTTATATGCATTTTATCAATTATTATCATACTGACTTTTACAAATTTGGTCCCAAATATAGTTTATCGACCCTGTTATAGAATATGATTTCCTTTGCATTCTTTCAGTCCAGTGGCAGTCATCAATCTTGCATATCCTACTCTGCTTACCCCCTTTACTGTTTGGGCACTTATATAGTCTCTTTGCCTTAGCTATGTTAATTAGGCAGTCATTTACATATCACTACAGACCCCTTTTGACCTCCAGGTATTTGTCAACACTTCCTTTTAACAATCAAGCATTTATCAAATGTCTTGGGTTGTCTTACCAAAATTGATATTGCCCACTTTAGGGACCTCTGGTTTAGATGGCTGACAAAATGGGTGAGTATTTGGGCAAAACAAGAGACTTTGATTTTTTTCTTACCACAAAGCGAAACAGTCACAGTCTGTTGCTAGTACATGATTGCTGATTTGTTTTTTGTATGGCTTATCAACCTTTCGAGGGTTATTTAAAGGCAAAACATATTTTGTATTATATGAGGCTGCTTACAGTACCCAGTCTTACCAATCAATCCCCCATTTAAGGACCAACTATGCCAGTACATGAAATTGTAGTATGTCTCTCTCTCCATCAGATGATACCAAAATTAACTAAGTATATAAGATTCCATCAATAAAAACATTATTAGTCTTTCAAAGGATAAAATACTTAATATAAGATTTTTCTATTTATGTCATTCAATATACATATATTTTATAACCCTTGAAATAATAGTACACAAATACATATGTATACACATTCAGACACACACACATATATATATAAAACACACACATGAATGCATGCGTGTGTGTGTGTATATATATATATATATATATATATATATATATATATATATATATATAACACATGCATGCATGCATGTGTGTGTGTGTGTCTGTGTGTGTGATAGAAAAAATGACAAATTGATAAAAATTTTCATGTGATACATTTCATCCTTTAGGACTTATTCAAACTAAAGTGATATTTATGTTGATGTAAATAAACATGTGCACGAGGCAGAGTGAATGCTGAAATTTTAAACTTTTAAATTTACAATAATGTTTTTTATATATATATATATATATATATATATATATATACAGGTAAAAATCCATGGTAAGTAATCGAAGTGAATCCTAGTAATATAAAATATTAAAACTGATCCACAGAAGAGAGCTCAATATATTTATTATAGAGCATATATGAATTACAAGTAGATAAAATTCAGTACCCCATATGATATATGGCCATCTTTCTGTCTAACTCCTTGGTGTTGACAAGCCCATTCTGGATGAAATGCCCATATATCATATGGGGTATTGAATTTTATCTACTTGTAAATATATATATATATATATATATATATATATATATATATATATATAGAGAGAGAGAGAGAGAGAGAGAGAGATGTTTTGTCTACTCATTTTCAATTGGATCCTTTCATATTCACGGACAAGCTATTTGGTGTCATTATTGAAGGAATAGAGAAAATCATCGTGTTGATACATATTATTTTATTCCAAGTACTTTCGACATAGCACAATGTCATCATCAGGGTGTTGTTTATTTTGAGACAAATATTGTAGTGTTCATCATTTCATTGAAAATGATGAACACTACAATATTTGCGATCATCACTTGCAGTACTGTCCTCCAGCTTCTTGCTTTCCAGTCAACTTTGATCTTTAAAAATTTAAATGCATTGTCAATCGTCATTTTATGTCTTCTTAATTCTTGTTTGGTTATTGTCCTCCCTCATTAATAATGTTTTCTTTTTCTCATATTCTCTCACACTTAGTAACCACCTTGTATCTTAGTGGACTTATTGCCTTGCTTGGGTGAAATGATTATATATATATATATATATATATATATATATATATATATACATATCTGACAATTCTTTTAATATATTTTATTGTTATACATTATTTATAAATACACAAATATTTAAGTAAATGCTCTGTTTATAATAAACAGTATTAACAACATTTACTAGCCTGAACATCCAAGAAATTTCATAGAAAATATGCGTCCACTGACAGGAATCAAACCTGTATCCTATATGGAACCATCATATAGACTGATGTGCTATACCAGTTTAGCTACGAATAAGCGTCTGATTAGCAAGGTCAATTTTACTGCTTTTAATTTACAAATTAGTAGTCCATTATTTATGAAGTATTGGCAGGGCACAATGGTCGTGCAAACTAACGAAGAGCAGGACAAGCACAATTATAATAGGATAATTGTGGGAATAGCCATTTTGAACAATTTGGGATATTTTCCCCTCATCAGCAACTTTACTGTTGCAAAGTCATGTCATAAACAAGGGAATCTCCCCACTAAGGAATTCAGAAACTTGGCAGAAAGTTACTTAAAGCAATACTAGGCAGGAAGTTGTGGAGAGCCTGTGTCTCAATTAACATAGCTCCATGAGAAAGTTTAGTTTTCATTCTAATTGGTTTTATAAAAATAAAAAATGCAGAGAATGTGAAATATGGTGTTGTTTTCATTTTCCTTTTTATCTCTTTCTTTTGTTTAACATGGTCTTCACATAGAAGAATTTGTATTTCGTAAAGAAATATCTTTTTAAAACCTATACTACAAAATTGTTTGACTGTGTTAAATGCAAGCCACTTTTAATTGCATTGACTTGATGATTGCATAACCTATTTTTATTGACATTATATTGGTGTTAATCAATAGAGAATTAATTCATAAAGAAAAGAACCTAATGCCTCTTGGCTGTTAGTTTCAAATTTTATTGAGTTATATTTTGCAAAACCACAAGCCAAATTGTGTAATAGGTTTCAGGTGTGCATGAATTAAAAATACTTGAGGAAGAGATAAACACCTACAGGTTTTAAAATGCCAATAAATACATATTTAGAAACAAGGATGGCAAGGAAAGGTAATATGTGTGTCTCAATAAACTACTAAGTTTAGGGATCTAATATATTCAAAAACTTAAACTAAAGCTGTTCTAAATTTAGAGAGAAGGAGAGAGGAAAACAAGAGCTGTGGAAGCATTCCTCAAGATGGAATCATTGCAATTAATTTAAAAGCATGCTGATGAACGTGTAAGAAGATGCACCAACTTGTAAAGTGGAGATGCAGGAAAAACATTAAAAAATTGAGCTGTAACATAAAATTTACCATACTGACATTTTCTTAAAGAAAAATGAGTTTTTGTCTAAGAATGCTACTATTTTCGTTTGTCTAACAGATGATTATAAATTTGAAATAAAGATTTTAACTCGATAATTTTATTTCAGTTTAAATCTTATTTAAATAAAAATAAATAATTCAAATTTATTTTTTTTTATATTATTCAGTTAGAAAAAGCTGAAAATTACAAAAATCGTATTTTGTTTACTGTACTGACGTAAATTAAATAAATAACTGAGAAAGACTATAAAAGAGGGAAAGAGAGAGACGGGGGAGAGACACTTGAAGAGTTCATTCCCACTTTCGGTAGAAAGATGCCAAATGTGCAGTTTAAAAATAATTTACAAAAAATATATTCTGTTCATAAATAATCATTTTCAAACAAGATGGCAATATTTTTTATCACGTTTCTTTTGTTTTTATTAATAAAACGTAAAGAGCGTTCTAACTCAATAATTAAATTTAGTTAGACATTTACTTTACGACATTTTGCCGTAATTCGATGCAGTGACCTCGTAAAATTTCTTTGTCTGGACTTTTAGACATAAAAGTCGAAAACAATAGTTCCGGTGATTAATACCCCGTGAAATTATATCCGATTCTTATCACCCCATCATCGGCCACAATTACAGTATGTATTGATTACGATATTAGTTAAATTGTAATAATTTGTATTATAATTTCGATATGCTACTTTAAAATGCGCCGTTTTTCTCATCAATCCAGTGATTTGAGAAAAGGCTTGAAAAATCCGCCTGTTCGGTGCTTAAGTAGGTCATAGATTTGTGATTGCCTAGTTGGTTGTCCCCCTTAAATTGAATGCCGGTTTAAGAAATCTTGAATTCATAAGGTCTATTTTAGTAACATTTAGTTGTTTGAAATTTAGATTTGGGATTATTGTACAGCGACTTTTAGATCTTTATCTGACAATCTTGCTGTGGATGTAGGTCGCATTTGTTCAGGTTTTCTTGTTAAATGTAAACTATCCGGCGATTTTTTTTTTTTAGATGTGGGACTGGGTTAGGGCCCCTTGGTTGATGTCGGCCGCCCGTAAAAACCTCCTACTGCTGCTGTACCTCGCTTGGGTCTCCCACACAAGGTAAGTACTATGACAACAACACGAACAACAACCCGAGTTTGGATGGTGTCAGGGTGCTGCTGTGAAATGTAAACTACCCTGGATGGCCTCAGCCATAAGTACAAACGATCTAGTGAGGACCAGCCCGATCGCCATCTCCTAGGCCCTTTTTGAACAACAACAACCAACAAGGAGGTGCTGTGTGTGTATGTCTATGTATTACAAGCGACATGACACTTCTTCACTTTTAACGTTGCTTCTTCTACTTCTCTTTAAAAATGTCAGAGAGAGGAAACTCATGTTTCTCTTTTCCTGTCCCTCTTTTTAAATGCTTTCCCCTCTTTCACGTTTTTTTTTTTTTTTTTGGCTTTTCTTGGTAGAGACTCCGCCACATTTTTAAGATTTTTTTTTAATTAGCTAAAGGGTTCATCATCCATTTTTTTTTTTTTTTGTTGCAATATTTCTTGTTCCTCAACCCAAGGCAAACATTTACTTTGTAATTTTTTTTTCGGTTTGAAAATTGGAGGGTGTTTTATTTTTCTTTTCTTTTTTTTTACTTATTTCTCCATTTTTATTAATTTTGGTTCATCATCATAATCTTGTCTGTCTCTCTCTCCCTCTTTTTCCGTGTTGTGTATTGAGAAATAGAAGAAACATACAAAACAAATACTTTTCACTTCGGTTTTAACTACTTTTGATGTCAAATTTCTGTTTGTTTTCAAATATAGCATAATTTATTTAAGATCTGGAAGCAGAAAAAAAAAATTATATTTTAAATATTAAGTTATTCCCCGGAACCCCTTTCTCAAATTACTGTGATGAATAGTATTTCTTTTTTTAATTAGTAAAAAAAAAAAAAAGAAAGAAAAAAGTAAAAACTAATGGTGAAAACTTTTTTTTTTTTTTTTTTCTCCTTCCTCTGTGTAATAATCTTTTCATAAACTGACCAGTGGACCACCATGGTTGTTGGTTGCTAATTTGGGGGTGGTATTATGGAGATATTAAGATTGCTATAAATTATAATGTTTATTTATTATTTTTCGTACGGTCAGCAGAAATGAAATATTCGCACCCTGTCGCATTTAAACTTTGCTTTATAAATGTACTAGACCCCCCCCCTAAAAAAAAACAAAGACTGTAATTTACTTAGTAAATTTACTATTATTTTTAAAAAGAAGCACATGCAGAGATCGTCCTAATTTTTTGCTTAGTTTAAAAAAAAAAAAACATAAACCTATTTTAATTTATCTATAAATATAAAATATAATTGAGTATTTTTTTCGTACTGTTGTCAAGTGTTGTGTAAATCTTGATCTGATAAGGTTGTCTCTGCCCACTTTCAGTTAAGGGCATTAAAAAAAAAGGTTTTAAAAACGAACTACAGGTTTGTTGGATCTTTCAAATATTTAAAAAATATTCTTAAAAATTATTAGATCTTTTTTATAATTAATTTCTTAAATATATATTTTATTACTATTTACATTAGTTGTTCTATGTGTTTGTTTATTTATTTTCTTATGTTTACTGAACTGAAATCAGCTTGCTATGGAAAAAGCCATCGTATGTCAAAAAAATGTTATATTTGTTTTACTTTTAGGTTTCTTTGAGGAAAGGATTTCAAATTTATATAATAAATTAATGGCTTGTCTACACAGATGCCAACTGGAGTCTGGAGTCCAAAATTTGCCATAAATTATTCAGGTTTTTCGTGTTTACTGAGAGAATCTAGTTAAAAAGTGGGGATTATAAAATTTGTATTTTTATGTTCGCTGGATGACTTGACTATTATTACTGGATGTGTGTGTATTTTTTTTTAATACTAAAATAAATTATATATTTGTCCGTGGTTTAAAAATAAATAACCTTATTTAAAAATTGCATCCAGATGTTTGTAGATTAAGTAAGATTTTTATTTTTTTTTATTTTGTTCAGTTATATTGAAGAATTTTACGAGTAAATTAATATTAGCTGTTTTCTTTTAGTTTGTCACTTTTATTACTCAATTAAATACAAGAGCGGGCAGGCAAAAAAAAGCACTGATAACACCCTAATAATAAAATAAATTATTTTAAAAAAAAAATGTCCAGAGGTTTTTAATCTGTTTTTTAAAAAATATAAGACTTCACTTTAGCTATTAATCATTGTTATTTAAATTAAAAAAAATACCAATCTAGATTTAAAAGAAATTTATGCAGGTTTTAATCACTCTTAGTCTTTTAGATTAAAAAGTAAGATGGCCCACCAATGCAGTTATAATTTAAGTGGCTCTAAGCAATGATTTTCTCATTAAATTCTGTTAGATTTTAAAAAGATCTATTCCTTGAAATGAAGGAAAACACTCCTGTAGATTACTTTTAATTAGTCAAAGTAAAAACAGTTTGCTGCTACTTTGGCTTGTCATCTACAAGGAAAACTATCCCTACACCATACAAATTTTATTTTGGAATGATATCTACATAGTAAAACATATTAATTATGACATATATATATATATATATATATATATAACATAAAGAAAATGTAACCAAAATATTAAAATTTCTTTTATTTATCTAGTGATAAACAGCATGTACATCAGCTAAAAAAAGTCTACAACACTATACAAATTTTAATTTTGAATGATATCTACATAGTAAAACTAAAACATATATATATAGATATATATATATAAAACAGAAAATGTAATTAAAATATTTTTAAAAATTCTATTAATAATCTAGCGATAAACAGCGTATACATCAGCTAAAAAAAAGTGTAGAACTCTTACCAAACTAGGTTCTTGACAGCTAGATAACAAACCAAAAAAAACAACACTTTATTAAATCCAAAACAATGTCTACCCATAAATGGGAAAATAAAGCTACAACATAAACTTTTTTACCCAGTTATTGGATATCCTCAAATTAAAGTTTAAGAGGTAATTTGGCTATCGCAGTAGGAGTAGGGGAGTAGGATTTTACTTGTTTATTTTAATATCCAGGAAGTATTGAATAGAAACAATAACATGCAGAACAACATATGTTTATTTTTAATATTTTCTAAGTAAAGGTAATGACAAAAATTAAATATTGTCATCGTTTTTTTTTTTTTTTGCTGGCATGAGTAAACTAGTTTTAAAATATGAACTCCACATAACATGCTAGATAATATTTGATTAGCAAATAAGAAATATGATTGATTTTGTTATTTTTGCATTTATTCAGATTGTCTTTGCAACATTATCTTGTAGCATCTAGTTTGCATTTTCATGGTAAATCATTCCCTACTTGCAATTCAAAAGGAAAATTATATATATATATATATATATATATATATATATATATATATATATATATATATATAGAGAGAGAGGCGGGGAATAGTTAAAGATCAAATATGGATTGGAATCTGACAGGATGATAAAATAAAGTGCACATAGGAGACATATATTAATCTAACATGTCAGAGATTGTGAGAAAACAGACTGTTTTCTCTGATGAAGCTTTAATAAAATTGAGACATATTAAACTGATATACGCTTCCTATTTGTTCTATCTATATATATATATATATATATATATAATGGAATGGCAAAGGAAAACTTTTTTACTTTTTAATAATGTTTTTGCAGATATATTCATTTATAACTTAATTTTTACACACACACACATATATATTATTACTTAAACATTATTTTTAATAGATATCCATATTTGAGTAGACGTTCCATTTATTTATTAAACAGTATATTTATTTATTTTCAACTAATGACCTAAATAATTAAATGGAGCATCTACTCAAATATGTGTGTCCATTAAAAAATGTTGAATAAAATCTGTCAGATTGATAAATGAAAATCCATCTCTTGAGATATATATATATATATATATATATAACAACACAGGAGTTGTTTGTGATTGGACTATAAGGTCCAGAGGAGATACAGTGTGTTAGGCAATCTTGTACTATGAGAATAGTTGTAGCTGACTGATAACACACAAGTCAATATCTGATCTGTCTCAACTGGGTCACTGTGGTGAAGGGGTATGATGTCATAAGACCCTAAACCCCCTAATGATCCTCAACTAAAAACATCATTGACAATACGTGCCAAAGCATCAAACAGATGTATTTCAGGGAAAGATATATATTTAAAAAAAAGAAAAACTGCAAACGTTTTTGGTTAAAATGTGAATTTGTTTTAGTGTATATATTATATTTTATTCTTCATATTTTTGCTACACACGTTTCCAGTCTTGTGACCTTCTTCAAGCAAATTAAAGAATCTCAATGAGATCAAGACTTACTACAAATACAGAAAATGAACAATGAAATATTAAAAGAACATAAAGAAATTTGATTCCTTTAATTTGCTTGAAGAATGTCACGAAACTGGAAACATGTATAGCAAAAATATAAAGAATAAAATATAATATATACACTAAAACAAATCCACATTATAACCAAAAATGTTTGTGGTTTCTCTCTTTTTTTTTAAAATATACTTTTTTCTCTCGTTGAAACAATTATAAACCTTATATATATATATATATATATATATATATATATATATATATATATATATATATGACAGTGTAAAAATTTTTGTGTAACACATTTTGTCCCTGAGGACTTCATCAGGTGAGGTTTGTTTACATTGATGTGACTACACATGCGCATGAACAAGAGACCCTGGGAATTTTAAATTTAGAAAAAGATTTTTTATGTGATGTGTGTGTATATATATATATATATATATATATATATATATATAAAAACACAGAAGTAACTCCCAAACAATTATACTAAAATGGTGAACATTAAATAAAGGGCTCAATGGCAGATCATTTGTATTTATCATAATAATCCAGTGTACACCTGACTGATCATGACTACTTTTTATCTTGTCGGTTCTGGTCTGTTCAGTGATAGGGTCATAACATCTCGGCTAATTCCAGATGTTACTTTAAGTATAGCTGGCAGATACATGTAATGTGCTCACTAACTGATTTCATTGATTTACCCTACAGTTGAGGATTCAATAGCCAAGACATCATCACTATTTGAGGGGAGAAAAATGTGTGATATTTACCCTCTTGGTGATTTCAGTTGGTGAGCACAATATATGTATTTGCCATTTGCCTTGATTGTAACAACTTGAGTTAGCTGAGGGGATATAAATGATAATATCACCAAACAGACCAATATCTGAAATCTGTGTGCATTAGTGTACAAGAAACTGGTAGTCATGTTTACATTGCATTATAATGATAAATATAATACACACATATATAGGCAAACATGGACAAATATGCCAGCAAGAAGATCGAGTGTCAAAAAGATGATTTTTCCCATGATACCTCTTTTTTTTTTTAACTACCTTCAACTCTTTGGCAATGTTTATTGTTTTAAAAAGTGATGATTAAAATTGTAATAAAACTTCTAAACATATGAAAGTAAATTTGATAGAAATTATTAGGAGGATTTGAGATAATTGTAATTAAGTAATTCATCGAGTTTAGAAGTAACCTCAACAGAATGCAGAAAGCACTGGACAGCCATTTTGTCCTATATTTGGGACTCATCAGCAGTGCACATCCACTACTGAGAATTGAAACCCGAACAGTTATGTTTTCAGGCAAGCGCCATACCAACTGTACCAATGGGCCTTGGTGACTAAGAGGTAGCGAATTAAACTTGATATAGCGCCGCTCGATCACATATTCTGTGGTGGAACTCATCCGAGTTTCCCTTATCCATATGACTGTGCCCCAACAAGCCACGACTACTATCCCCAAGCCGCTCAGTCCAGAGCATTAGAAGAGCTTTGAAAGTAAATTTATATATTTTCTTTGTTCTGAAGAATTGACAACAAAAATAATAAACACTATTGGGTTGTTTATTTACACTATTTATTATATTATTTATTGGAATAGTAGGCAAAAGTTTGATGATTTTGCCAGTTGATTCACACTTTATAAATGGTAAATAATAAGGATTTCCTTAGAGTTGGTTCACATATTTTAATAATTTAGTAAATGTTTATAAATTTATGAATAAAATATTGTTATCATATTTATTTCTTTATAAATTGGTAAATAATAAATATTGCATTGTATTAGTTTTTAGCCTGTTGTAAATATGAAATTATTCTTGATGATTTACTGATACAAGTCCTAATAATTAACCCATAGCTGGGGGAGAAGAGGTGGATTCCTACCTTTCTCAGATTTATTTGTGTGTAAGTGAATGTAACAAAGTGAACTGGAATTGGAACTCAGTTCTCCATTACAATTCTTGCACATCCAAACTTAGAGCACCTGATATTCCTAAGCAGTCACCAATCTAGGTACTGACCAAACTCAACATTACTTTGGTGATCATAACCATTATCTATTACATCACCTGTACATCCAAGCTTACAGCATCTGATATCCCCAGGTAATCACCCATCTAGATACTGACCCGGTTTAATGTTGCTTAACTTTGCTAGAACCAGTGTTTTAAGTCGACAATTGATAAGTTTAGCATCATTTCATCAAAAGGCATTTAATTTTTTGTTAGATTTTTCAGGGCTTTTTTTTATGTATGTCTGGAAACTTTATAAAAAAAAGAAATAATACATACACATCAAAAACCCTGAAAAATTTAACCAATTTTGTTCATATTCAATAGAGCTTTGATGAGAGAGGAATGAAAACTATTTAAGTCTTTTTGTTTTATTTTCAATTTACCTCTTTACAATAACTGTAGACTTTTTTGCTATTCTTTCATGTTGTTTGATTTTAATATGATCGCTTTTTCATTGCAATCATTGATTTTGATAACAATGACTATTTGAAATCATTACCCATGTGGTGCCCCGTATTTACTCTTAGAAACATTTCAAGAACTACTTACAGTAATTACAAAGAAGTTGCGAGAAATCATCTATGTTTATAAGTATACAGCATTTGCAACCACTCAATCAACAGATTTTTGCAAATTGGAAACTTGATATTTTAACCCACTTGGCCTCAGAACCTTCTGAAAACACACCTATACTCTTATTGTGGCTTGTACTTAAGAACTAACATTTTGACCTATCACTAGCCTTCTATAGATAACTGCTGCTTAAATGGGGCTTTATTACTCAGAGAGAATACAAGCATTAACTGATTTCAAATGCATTCGACTACAACCCAGATTCTCTACCCCCACCTATAAAAATAAGATAAAGTCTATTATTATAATTCTGTTTGTTCTGTTGTCAGTTAGCATGTGCATTACATCCTGTTATTGCATCAGATAAATAATAGACCATATTGTTTATTTTTAATAAGTAAAAAAAAAAAAAGCACACATAATAAAAAGAAAGAAAAAGGGAAGATAGTAGAAATGATAATGTTCTCATGCTTTTAATGTTTGCTTTAGTGAAATAGAAAAACTTGTCAGTATCACTTCTTTTTATTTGTACCCTCTTACTTTAAATAATGGCCTACATTCATACTTCTTCTATTATGCACCATGTCCATTCAGAACTTAGGCAATCATGGCTCTCCCCTTCTTACTGTCCTTTGTAACTCTCAATAAGCTTTGACTTTTTGTTAAGTATATCATGCATTGCTTTCCTTTGTTCCTCTTTCCATCTATCCACCCTGTGAGTATCAGATTTTCCAAGCTCTCCTTTCTCATTACATGTCTCATAAACTTCAACTGCCTCTTCCTGATGTTAAGTATGACTTTCCTCTTTGTCTGCATCTTCTCCAAAACTTCATCATTGCTCACATGTTTAGTCCATGGTATCAGCATCCTTCTATAGAACCACACCTTTGTTGCCTTGAGTCTCCTCTTCATCTTTGAGGAGACCGTCCAACATTTGCTGCCATAAAAGAGGACAGATATCATGTAGCAGTTTAGTACTCTTTTCTTTGTTACCAATTAAACCCTCTTGTCTTGTAATACTCTGCCTAGCTTTTGGAATGTGTCTTTGGCCATCCCAATACGTCTTCAGATCTCAGTGTTGCACTTTCTGTCCTCTGTATTTAAATTTCCACACCCCCACTTGATTGATTTTAGTGTCTCCAACCTGTAAATCACATTTCAGGCTCATCTTTTTGCTGATGACCATGCATTCTGTCTTCTTGTAGTTTATGCTTAGTCCCTTCTTCTTGCTCTCCTTCACTACATTCTGTAGGAGGTTTTGTCATTTCCTTTCCATATCTGCTATCACTACGGTGTCATCTGCATATCTTATGTTGTTGAGATTGTGGCTGCCAATGATGAATCCTGGTATGATTTCCAGTTCTCTCAGAATTGCCTTGCTGTGTAGATTGAATAAGTCTGGTGAGAAGACACATCCTTGCCTTATGCCTCTTTCTAGTTTTATATATCTCCTGAACTCATTTTCCTATTTTTATGCAGGTAGTTTGCTACCAGTAGAGGTTTTTGATTATTCTAATGTCTTTCCCGAATGATTGTTATTTTAGTATTTTGTTAAAAATTAAATATTTAATGATGCAATTTCCATGGGTATTTTATCATTGTGGAACTCGCAAAGAACTTATTCAATCAATGATTCAAGAATTGAGATTCACCAGAAAGTTCAAATAAGAAAACCATGAAATTTTCACGTGTACTGCGCATAACACTTTAAGATGATATAAAATGTTAATTTATTTTATTTATAATAATGTTCCTTTGTACAAGGCCTAAGAGCCACTCAATGTAGCAGGTTTCAGAGTAAGAAGCACAGTTTATGGAGATATTTGGGAATGATAACAGTTGACCTTAGACTTGAACAGGTTAAGATTATAGTGAAAAGGGTAAGCATCCTTTTGGGAGTTGGTTCCACAAAGCAGCATGTATTGTTTAATTATTGTAATGTTATTATCATCTTTGATGATGGCTTATGTAAGCCGAAAGCTTAGATAGGATTAAAAACATGTATCAATATGGTGATTTTTCTTTCTTCTTTCAATGTTATTAAACTTATCAGACGATATGAAAGGAATTTGCATAAAATAAATAGACAAAACTTGTCTATATTATTTAATGAAACATGCATCAATATATATATATATATATATATATACCCAAGTATAGAATTGGTGCCAACAGAATAAAATTCCAATAACCAAAAATGCTATTCTTAAGAGTGCTCAATACAGAGAAGAGCAAATATTATTTATTCAATGATTATAACAGAAACATGTTATAACGTCACTACAGAAATAGCCATTTTTTTTCGACGCCATCACTTGAGAAGACACCAGAAGTGTTGAAACAAAATGGCTATTTCTGTAGTGACGTTATAATATGTTTGTTATAATTTTTGAATAAATAAATATATATATATATATTATAAATTAACTGATTTAAAATATGGTTCCTTCGATGCACAGTAATAACTATGTTTCAAAACCTGAAGCTAAAAAACTTCAAATTTAATTATATAATATTTAAATTAAATTAAAAGCATTAGTTCTGTTTCATCTTCAAACTAATTTTTTACTTGAAGATGAAACAGAACTAATGCTTTTAATTTAATTATTATATAATTAAATTTGAAGTTTTTAGCTTCAAGTTTTGAAACATGGTTATTACATTGTAGCGAAGGAACTATATTTTAAATCAGTTAATTTATAATATTTATGCTCTGTAAATTTACATTGAGCTCTGTTTCGTAAAAATAAGAAATATCAATAAGAACACAGGATTATATATCCTACTGTTCTTTCTTTTATTTATATATATATATATATATATATATATATATACACACACACACACACCAAATTGTAATTGGTAGGGATTATTCCAAAGAGGACTTTTAGTCCATATGAGAGCTCAATGTATGATACAGAGCAAATTATAACAATAATTAGGAAAACCTCTTAAAAATCCGTGTTCAGTAATAAATTTATTACTGAATATGAATTAATTTATTTCGTTTATTAGTTTATTAATAAATTTATTACTGAATATGGATTTTTAAGGTGTTTTCCTAATTATGTATGTGTGTGTATATATATATATATACACACAAATGATAAGAGTATCTATTAACAGAACAAGAATATACATTGAAAATAGGATATTATTGTTTGTTACAAAACAATGAATATGAAAGAAAACATTTAAACTAGTGAAAGTAAGTGTAACAAGCATATGTGATACACATGTATATAGGCGTTTGTGTGAAAGAGTTCAAAAGTCAACAGAGGACAAAAAGAAGCCAATATGCTTCAGCGACTGTTATCTACATGCAACTATTTATTTTTATTTTTTTTTTTTTTTAAGGAAAGTAAGTGGGGTAACTCCACAATGTATACATTTTGAAGATACTGTCAAATGTAGATCTTTAGTATTTGTGTTATAAACTAACACTTACTGTTATTTCAAAACCAGCATAGACCTAATAGTTGCATACAGTACATCCTGTTTCATGATGTATTTTTATCATATTGTATGTTGGGGGTGTCCTTTAACTTAATTTGTACTGCAGAGTATTTGATCAAAACTAAAATGGCTGTACCCAAGAGAAATCACTGTCAGTCTCTTAGTACTTATTTATTTACAGTAAATAGAAATTTCCTATTTTCCTCAAACAGTCCATCACAGCCAGGTAACAATGCTATAAAAATGCAGTAGTGAAAGTGGTAATAAATTTTTAGGACAGAAATGCTTTAGGTTTAATATTAAAAAAAAAAACCTATTTCACATGAGTACAACAAAAATCAAAAAAATATTAAATTTACTTAAAAATCATATCTTTTTTTAAAAATATTGAGATGTCAAAAAAAATGAAAACCTTAGTGAATATTTCAAAGTTAATTTTGCCTGATTATTTCAGCAGCAGGGTGTTATAGCTTACACCCAGGCAAAATTTTTTATCAACAAATAAGCAAAGAAAAATGACCTTGGTTTTTATATAATAAGATTATACTTAAATACAAGAAATATCATCTTAAATTGATTTTGGTTAGATTAAAACAAAAGCATAATATGCATCCAAATTGAGAAATCATATCCTCAAGTTTAAATCATTGAGTATAATAGTAAACCGAAGTAGTCAAGCAAATCAGCACTTTAAATAGATAGTCCTGGGTGTGACAATAAACTACATCTGGCAGCAAGTCCTCTGATTGGGAGATTGAAGTTTTTGAGGAGCATGAAATCACATCTTAATTGCTGTTGTTCTCAGGTCCACTCTGATCCAGGTAGTAGCACCTGTCTATATTTCTGAGATGAGGTATTATGTACACTATTTACATTATTCAGACTATTTTCCTCATCTTTGTTGCCATATTTATTACAATATTTTGGCTGTTGTACACTCCGGCCTTCTTCAGGTGGTTGGAATATCGAATTGGACCTTTTATTTCATTCACGGGGTACAGTGTTTTAGTTCCACGTGCCATGTTTAATGGATGTCAGTTATCTCCTGTTAATTCCCCTCTCCAAGTTCTCCACTGCCTTAACCGGGTATTGAACTCACACACTTTGGATCCTGTCACTGGATCTAACTAATGCCTTTATCCACTGTGCCATGTGTCCTTGAGGACAGGACCCAAAGAGAATGAGTTCAATACCCGGTTAAGGCAGTGGAGAACTTTGAGAGGAGAATTAGCAGGAGATAACTGATAACTGACATCCATTAAACATGGCACATGGAGCTAGAACAGTCTACCCCAGTGAGTAAAATAAAGGTTTCAGTTCGACATTCCAACTACCTGAAGAAGGCCGGAGCGTACAACGGCCGAAACATTGTAATAAATGTGGCAACAAAGATGAGGACAATAGTCCAAATAATGTAAATAGTGTGGTAGCACCTGTTAAGGTCCCAGCTATTGGCAAATAGTGACCCCTGACCTGCACCCCAAGAAAAATCAAAACATTGGGAAAGTATAAAAATACATTTTTATGGTAAAAATACCAACAATATATTTTTATTGTGAAATGAACAGAAATACTTTTTTTTATAGAAAATTACAATCAATACATTTTATAGTAAAATTGAAGAGATGGTATTAAAAAAAAAAAAAGTTTTAAATCTTCTAAAATTCTATATTAATTTCACCCTTAAATGGAAAAGCTTAGTACAAACCATTATTTTTAAAAGAATTTTTTTTTGTATGTGTATAGGCTTGCTGATTTTTGTAGATACAGATGTTCATACATGACATTATCAGAAAATATGAGTAATAACTATAGTAAATTTAAAGCCAAAATATCTAAAATTCAATAAAACATTAGATTACAGAAAATATTTTCTTAAATTTTTAAGATTAGAGTACTCAAAAATTATATATAAAAGTTGCTCACATTAAAATTTAATTATTTTTTTTATGTAAAGAGCTCCATAGAATAACATTAAATCAACATCAATCGGTCATCAAGCTGTTAAAAATGTCAACAGCTTAAGTAGTTACTGATGTGTTAAAAAGTGCATTTCTGCAATATTTTAAACTTAAAGTAAATAAGATTTGTTACAAATCAGATTAATTATACCCTAAATCAGGTAATAATCCTCAAATAAAGTTTCAGAAAAGTATATTTTATTTTTATTTATTAATGTTAAAAAAATCCTATTAAAGAAAAATTAGTACTCTCCGGCAGTATTTGAACCTGCATCTCTCAGGGCAGAGGGAGTTACTATTAAGCCCTGCAAGCTTAAACCAACTTGGCCACAAAGTGCAGTCAGTCAGGTGAAAAGTTTTGCTTGAAGGCACAAAATTTGGCCTCGCTAGGTGCGTCATACTTTTGACCTTGTGCCACATCTAAGCTATGCTTACAAAACCACTAGAGCACTGTGGTGTCATATAATGGTTAGCAAGCTTGAATAGTGAGTTTGATTCTTACTGGGTCACAGTGGGCCCGGGGGTGGTAATTTAGGCTAAAATGGTTATCCACGGACCATAGAAGGACCTTCCAGGGGTCAAAAAATGTCAGTATTTTAGAGAAAATATGACTGAACATTGTACTTATCAAATCAGAACATGTATCATCAAATTGCACTGAAAAGTGAGTTTGATCCTCACTAGGTGCCCTATACTTTCAGCCTTGTGCCACATCTAAGCTACGCTTAGAAAATAACTATATCATCAAATTGCTCTGCAAGGAAAAACATCCTCAAGTTCATCTATCTGAAAATAATAAACATCATGAGTTTGAACTGTGTGATCTGTTGCTTTGCAAATTGTACACAATTTTGTCCCAATGTCTTTTGATGTGACATGAATAAGATAAAGGTTGGATCTCTTCAACAATCTATGGGGAACATCTTTAATTTAGTGTTGTCACATTTTCTACTGAGACATTCCCGGTAGTTATGAATATCCTTATTGTTCACCTCTAAGCCTTCTTCAGAATACCACCCAAAACTTACTCCACAATTCATTTCAATCAATTCAGTGCAATGCTGAATTTGTTCCATGCAATGTGTGGATCAGCAAAACCCATGGAAAGTTGTTAGCAATGTTAAGCATTGTTTCCTTGCAGTGCTGATGAAATTTAACAAAATTGATTGTTTTACATTGCTTGGACTATCATCCTCATCCTTTGTTGCCACATTTATCACAACGTTTTGACCGTTGTAAGCTCTTGCCTTTTTCAGGTGGCCGAAACGTTATGATAAATATGGCAACAAAGATGAGGATGATAGTCCAAGCAATGTAAATAGTGTACATAATACGTCATCTCGGAAATATAGACAGATGATGATCGTTTTGTTGCATGAAACTAACCAGAGAATAATGCTCAACTCTTTGTGCAGTTTTAACATTGATTCTTTGTGTTTTTTGTTGTACTTCTTACTGAGGAGTTCACTGATAACATTAGTCAACTCATCAGAATAGATTCAATAACCTTGTTTCCCATCAGTTGACGTACCACCTTTATCTCCCGTGAAATTGACATAATCTAAGCGCAGACCAGTTTTTTGTTTGATGAAGTCCTTCACCTTATCTTTGGATTTGTCAAGGTGATCACATAAACCAGCCTTCTCAACTTATTTCTTGAAGTCTTCACAACAATGATACAACATTTTCAAATACCACATTGTTCCATTTATGTAACAGTGAGTGATAGTTATGCAATGCTGGTCAGAATTGGAAAATGGTTGTTGAGTTATACCAGCTCTGGTTCCAAAGATGTTTCCATCGACATCGAGAACTTCATTGAATATGTTCTGCGTATCTGAAGCTGACCTGTCGATTTTGAAACCATCTTGTATTTTGTTTGGGTCTGTTCAATCTTTGACCTTGGACTTACAGAGAATGCAATCCACACTTCCTAAACCAAAAATGAATTTCTTGAACCTAAGGTCTTTCATAGAGTCTTTGATTACACATGACACACTAAAATCATCATCATCGCCAACATTAATTGATAAACCATTAGTAATTAAATCATTCCAAGCATGATCAGTTTCTTTGACCATGAAGTTGAGGAGGTTAAGATTACTTTTTACTTCTCTAATACACAGGTCTCAATGATTGCGTAGAATTGGGTACTTCGTTCAGCCATAAAATCTCTTCTTTGCCACTAACATTCCGTACAAGTTTCATAGGAATGATACCATACTGAAATATGTGATCTTAATAGTTGGCAACATTGTTGTCATCATCATTACCATCCTCAGCTCTCTTCTTTTTCAACTTAAGTGCTGGCATTATACCAGCACCATCACCTTTCAAGTACATGGTCAAACTGTTGAGTGACTGATCTGGAGAATTTTTTTTGACTATGTTGACCACTAGTGTTATTGTTTCTGTTACAAGGTTCTTGTAGTCAAGGCCTCTTCCTTTGCCATCCAAAACAGAATATGTTTGAGGTCTCAAGGACTTTCTGATGGGAAGGAGTCATTAGTTGTTGGAAACTCGATGCCTTTTTGACCGAAGAAATAACGAAGTTGTCTCATCTGCACTTTACTGAGAACCATACAATGTGTGAACAAAACAGCTTCTAATAGCAAGAAGGAAATTACGGGGACACTTACTTTCTTTTCTTTCTCAGGTAATCAATGGCCTTTCTATCATCAACAAAACTGAAATTAGAGCAATTTTCATGTTTTGGGGACATGCCCAAATATGGAAATCCGACACCTGACCAATCCCGCCCCCCAAAAAAATATGAAAGGATTTGACTTTCTTGATTTCACTGAATTCATGTTGCTCGTATGCTTCTAACAAGCCCTCATACAACATCATATGAATATTTCTCAAATTATTCCTAAATTACCAAATATTGCCATTCTGAGCCCCCTGTATAGGTATCCCATACTTTCAGCTTTGTGCCACATCTAAGCTACACTTAGAAAATCAGCATATACACCCAAGCATATACATATATTAGAGCCATTATTTTTTTTTTTTTTTGTATACTTGTACATACATGTACACATAGATATGCTCACTCGTATACAGAGTGATTGAAAAGTACCTCCCTATTTTATGTACGATGAACTCTCCTGTCTTGTAAAAATTATAGTTAGACAGGAGAGTCCATCGTACATAAAATAGGGAGGTACTTTTCAACCACCCTGTACATCTGTGCATACATACATACACACACACACACACACATTATAGAGCCTTTTTTATGTATACTTGTACACATATATACATACAACTATTTCTTTTTTATATATATATATATATATATATATATATATATATATATATATATAATATACACAGACATATACATGTGCCCCCTCTTATATACCTATATACACACACACACACATATATATATTAAATCCTTTTTGGGTTGTATGTTGAGAGAGAGCTGCTAGGAATCACTAGTAATCTTTGTTTTTAATCGCTTTGGCCTCTTGCAAATTATACATTAGCTTTTTAGTTGCTTACTTTGTAATTTTGTGTTTGGAATTGGTAACAAACTATTGCAAATTTTCTCAAGTTTTCATCAGTTTTGAAAGTAAATTTTCTAGTCTTAGCAACAAGAAAATAATTGAGTTTAGTTTCTTAATTCATATGCATAAACCTTTATCTGCTTTCACTAAAAGTTTATATTCTTGACCCAAGAATTGCCCAATTACCTTTGCAAACATTGGCTTGCAAAGCATTGATTTGGGACAAGTACTTTTTGACATGGTAATTAACCAAGTCACTCTAAGAGGACATTTCTTGTTTGGGTGTAATTGTTAAATAAGGTTGGGGTGGGGGTGAAGGCTTTGACGGCCAGGAAAACTAATCCCTTTTTCTGACATTAATCCTAGTCTCCATAGTTACAACATGTAATAAAATGGGAGTCTTGGTAACAGTATTAGTTAAAAAAAGAAAGAAAGATTGATAACCAGGATCTTTCTAAAAGGGGAATTATTTCTTTTAACCTTCAGAGAAAAAATATCACAACAATATTTGATATTCCTCTTACTTTATCTTTACAAGAGTCAGATCAAACCAAAATATTGCTGCCACGTCTGGCTTGGATCTGCCCAATCCTCAACTTCAAGCCTTGACAGGGTTCAAAAGCTTTTATGCAGCCTTGTAGGCAATGAATTGTTTTCAACCATACAGCCCATTTTTTTTCCCCAGACAGAATGTGCTACACTATTGCTATTTCCATGGCAAATGTTTAGACAAGCTTCATTCCTTAGTTCTATCAGTTCAGACCTTTGCAACTAGGACCCAATGAGCTGGTTCATCCTCATTCCATTGGTAAGAGGTTCCATTTGGACAGCTTCTTCCCAGGAATTGCTACATTGTGGAACAGACTCCCAAGAGGATGCTTCCCGGTTCAAGTCTAGGGTCAGCCATTATCTACATATTCTCATAATCTGCACTTACTTCCTCCTTTTACATCCACAAACAACTTTATATAGTAATCCTCTACTTTGAGTGGCTCTTGGATTTTGTATTGGGTAAACATTTAGTGTTTAAAAAAAAAAACATGTTCCAGACTCAAATTTTTCTCCATAGTCCTGGAACTGTCCTAAAAACCAGCTTTAATCGCCCCCTCAAAAATTTTACAGTCTTGAAACCAAAATGTTTATTGTTATCATATGCACTTGTTAGCATAATAAAAACACCATTAAAATGTTTAGGAAATAAATATTTATTTTGATCCCTGCAATCTTAAAACTGTGGCCTCTGTGTCCTGTAGCCATTGCTCCACCACTTGGTCACTACTTACCCTCGGTCGTATTGCTGAGCAAGAGGGCCATGAATGGAGACTTGCAGTAGGCAGTTGAGCATTTAGTTAAATAGACACAAGATGTTAGAATTTTTCTCCATCAGTCCTAAACCTTCCCCAAAAACAACTTCATTAAAATATTTAGGAGATAAATATTTTGATCCCTTCAATCTTTATTTAAACTTTGGCCTCTGTGTTCTGTAGACATTGATCTACCACTTGTTCACTACTCTCTTTGAAATTTGAAGACTCTCAGTTATCCCCATGTCCAATTAGACTGGAAGTCTTCAAATTCTGCCTTTTTTTTTTTTTTTTTTTTTTTTTTTTCTTATCTCATCTCAGTTTTGTCTCAGGTCAGGGTGGGTTCAATAGACCTCCATCTTTCTTTCAAGTAAAAAAAATATAACTTATAAATGTTCATACAAGTTTACAAGTTTGTTTTTTTTAACCAAAAATTGGCAAAAAAATTTTATTTTTTCTTTTGTTGAAAAAAAAATTAGTTCTTACAATTAATGTTTGTGGTAAACAGTTAATTAAATAGATACCAGCTATTTGAAAAGCCCATGATATTACATGTTACTTAAATAGTTCTTATTAAAATAATTTAAAAATGCCTTTCTATATTAGTTGTCATTATATGCATAATCATTCCAGAGAATGAAAGTTTTGAAGTATTAAATAAATCCTACCTGTGGTATCATTGCTAGTTTATGTAACAAGTTATGATATTCTGCTGCTCCCAGCAGTTGCAAATATCTGTGCTTTGTTTTAAGTTTTATTTTAAATATTTTGTTTGGTGGCATATTACCCCTATGGGTTAATTAATGCCAAAATCTAAATAATTTGAACACAATTTTATGGCTTCAACTAAAGCATCTTTTGAATGCAATTGTATGCCTACAACTACAGATAGAAAATGTATTTTCTTGGAAACATTAATAATTTCTTTTACAAAAACATACTTCTGTTTTTTTTTTTTTGTTTTTTTTTAGAAAAATGTATTTCAGTTAATTTTTTTACTATGAAAAAGTATATGTATTTTTATGCTTTCATAGTGTTTTGGCCCCAGTTTGGGTGTTAACTATTTCCCCATAGCTGGGACCCTAACAGGTGCTACCACCCTGGATCAGAGTGGACTTGCAAACAACACCAATTAAGAGGGGGTTTCATGCTCCTCAAAACCTTCAATCTCTTGATCAGAGGCCTTGTTGATGGATTTTATTTATTGGTTTATGGTCATATCTTGTAGAAACCAGAGTTCTCATACAATCACCAAAGTTAAGCAATGTTGAGCCTGGTCAATATCTCTGGATGACCATTTGGGAATATCAGGTGCTGTAAGTTTGAATGTGTGGGTGGTGTAGTGGTTAAAGACTTGAGATTGGAGAGCTGAGTTCCAATTCCAGTTGGGTTTGTTATATTCACTTAGGCAGAAATAATCTTGGGAAAGGTATGAAACCAATTCTCCTTCTCCTTCTCGCTATGGGTTAATTAGTAGGATTTGTATTGGTAATTCATTATCTCCCTCAAATTTTTACAATCTAAAAATATTTTTTGGCTTTAAATATCCTACAAAAGATTGATAAGCTGTAAAAGAACAAATTATGATAAGCTAACTTCATGTATAGCACAACCCCTGAATTTTTTAGCATGAATTTTAACCACTCCAGAAAAAAACTTACTTGTGTATAGTGCAACTAGTCCCTGACAATGCATGATTTTTAATCTCTTCAGAAAAAAATTACCTGTGTATAGTGTGACCCCTACTATTTTTTTTGTGTCAAACTTGATCATAAAATCTTACATTACACTCAAGTATCTATCTATCTATCTATCTATCTATCTATCTATCTATCTATCTATTTGTCTAATATTATATTATATGAAAAGATTACTTAATTTTTAAATATCAATTTTATCCAGACTTCAAACTTTCTCTTAGGAAAATTTCCATTCTGTCTTCAGGGGGTTCTGGTCTGGAAAGATGTTTTCAATTTTTTTCTTTTTCAATTTATTCTGTGCCTTCTTCAATGCTCTTTTTTTTTTTTTTAACTCCATTTTGTACACATGCATATTCATGAATTTAACATTATTTTACACACACACAAATATATATAATTCTGTGACTTCCATTAGTCTGTCATGCCCACTAAAATAGCCATACATTGACCAATTGAAACCAAATTTTGGGGAGATGTTCAAACAGGTAAGGGGGGTACAAAGTACAGTTGATTTTATTAGGGTGCATAGCTTAGTACAATAAATTTTCATTAATTTTTCAGAAAAATTAAAAGTTTTATTATGGAACATACAAAATGCTCTAACTATTTTAAAAACAATTTAATGATTAAAATAACAAATATTTATTTAATAAAAATGCAATATTGTTTATTGCATATCTTTTCTTTAAATTTTTATATATATTTAATTCTGGTGAAATATATTGCACAGTAGTAGCCACTATAAATATAAACACAATAGGGAGAGTTTCAAATGGGCAAAGAATTTCAAGAGTAGTAAAAAAAATTCAAATTTTCTTTTCTAGGTACTAGAATTTTTTTGCAACATGCTGACATGTGTTGAGTATTGCTGAAGTTAATGATAACAGTTTTTGTTGAGATTTACAAAGTCTACAAGAAATGTTAATGATAACTTCTAAAAAAAATTCTAGTATACAATACTCAATGAATCTTATTTATTTTGCTTATTTATTTATTTTCAGGTGACTTTGGATACAAAATTTATTCTGGCAATTCCTGATTCATTTTGGAGAAATTTTACAATTGTGGATTTGTGCTTGTATGTCCCAGCCAACCAGATGAATGAAACAGAAAGTTGAAGCCAAGAATATCAGTGTTAGATAAGTATTATAGATACATATCTACAGAGCAGCCATTGATTTCACCTTGGCTTCCATTTAAGCCTGCTTTATTTATCTACACAGACATTGGTTGATTTGGTTAATGGTAGACACATTTATTCACTGCATGGTTTCTGAGGATAAAAGGAAAAAGGGGGGAAACATTTCTGAGATAATTGTTTTTTGATTCACAAGGTCAATGAAGGAAGATTTAATTTCAACTGGTTTCAGTTTTTTTCCTATATCTCTCTCAAAAATTGAAAAAAAAAAAAAATGATAAAATTTTATATACTTCAAAAATTGTCAAAAATTTATTTTAAAAATGTCTTTTAAACATTCAAAATCTTTAGCAAATCTACTATTTTAAATTTTTTTTTGTTTTTGTTTTTTTTTTTTTTTTCATTTTTGTTAAATAACAAATGAACATTTCTGGTTGTGGGAAAAATTGGCAAAGAAATAAAAATGTTTGAGATTCAAACAATATATTCATCATTTTTAAATCAGTCTCTGAACTGAATATATCTTCAGCTTAAAAGGCAAAAAGCCTTATAAAAAGAAAGCAAAAATATAAGTTATTTTTATATTATAAAAAAATAGAATTGCCTTCAACAATACTAAAAAAAAATTTAAAAAACATATTTAAATTACAGATAAAAGAAAGTAATTTTTTTTTTTTTTTTTAATTTTTTAACTTCTTCCCCCATCAATATTAAGGAAAAAAAAAAGTGGGGGATAAGCAAACAAGAAAATGTATTCTCCAGAAAAACAATTTGATTATGAAAACGACAATCATGGGGGTGAAAATGAAGTTGACTATCCGCAAGACCCTTACATACCAAAGAGTGGCAAGGGCCCTGATTCCCGTGATAAGCCTTTCAAATGTGAAATTTGCCGTAAGGGCTTTACACTGAAAGCATATCTCCATCGCCACCAGTTAGCTCCTGAAGCTGGGAAGCATTTCAACTGTAGGTTTTGTAGCAAGGTCTTCCCACAACGGGATCGACTGGAAAAACATGAACGGACACACACTGGTGAGAGGCCATTCACCTGTGATATCTGCTCAAAATCCTTTTCCCAAAAGTCTCACCTAAACACACATAAAATGATGCACGCTGGAATCAAAGCTAGCAGCCGTGGGGCTGATAAGAAGGGCAAGATGCTCCCAAATCCAAATTTTATGATGCCAAAAAAGCCCATGCATAATCATAATCATAATCATAATCACCCCCCACATGGGCACAACCACAACCATAACCACAACCATCACCATCATGGGCATAACCACAACCACCACCATCACCATGCTCACAACCATGCCCACAACCATGGTCATAATCATAATCACAACCATAATCACAACCATACCCACAACCATGGCCATAATCATAATCACAACCATAATCACAACCATGGTCATAACCATGGTCACAATCACCACCACAACCACAACCATCACAACCACCACCACCACCATCATCACCACAACCATCACAACCACAACCATCACAATCACAACCATAACCATCACAACCATTTCAGTGGTAATATTAACAACACCAATACCAACAACAACACCACCAACAACAATAACAACAACAACATGTCCTTTAACAATCCCCCCAACCTGATGCCAAAACCATTAACTGGTGGCAAGCCAGAAGCGCGGGACAAACCGTTCCGATGTCCTATTTGCCGTAAAGGGTTCACTCTCAAAGCCTACCTGCACCGCCATCAGTTGGCTCCAGAAGCTGGTAAGCACTTTCCCTGCCCATTCTGCAGCAAAGTATTCCCCCAGCGTGACCGTCTGGAGAACCACCAGCGCACACACACTGGAGAAAAACCATATACATGTGACCTGTGTGGTAAGAGTTTTGCCCAGAAATCCCACCTGAACACACACAAGCATACACATAGTGGGGAGAAGCCACACCAGTGTCCAATTTGCCACAAGGCATTTGCGCAAAAGGACCATCTTAACAAGCACAAGCGGACACACACAGGTGAGAAGCCGTTTCAGTGTGACATCTGTCTAAAGAGCTTCTCTCAGAAAACTCACCTGAAACAGCACAGTCATGTTCATACTACTGAGGAGCTGCAGAATTCTCAAAGCCATGGCCATAACCATACCCAAACTCAAAATCTTGGCCCTGCCCCAAACCAGAACCATGTTCCAAATCAAGGTGGAGGCACTTCTTCCCACTCTCAACAGCAGTCACAATCTCAAGTTTCAGGTAGCCATCTTGAAGCAAAACCACAGCCTCAACCCCAACCACCACCACAGCAACAACAAACACAGCAGCAACAACAACAACCACCACAACAGCAACAACATGCACCTACAATGGTCAGTGCTAACAACAACAATAATCCCAACAACACTACTGCCACCAACAATGCTGGCAATGCCACTGCAACCAACAATACCTCTGCAGCCAATAATGGAAGTGGCCCTTGCTCCCAGCGCCAGATGGCACCTGCAATTGACAGTTCTCCACCCCCAGCCCCCTCCACTCAGTCATCGTCAATGCGCAAACAGCCCCACCCAACATCCTCAGCTCCAAACACCCAAGTTCCCACAATGGTACCGAGTTCTTGTGCCAACCCCAACCCCATGGTAATATCCCCTAACCAATCTCATCATGCACCACAGGCTCCTCCACTGCCACCCAGGAAACAACCACATCACCAACACCAGCAGCCACAGCCACCACAACCACAGCCACCACAGCCACAGCCGCCACAGCAGCAGCAGCAACAACAGCCGCCACAGCAACACCACCATCACCAACATCAGCCTCAATCATCATCTCCTGTTACAACCTCACCACCAACATCGTCCTGTCAAATGATGTCCCAACCCCCACCAACCAGTATGCGCAAACAGCCAGCAGTAGGCATGACGCCATCCCATCCAATGATGAATCAACATGCTCCCCTTCGGCAACAGCCATCTCCTCTCGGCTCACCAACAATGAGCTCAAACTGCTCGCATCCTCTTGGGCAAAGGCCAGAGAACAATTACTGGAAAAGGAACTTTCCCCTAGCTTCCTCTTGGACCTCTAGCTGGTCAAACATGCCAAACACACCTAATTATGGCGTTGGGCAGCGGAAATGTGAAAGTCAGGAAGCAGTGCACTATATTCAGACTCTGCTACAATAAATGCCTATGATGGAATGATGTATTTTTCAAACTATCTACTTACATTTACCCACCCACTGAAAAAAAATCACACACATACTAAAGAAAACCAGACCAATAGTCTACCTATATGATAAAATACTTTTTTCTTTTTTTTCTTTTTTTTTGTTAAATCGGAATAATATTATTTTGAATGTTTTGTTTTTTTGTTCCAATGGATGTTTGTGAGGGATGTGTATACATATATGTATCAAATGGTCAGACTAACAAATACTGTTTGAGTTAATGTAACTCTACAATCTATGGTGGGTTTAAAAAAAGAAAAAGGTATAAAATTACTAAAGATTTGTTTATATTTTTAAGTTTTACTGCTGAATGTATTTTATTGAATTTATTTTTTTTAAATATATAATTCTTAACTCCCCCTACCCCATTCTGCTTTCAAATGATATCTTAGCTTTTAATCTTGTGTTTTATGGAGGCATTTTTTTTTTTTATCTACACGTCATGCATTTTTTATATTCTGGAATGAAAGCAAGTTAAATGCTAAAATTTTCAAGTAACATTTGAGTGGGCATTTTATCTGAAACTACTTTCTTTTTCTTCATTTGCATTGTGTCGGTTTTCATGTGGATACTAAAAATAATTCAACACATAGACACAATGGAATGTAAACTAGAACCTCAGAACTAACCGTCCTCTGCTTTATCACTTTAGCCAAATGTTAATATAAAACATTGTTGTTTACTTAACACAATATAAATTGGAAATATTTTATCTTCTTTCTAGATATATATTTTTAAAACATTTGCCAATAGTAGTTGTGGTTTGTCTTCAACTACTGCCACTCTAAAGGTTTTTATTTTTTTTATCATTACATCCAAAGCAAAGCAATAATGCCGCTAAGGCATTTGGCTGCTGAGAGTGAAGAGAAAAGACAATAAAAGAACAGGATTCAGGAAGACTAGATGGTGATGGATGTTGCATTTAAATTTTTGAAGATTGAAGGTGGCAGGGAAACAAGAAATTGTAAGACTTCCACAGGTGAGAAAAGAAACTGTTAGAATAGGACTTATAATTACATCTAGCTATTTTAACAGTAAAATAGTGAGACCTAACAGTCAATCTAGTAGTATGCTTAAATTCTTGTGGTTGAGTTACCAAGGAGGAGAACTCAGTAGAATAACTACCATAAATGTATTTATAGAAATAACAGGAAAATCAGATCATAGCAGTGGGGAAAGTGACTGAAACCAAGATGCCAAGTCAGGACCAATAACATTACAGACTCTTTGGCAAATGGTAGTTTGTTGGTTTTTTTTTTTTTTATAATTTGAATAGTAATATGAAAAAAAAAAAAATGGTTATTCATTGCAGCAGTTGTATTTCTATAGAAAACTCAATCTTCCCCACTCATTGTGTTGAAATTTTTGATCTGAAGATGTCTTAGGTCAAACTGATTGAAACTTCCTTGAGAATGAAGAGTGCAAGTTATAAGAAAAAAAAAGTGATTTTCAGGGACAGACAATTGATTCTGGAAATAAGTTTATTTGTTGAGAGTAACAGTGATCAGGTTATCTTTTTCCCAGTCCTGCAGTGCTGGGGTCTGCTTAACTACACCCAGTTGGTGAGTTAGTAGGTGTCTGCATTATTCGTAGTATATCGCAAAACCTACAAAAGTACCTCAGACTAGTGACTGGTAATCCATTCAACTATTCAGTCAGGGAATTTTGATCTTGGGCCTGCAGACAAAGTTGGTTTCCAACTCTTGCACTTCATTGGTGTGCAAACAAAAACTTTTCAAGCTGAGGAAAATTTCTTTAATTGACCAAATCTCTGACAATATCTTGCCAAGGATTGTGAAGTGGGGTAGTAAAAAAAAAAAAAAAAAAAAGGTGGTGATATCAAGTTGTATCTTCCCTGACAATCGGATTGAAACTGCCTAAAGGACCTGAATCAGCCTGCTTATACTGATGTACCACCAGCGTGACTTGATTGCCAAAATCCCCTAATTTATCTTTTACAAAGTTTTTCCAAATTTAGCTTGTTCAGAAGACACCTCCAAATTTTCATATACCTATTAATCAAAAAGAGGATGCACGGTGGAGTAATGGATAGCAGCTCGGATTGAGGAATCGGAGAGTCGAGTTCAAATTCCAGTTGGATCCATTGCATTCTCTTACATGCTAATACCCTTGGGAAAGGTATGAATCCTCTTCTTCTCCCCTAGCAGGACAGACTGGGTACTATAACCTTGGGTGGCAACCGGTCTAGGAGAAGGAAAAACTCTGAATTTAAAATCGGCCTGGAGACAGTTGGACTCTGTCAGGCTATCTTGCCCAAGAAACACCACTTCTACTGTGGCTGCAGTACACAAGGTGTCTCTATAACACTATGGGTCACAGGATAAAAAGAAAAGTAACCAAAAAACCTTTTACCACTACTCTTAGATCTTACAATCTAAAAATATTTTCAGGCTTTAAATAACCTGCAAAAGTTGATAAGCTATGTCACCTATTAGAATTCACTTGACTAATTTACACTATTTGGTGAAATTATAATTCTCCCAGCATTCATTTATCCATCTACCCATACAATCTACATGTTTCTAATTTTTTCTTTTTTTTTTTTTTTTTATAAATTACTTCCCCATCGACCAAAGAAATCTTTGTTCAGCCTTATCTGTCCAGTCTCCTCTGGATTTTATCACGTGGTCATTTCATTTCTTTGTCTTTAGTCATATGACCTATCAAGCCACCTGCACTTTCAAGATAATTCTGTTTTTTTTTCTTTAGGCTGACACTGGTATCCTGATCCGCTCTTCCTGGGTAAATATCCAGACTTTTGATTTGTTATGTTAACATCTTAATCTATATTCAAATCTTTCCCCAGGCTTTTTAGTTTAAATTGTAAATTCCATTCTAAATAAATAAAATAAGAAGCTTCAGGGTACTTCTGAAATACTTGTAAATTCCAAATGACCTTTCTTTGCTATCTGGTCTTTTTTTTTTTTTTTTTAATCAGTATCACCCCAAGTAAGACAATACAGCCACTAAGACACAAGGGGGTTACAGGATGTGGAAGAATTAGGAACAGAAACATTAATAATGAGCAGGAAGAGGAAAGAATAATCTGGAGGTCAGTAGATAGCGATTGACATTGCATTTAAATTTTTGCAGATTAAAGTCAACTGGAAAGCATGAAGCCAGAAGGGAGTTCCACAAGCAAGAAGTATGAGAAAAGAAACTGTTAGCATAGAAGTTATGGCTACTTCTAACCAGCTCAACTGTAAATTGATGCGATATCACTGCCAGAATAGTACTGCGCTTAAATTCATATCTAAACATATTAATTTGCATTCCAATCTTCCAGATGTAAGTTTACTTGCTTGTAAAATTCCACAGTAGTAACTCGGTTTCAGTAACAGAAAAATGGTTATACCTTGCTAGAAATCTTTGCCTATGTATCTAATTTTAGACAGGCTTACAGTCATATCATGTTGAAAGATTGGTTCTCATATAATCACCAAAGTTAAGCAATGTCAAGTCCGATCAGTACATAGATGTGTGACTGCTAGAGAATACGAAGTGCAATAAGCTTAGATGTGCAGGTGGTATAAAGGGCTTACAGCCATATCTCATTGAAGCACCAGTTCTTGTATGATCACCAAAGTTAAGCAACATTGAGCGTGGTCAGTACATAGCTGGTGACCATGTGGGAATATCAGGTACAGTAAGCTTAGATATCCACGTGGTGTAATGGATAATGGCTCAAAATTTAAGATTGGAATGTCAAGTTCCTATTCCAGTTATGTGCGTTATGTTCCCTTACGCACAAATACCCTTGGGAAAGGCATGAATTCACATCTCTCAGCTATGGGTTAATTAATAGGATTTGTATCAGAAAATCATTATTATCTCCAAAAAAAAGTTCTTACAATCTAAAACTATTTTCTGGCTTTAAATAACCTGCAAAAATTTCATAGGCTATAAAAAAATAAATCAATCAATAATTATGGGGGTGGGTAAAAATTTTCACCACTTGATCTCATTAATTCTTTAAGCTGGAAAAAAAAAAAAACTTATTTTGCTAAATTGCTAATCAAATATAATTTTTTTCTCTATAAATGACAGGTGAAATTCAAAGATCAAATACTAAAAATGGGTTTTTATGAGTTGTAAATCAAAATAGTGGAGCAGAATATCCAACTGCACTAAGCAACCACTAGAATAACAACAAAGAATATCTGACGTTGAGCAGATGGTTAATATTAGTTCCTGTTTAAACATTTAAATTTCAAAGTGGTTTTTTGTTTGGTTCTGGTCAAGTCAACTTTTATCCAAGCCAAATGCAGTATTATTGTTTTTTTAAGCGTCATGACCCTTCAGGAAATGGTTGATCATGGCTTTCTACAACTTCCTATCCCTTGTAGTTCTAAGCAGTGCTTGATTCTATACCATCTCACTTTGTCCCTGTTCTGATGATAATTTGCAAAAGCTTATCAGATAAATTATTATTTCCTTCTTCTGCACTTGCCTTCAGCATCTCATACAACAGCCATGAGCTTGCTTGTATCTTTGATGCGAATTGGAAGAGTTAGATGAATTCAACTTTCATTTCAAATCATAAACTTGATTTCCATATTGTTTCCATCTTTTGTAGAGCTGCCCAAGCTTTTCCATTTCCAACATCCATGTCCTTGCTATATGAGTTGATCAACGGGCCAAAATACAGAAAGTGATCTGCTTGCTTTGAGGGTGTTGTTCACAACTGTGACTAAATCTGCTTTCTCTTCATTGTACAGCATGTACTCCATTTTGGTGTGATTGATGTGGGATCCAATTTGCTTGGCAGCATTTTTTAAACTTTATTCCAAAGTGGTTATGATTGCTCTAGTGTAGCAGACAGTAATTCTGAGTCACATATGATATGAGCTGAGTAAAACCAAATGTAGACTATATATAAAACACAGTTTTTATACTTTCTCTGGTTGAATATCAAAAATTTGTCTGTTCTGGAGTCTCTGTCCGGGTTAAAGTGATTCAGATGAAGAAAATATTGTCAAGCTGTGAAGTATTCATATAGTTTATCATCAAAATAAGGCTAAAAATTCTATATCACTGCTTTTGTATGTGTGTAAAATATATATATATATATATATAATATATATATATATATATATATATATATATATATATATATATAAAATTTTCAACACTAAATTCCGCATGTCTTGTGTTAGAATCATTTATTTTAATTTAATTTAATAATGAAAATAAGGTTAAATGAAAAAAAAAAAATATTCTAATAGTATTTTTTTATTCTTCTTTTTTAAACATTTGAAGACCTTATGACATGCAAATGAAGAAAAAAAGAAAAAGCCATAAAAATGTTTCAGTATTTGCAAAATTTAATGAACAATTGTTTGAAATTTTATGAGTTCTTGAAATCCCACTCTAACACATGAAAAAAAGCACTTTTTTTTTTTTTTCCTAAATAGATTAATCATTTTTATTGGAGTGTTTTTGTTTTTCCTTTCTTTTCTACAATGGTTTTTTTGTTTTGTTTTTTTTTCTCTAATCAATTTTTATTTTAAGTTTTTGAGTGCCACATGTGATTTACGTTTTTTTTTTTTTTTTTCAGAAAACAATTTCACTGTGATTTTTTTTTTTTTTTTTTCTCCTGAATTTTTCAGCCAGATATTGAAAATGAAAATTGTTATTATAAAGTTTATTAATTGAAGAAAAAAAAAAGCTAACAAAATTTAAATGTAATATTGAAAAAAAATTCTTTGATGGCTAGCGCAGGGTACAAAGTATGCAAAATATGTACATAGCTTCAATAATGGTCTACGTTAGTATATCCATTATTGGTTTACTATTGTAAGTATAACGCAATATTCAAGATACAACAACCATATTCACCACTTCTTATATTTTGGTATACTATTCCATGTATATAGTATATTGTATTGTGTATGTGGAATGTCACACCATGTACATGACATAATATGATATAACATTCTGTATACCATGAATTGTACATGATATACCATTGCATATATTCAGCATGCCATCCAGTATATGGTATATTATAACTTACATATAGTATACGACACAATGCATACGATATACCTCACTTGTACATAATATATAATATATTAACCATACAAATACGCTAATATATATGATTTAAATTGTATACCATGCATGTGTATTATATGCCATCCAAGAGTCATAGGAATTGTTATTGCTGCCAACAACACCACCACCATATAATTATCATTGGTGCAGCTGGCAAAAATATTCTTAACCTGGGTGTACCCATCATGTCTCAAGACATTTTTAGCTTGTGTATTGCCCCGAGATCTTGTTCCAGCAGCAGGGTTCTATTTACGCCATTTGTCATTCTTGATTATCAATAAATAAATATATATATATCTAAATAAATAGCAAAATATTTTATATTCATAAAGGTTCCCCGCCCTTTGTTCTTTACTTAGTTATCCTGTCACATTTAATCGATATTTTTGACTCCTGTATGTCCCTGAATTTGTGAACTGTTCTTTCTTTCCTTTTTTTGTCAACAGGTCCTGATAGCCAAAGCAAGCACTGGTATTTAACAATAGGTTTCAAAGTCAATTGTCCAATGCTTGACTTCTTGAACTAATAGCCCAAACTATTCTGCCATGTATATATTACAGTGTGTACCATACTGTTTATACAAAACAAAACCAGTGCTACCCTGATGCTAACTTAGTACCCACCTAGGGTGTCTACATTTAAAAGGACATGCATTTAAAGAATTACTTACTAGTAGATTTCCTTTCTATGACTCTGTATAATAAACTTGTGTACAGGATATAAAACACTATGCCAATGGTATACCAAACTGTGTATATGAGAAAATCATAAAAGAACAAATAGAACAGAAATCAATAATTACTCTATATACAATATATATTGTCTGTTGCTTTATAATAAACTGTTTCAACTAACTACATTTTCCCTCATTGAAATTAACTTTTACACACATATATCACATCTCATATATAATCAGTATTGAAAGTATGAAATAATAATAGTGTTCTTTTTAAGTTTTTTTTTTTTTTTTTATTGACCTTTCTTATGCTTATGGTGTTCTGTGAAAAATATTTGCAAAAATAAAAAAAAAAAAACACTTCAAAAGAAATTTTGTTGTCCACCCCATGAAAAGCTTAAAATCCATTTTGTCTCGCTACCACCATTTTTTTTCTTGATAATTTCCCCATTTTTGTAAATTTGTACAGAGCTGTAACAAACAGGTGTATATCTTTGTGTTTGTGTAATACATAGCCATTCTTGTGTGCATGTGTGTGTGTGTGTGTGTGTATTTTGGTATGAAAAAATATGTAATGACTGGACTTGCTGGTTATAGCCTGTCATCAACTGGAACCTGTGTACCAATCCCAGTTTAGTATTTACTCAGCTGGTCATGACAGAGAACTGCACCAACATAGAATCTCTTTTCTTAGGATGACAAAAAAAAATATTCTATGAGAACCTGTTAGAAAAAAGAAAAAAAACTTTCTCAGTTTAGAAAGCTGAGAATTTAAATTACTCTTGGCCCTCAAATTAGATTTTTTAAGTTTTAAAAAAAAAAAAAAAAATTTTATTTAATAATGTAGTTAAACTGTTCTGTTTTATTTAATTTTCTTTGTAGCACATTTGAGCCAACCAACAAAATACGAAATAATTAAAAAGTAGTCCTGATAGTCTCACTTTTTTTTCTTTTTTTTGCTCATTTATTCTTTACAGCAATAGGCTTTTCTGTAAGATGATGGATGAATAATTTTTGTTATTCACATCATCAATCAAAATAAGCATTGTGGTTGGAGAGGCAAAAGTCACATTTTTAAAACAGCAAAAAGACTCTTCTCCATGGCTGTATTTTTTTTTTGTTTTTTTTACAACCAAATAAAGGTATGGTGTTTAGGCTATAGATGTTTCTATAAATCTTTTGGAAGCATTTACTAAAGGGGATCATTTAATGATACATGTTTGTATATATTGCACACCAGAATGCTTTCTCAGTGATGTCTATTCTAGGGTCATAGAAAGTTCCGGATCTCCATGACATCAGACTTTCTCTCCCGTGGGCCAAGCTGAGAGCAATCATTTCTTGACTAGCATTCTGACATAGCTTCCGTATGATCGCAAGAATTGTAAACAATATTTGTGCCTGCATAAATGAGATCCTTTTATTCAATCTTGTGTAGGAATTCTGACCAATTGGGATTTGTTTAATTTTTTGACTATTGGTGTTTTGACCAATCAGGGATGTGGATTCCGTTTTGCCTTTAACTGTTATTCAAAGTACTCATTCAGAATGGCAGTTATCATTTTTAGCCAATGAGAAACATGGTTTTATTTGTTTCTAACATTACATAACACTATCACAGAATTGTATATTATGACTTTGTGTGTAAACACATTAATCTGTCTCTTGTCTCTCTGAGATATAAGTAAGAGGTTATAGTAGTTCCAACAAGAGAAAAGTGTGTATATTAAAAAGAAGAGAGAAAACACAAACGTTTTTGGTTGTAATGTGGATTTTTAAAAAAATATTATGCTTTATTTTTCATAATTTTGCTACACGCGTTTCCTGTCTTGCGATCATCATCAGGCAAAGGGTGGAGATTTCCACATATTAAAAATAATTAATTTTTTTCCCTTATGTTTTTTGATGTTAAATATTCTCGATATGAGACATTCTCTTTTTCTGTGTTAGTGACCCAAATGTCTTTCTTGAACTGGCAGTGAAAAAGTTCAAGAAAGACATTTGGATCACTAACACAAAAAAAGAGAATGTCTCGTATTGAGAATATATATATATATATATATATATATATATATATGCACACTGACTCAGTCATTTCTTTCAGAATTAATATACTCTATATAGGTTTGTCTGCATGCACACACACGGGTTTCAAATAGATGGGTGTGGTTGAAATAAAATGGCTGGCCAGAATTTTTTTTTTTATAAATATTTTATAATATTCATTAATGAAATATTTTCTCCAGGAATACTCACAACTTAAATTAAGAGATGAAAGGAATTTAAGAGTCTAGTTAAAATATGGATATATCAAGTGGATTTTTCATTCCAGCCTGTACATTTGAAACTCAAGTGTGATATATACACGTATGTGTGTATATGTGTGTGTGTGTGTGTGTGTGCGTAGCATTTATGTACTACATCTACATAAGATTTCTTTACTCATCTCCAAATTAAAATTTCTTTAAGCATGAAACTAGACAAATTTATGAAATTGAGTCATACACATGCAAAATATTCATGAACTTTTAATACACAGACTTTTCTCATAAAATTGTATATGATTATTAGTGAGTGCATCATGCATGCATGCATGCAGATATATATATATATATGTATGCGTGTGTATGTGTGCGCAAATAGAAAAAACTAAAGCTTAAGATATAAAATAAACAGCACAATGCCAAATTTGACAGAGCCTAAATATAATAAAATAATATCACATAATGGTTTCATTAGGTGGATATAAGTATGGGAAATTTTAATTTCATTTTTTTTTCACTACAAAAACACATTGATTTGCAAATTCTTGCAAAAATCAAATAATTATCAGATTTTAATGAAATTTTCTGGACTTATTCACAAATGAATGAAATTAATTTTGAAATATTGTTTTTTGAAAATCTTGGTAAAAATTTATATTTTATTTTTTTATTTTTTTTTTTTTATTTTACAACTGTTACCTTCTCCCCCTTACTTAATTTTATGAAATTTTGAGAAATTAAAATTCCATCCAATTCATATTTATATTAGTTAAAAGCAGGATACTTTCTTTTTTTTTTTTTTTTTTTTTTTTTTTTTTTTTTTTTTAAATTTTTCATTAGAAAAATTTAAGTTCATAATTTAAGCTTTAAATCTTTTAAAATTCTGTATTAAATTCATCCTTTTAGATGATGCTATTATGTGAAAACTATATTAAATAAATCATAAATGTAAAAGCTTAGTACAAATCATGAAACACCAATATTTTTAAAAGAATTTTGAATTTATTTTATATGTGTTATACATGCTGATTTTTGTAGGTATAGACACACATACACAACATTATCAGAAAATAAGAGCAATAACTATAGTAAATTTAAAGTAAAAATTTCTAAGATTCAATAAAACATTAGATTACAGAGTAATCTTAAAAATTTAGAAAAATATTTTGTGTACTTAATAGTTATACATAAAAAAACACTCATGTTCAGTTTTTTTTTTTGGGGGGGGGTTACAGCTAAAGCCCTTATAGAACTACATTAGATAAACATCTGTCATCAAACTGTCAAGCACATCAACAGCTTAAATAAATAGCTACCGCTCTGTTAAAAAATGCATTTCTGCAATATTTTAAACTTAAATAAAATAGTATTTTTTCAAATCAAATTAATTATACTTTAAATCAGTTAATATGCCTCAAATAAAGTTTCAGAAAAGTATATTTTAATTTTGGAAGATTTTTTAATAAAGAAAATTACATTGCAATAGACATGGGCTAAAAATGGTGCTAAAATTAAAAAAAAATTTTTTCTTTGGCAAAAAAAAATTTGAAATAGAGCAAAGTATTTTGCTTATTGGAAATATAAAATTTAATCCATGAGCTTGAAATTAAAATTTAAATAAAAGCTTCAAGAAAGATTTTACATTTTTAAAACTTCATTAGCTATTGCAAATTAGAAGGTACCTAATTTTTTTTTTTTTATTAAATTTGGACTAATATGTTTGATGCGTGGGTGGGTAATGGATAATGGCTCAATGAAAAATTAGAGTAGAATTCATTACATTCATTTATGTGTAAACAGCCTTGGAAAAAGTATGAATCCACTTCTCCCCTGCAACTATGGATTAAATAGAAGAGATTGGGCTCTTCAGCCTTGGTTGGCACCCAGTCTATAGGACAATTCAGAATTCATAACCATATATAGCCCTGGCAAAGCACAAACTATGCAGCTAAGGAAAGAATCATGTAGTTCACTATGACTCTATGATCCCTGATTAAGGTTGGCCTTTTTATTTTATTTTCAATAGCCTAATCTTTGTCCTTATCAAATTATCTGCTATTGTGTCTTCTGGTTTTCTTCAAGTGTCTGTCAATCCAGTCAACCTTCAGGGAGTTTCAAACTGAACTTTTTATTTAATCTACACAGGTAGATTGTTCCCATTCTGCTCTCTCTATTAAGGTTGACCCAAAGAATGTCAGAGGAAAAGACAGCTGAAACGTTGTGATATGGACAACAAAGAAGACAGTCTTGACTGTAGATAATAAACCACCTTATTTCACTATGGTAATCTACAGAGGTCGGGATTATGATTGAAGACTTTAAATTCACTCTCTTCATCTTTGTAATTGACACATTTTTTTACAGCTTCGGTAGATATTTCTGCATCTGCTTAATCTGACCCGCTTTTTGTTTGTTAGGGACTTCAATATAAAAATAAATAAATAAAAAAAACACTTTTGTATATTTTTAATTAATACAGTTTATGATTTTAAATGAATTTTGGAAGGTCAAATTCTAGACAAGTGATTTGACATACAAAAAAAATATTCTGGAAGGTCAAATTGAAAGAGATTTGACATACTAGAAAAGACAAGTCAAAATAAAGCCTCTTATTTTATTATAATGTCTAGAAAGAGAATCCATCGAAATGTGTGAACAAAAATTCTGTAATCTCTGTGTGTAAATGCTGAGCTGTGTATGTAAGAAAGTTGCTTGTTACTTTTAAAGCTTCAAACTGATTTGACGTAATGACATGATTTTCCAAGAAAAAAAAAGAAAGTAAAATTGTATCTTTGACTACAAATAACAGTGTTATTTTGAAAATTTTTACTCATTAATCCAAACTTTGTTTTTCTTGACCATATAATAAATTCAAATGATTTTAACTCTGAATGTGACAGTTGGAAAAGATATACTTTGTCATCTTAATATATAATATAAAAAATTTGAATCAGCGTTTCAATCAATCCTATGTAAAACATATGCATATGGTTATATACACCTGTTTCATTGTACAGTATATAACAACTATATGGTGTGTGTGTGTGTGTGTGTGTAAAAAAAAAAAAAAAAATCTTTGTTTTTATGTATAATGAATATAATTCAATATTTTCTTTATGTAATCAAACCACTAACTCAAGCCCATATTTTTTCTTCCAATATATATATATATATATATATATATATATATATATTCAGATTCAGATATAACTAAAACTATATCTGTAAAAGGGCAATATGAAAAATAGAGAAGATCTTTTAGCTGACATGTTTCAAGTCAAGGTAAATGTAAGGACTTTATTTTGTAACAAGTATTTATAAAGAAAAACATTTTTTTTTATTTTTGTTTTTAAATACTTGTTGCATAATCCTTACATTTACCTTGATAAAGTCCATCAGAAGATGAAATATGTCGGGCCAACATCAGTTTTCCTTTTGTCTTTATTCATGGGTCAATATTCAGTGATATATCCCTTTGGTTTTCCAGGAATTTCTTGGTTGCTTCCTTCCATTTCTGCTATGGACAGATTTTCTTTTTTATTTACAACAATGACATACAAAACAATTTCAAATTTATTTAAGCCTCTTCTTGAAATTCATTTTACATCATTTAACAGATGTTAAAACTTAATGTTAAAGTTTAATTTTTAAGTTTTTAACAATACCTATATATAATTTCAAACATGTTTGATTGAATAATATCGACAAATTCATGGATTGTATTTTGTGTATACTTACGTAATTGTTTTTGCTTAATTTACTTGGTAAACATGCACAAAACGCAATCTTTGAAAACAAATGTAGTAACATTCAAAAATACTTGGCATGGGGTGGGGATAATATAAAATAAAAATAAATATGAACTTTTACCAAATTTTAGCAAATTTACCAAATTACATAAAACTTTGAAAAAGTTAATAAAAGATTTGATAGATAGAATTTGTCGATATTATTTAATTAAACATATTTGAAAGAATTATTGCTACTTAAATGCACCTTATTTACCCCTCTTCCCCACACAGATATTCTGTTTAGCATGAAACACAGTTGCCTCTGGGTGTTGACTTCAGTGTCCACTTTTATATTTACATATTATGTATCCCTGATATTGAGCACTTTAGCCCATAAATATAGCATACCTTAAAACTATATTTTATGTATCTATCTTATATATAATATGAAAGAGAGATAGATAAATATTAGCTGGAACTCTTACATTGTTTGGGGTATTTATATAATGAGGCATGGTGGAGTGATGGATAGTGGCTCGGATGAGGAATCAAAGAGTCAAGTTTGAATTCCAGTCAAATCCATTACATTTACTTACATGCTAATACCCTTGGGAAATGTATGAATCCTCTTCTTCTCCCTCTATCTATGGGTAAATAGCAGGACAGACCGAATTCTATAGCCTTGGATGGCAACTGGTCTACCGCAGAAAGTAATGGCAACCTGCTGCAGGAAAAATCTGCCTCGTCAGTCATGTATCAAAAGATACATGATCGCCTAAGTGTGTATCACACATGGCACATAACTGACTGATATAATGAATAGGTCCACCATTTTGGAATATTTTGTATGTTAGAAATCAGTGTGTAGATAGGAAAAGAACAAAAACAACTTTCATCTAGAAGATCTGCTTATAATTGTTAATAAATATTTATATATAGCAAATAATTGTTAATAAATATTATTAAATTCTACTGTGTATTGACCACTTTTTTAAAATGCTTGGACATTGAAATTAATGTACCTTATGCTTGGAGATTATATATATATATATATATATATAATGTGCAATCTCAATACATTGCATTTGCATGCTATTTGATGAGTTATTTTGGTTTCTTGTATTCTGATAAGATTTTAAGTAATCTGGACTATTTAGTGATAGAAATTTTTATATTTAATAATATCACAGTTGGCTTGAAAAAGAATTTAAAGAGGCTGGTAATTTTTTGTTTTTTTTGTTTAAGAAAAAAAAATGTATTTTTGAAACCTGTTTTTAATTTGCGTGGGAGATCCTGGCAAGACCAGAGTGTTATTTCATTGGATAATTTTGGAAACAAATCAGCCAATGGCAGAATAACAAGTGTGTACACACACACAGACACACACACACACACACATCTGTTATTGTCCCACTCTGCTATTAATTCACCTATTATCATGTATACATCATTTAGATATTGTACAAAGTAGAAATAGTTTCTGTTTGTGTTGGTTTGTATTTATATTCCAATAAATAGTTTAAAAAAATGTCTTTACTTTTATTTCTTGTTTATTTATAACTTTTTTAACTTGTTATTGTTGCTATTCCACCTCAGAGTAAAATGTCAAACTTGTTGGACTATAAGTGTATGTGTTTCGTTTTGATTAATCTCTCAGGAACTGAGTCGATGGAAACTGGATAAATCAGAGACTGAAACCCCCAAATGTAAGCAGTAACCTGTTAGTTCAAACCCAAATGTCTGGCAGTTGATGAAATGTATTTTGCCTCCAAAACCCAAGTGCCTTTTCATTTACAAAGTTGAGAAGAAACCATTTTAGAAGCAGAGAGAAAATTTTCTGATTCTAATATTGAATGTTATAATTGTGTTTCAGTTGTTTTTTTCTTTTGGCTCTCTTCAGGGGTCTGTTGGATTAGGTAACCTGGGAATTTCTAACTAAACATTTTTATTCAATGCACAGAGATGGATTGTCACTCCAACTTCTTTTTTTATATTTCAATTTTTTTTTTTTTTAACTAAAGACCTCAAATATCTAACCTTACTGCCTGATATGGTTTTTCAATTTCTTGTTTGGAAAATTAATCTTTTCTTTCAACTTTTTCCTGATTACAAGAAACTTCAGCTAAGCCAACCAAGTTTTTCAGCTCCTTCAAATTTGGTAAGGAGTTCTGCCAGGTTTTTTTTTTTTTTTTTTTTTTTATAGTAAAAATCAACAAATTTTCAAAATGATGCATATACTATAAAATCATAATTACAATCTGAGAGCTCAAATATTGCGCACCTCTTTAATGAGAAAAATAAGTGTTCAATATGCAAAAACCAGTTTATTGCATTGTTTACCAACAGATATAATATGTAGCTTCCTCAAAATTATATCCCATATCAAAAAAATTATTAGGTATGTAAAGGGGGAAAAAAAAAAGTGTTATTTGAAAATGATACCAGGAGGCATCAATTTAAACTGACACCAGGGGGATATAGGTGTCATTTCAAACTGACACTGAGAGGATATAAATTATTTACTTAGTTTTTATCAGCTCCATTATCATTTACTATATTCTTTTCATTTTCTTTGTTGTTTTTTTTTTTTAAATAAGGACAATTTTTATTGTCACTGTTATAATGATCATCATTGTGATTTTATCGGGGCAGGGAAACACCTCTTCCCAGAAAATCTTCTCAGTAAGAATCAAGCCATAAAAATCAGTTATTTTGATCAAGGTTTACTTTTTAAAAAGTTAAAAAAAAAAAAAAAAAAAAAAATTACTTTGATGTGCAGATGCGGGGTGACTTAATGGTTAATAAGACGGAATTAAATCACCAAACCATGTTCAAACTTTGACTCGGCCAGTTTGCATTCACTTTACACAAATGCCTTTTTGTGGAAAAAATGAATTCACTTTTTTCACTCGTGGGTAAATCTTTAAGCAGTTGTAGACTTGTACAGCTATAGCTGTCTCTTTTGGACATCAGGCAACTCTGACCATAAAATTTTACTTACTACTGAAACTGCAAATTTTTTACAGTAATACTGTCAAAAAGGTATTATAAATTATTTTATTGTATGTTAAATAATGACTTCATAAACACTGAGTATTTTAGGCTAAAATTCCAATTTATGCTTACATTTTTTATTTCTGTTTTTTTTTTTTTTTTAAACTTAATCTTTTTGATATTTTTATTTATTTATTTATGGACTATTTCGTAATTTGTCTTGCTTTCTAGTGTTTTTGTTTACCTAACGTTTTCTATATTAAAAAAAAAAAAAAGTTAATTCTTTTGGAGCTTTTAAAACATATAATGTATATAATATGTTTATATACATACATTATATATGTTCCAAAGAATGGGTGAAGACGAAAAATCAGTGCTACATAATCAGCTACTTTAGGTAGATAGAGATCAACAGCCCAGGAAGGCAGTCTAGAGGAAGGAAAACGCTGATTTTAAACCTCTGCTGACAACTTTTCGGCAGCTCCTGCAGCCAAGCCTTCTCCAAATGTAATGTCCTGTATTCCTATGGATTTTGTTGGTATAGCTGAGAGAGTGCGGAAGTAGTCTGGGCAGCACACCACCTCCATATACCATTTCCCAAGCTTATGCCCTGGAGAAGTCACTCCAGTTTCATTGCCAAACTACTGAATTTTGATCAAACAGGGTGCTACCTTTTATCTCTATAGAGATAAACAGATATTTGCTTACTACCAGTTACTGAAACTGCAATATTATCGTAGGGTGTAATTAAATCCTCTTAATGCAGCAGGAATATGCAGAAACAAAATGACAAAAGCCCTGGTAACTCAGTAAATTTGATGTGGTGAATGGCAAAAATCACCTACCTCAAAAAAAAAAAAGTTTGTGTCCTGTGCATGGTTTGCTGAAGAAAAAAAACAGATAATTATTGCTTTAAGCATATCTCATGTATGATAATTTTGTTTTTTATTCTCCCAGACTATCACAACCAATTGCAAAATTTAGCTCATCAATAAAAGCTGTTCCTTTTCTTGAGGCAGGTGTATTTTTTGATTCATGAGCAAGAGTGACTTTGCTGTATTAAAATTTGCTTGTTAGATTTTCTGGCCCTGTTTTATTTTGCTTCTTGGACTTTATGTTGGATTTGTGATTTCTGATTTCAATACAACTCGTTTTTCTTGCCTTTTGGATTTGTAATACAAACTTTTTCACCATGCTGGATGTGTTTTAACAGATTCATTTAAGATAGACTCTGTTTATAAGGTTAAATATTTAAATGTTTGCTTTTATATTAAAAAATGTCTACAAATATTTTTCATTGTCTACAAAACTTTGTTTTCATATTTGCAGTATGATAAAATTCTTACAAAACATGTAAGCTGACCTACCAAACTGGTTAGAACACTGACAACCCAAAATAAGTCAGAGTTGGGGGTGGTGAACTCTGAGGGTGTAGAATCCTGACAGTGAGGAATTGTCTTTCTTCAAGTTTTAATATAAGACCAAAAAATATGCAAAGACTAAGATTTCAATGATAGATAAGTGAATATTTCACTCCATTCCCAAATTCCTTGTCATGCTGTTGTTTCAGCAGACTGAAACAAGCCACCACATGTTGATAGCAAGTTGCAGAATAAAATAAAAAATATACTGTAGCCACAAACTTTTAAGACATCAATCCTTTTGTAAAGAAAAAAGGTATTTTACTATATTTTAAGTAAAATGTAAACAATATGAACAATATTTAATTGAACTTTAAATCAAATAATATTCTTCATAACATTTTTATAAAAGCATATTTTATTTTTGAAAGATTTTTTTTAAAAAAATGGAAAATACAAAAGAGAATTTTTGGGTTGATAGATCTGTTAATGTGGACAAATCTGTAAATTTTAGCAATAAGGAAAAACATTCCAGCCCATCTAATTTTGATATAGATCTATTTTCTTTTTGGGACTTAATCTTTTGTAGTTAAAATCTTTTAAATGCATTTGAAAAATAGGGATTGTTGTTTTCCATTTAGACTTTTTTTTTTTTTTTTCAAGGTCTTACATGGGTTTTGAATGTTTTGTTTTGTCATAGGTGACTAAAAAGCTCCAACCCATGCTTAAAACTGACTGGACACCTTTTCTTCCGGCCATTTGTATGTCTCCAGATGAACATCTGCAGGTGTATCCCTATACATGCAAACCTAGAGCATTGTTTCCTGCAGACATTGCCTAGCATCCTGTCCAAATAACTTCAGCAAAATACAGACAAATACTCATACAACAAAATAAAATAAAACCATGCATCTGTGTATAACTCATTTTATGTTCATTTTATTCTTTGTAAAGCAAAACTTGTTCCTTAAGTGATTTAGATTTTGTCATATAGGTTTTCACCACCTACAGTGGGTATGAGAATAGCAATTTTAAAGCTTGATTCATCCTGTGCTTTTGATTGAAATAATACTAAAGATAGTTGTTAAATTCTGTATGTCTTTGTTTCTTAACAAAATCAAAATAGGTCATGTAAAGCAGCCAATATATTCAAAATATTTAGATCAACTACTGAAATGATTTGTACAAATTAGCTTGTTTAAATGTTAATAGGTTAAAACAATAGAGCAAATAAATTGTCAAAATGCCAAGCCCTAGAGTGGTCACCTTCAAAAGATTCTACCATCAAAGGGAAATAATCATGTTGCTTTTTTGTTGAGTAATCTCAGTGCATGTATGTACAGATAGATTATAGTTTAATTAAACACTTAAATTATAATGAATATGGCAATTTACTAAGAATAACTTAGATGTGGCACAAAATCCAAATTATGGAGCACCCAGTGAGGATTGAACTCACTACTCAGTCATAATTGATCTAGTAAGACAAGCTTGCTAACCATTACACCACATCAGAGTGATCTAGTGATTTTCTAAGCTTTGCTTAGATGTGGCACAAGGCTGAAATCATGTAGCACCTTGTGAGGCTCAAACTCCGTCAATAGTAATTGATATGGTGAAACAAGCTTGCTAACCATTACACAACATCGAAGTGCTCATTCTTCTACCGAATATAGTATACTAAATTTTGTTAAAAAAAAAATTGCACATAGCCTGTATGTATGTATGTAGTAAAGGTAATAAATCCGTTGGTTTATAATCCTAGTAATATAAAATATTAAAACTGATCCACAAAAAGCTCAATGTATGGTTACACAGCAGAAATAATACCCAATAAAATCCAAAATCACTTCCTATGGGGAATAAACTTATTTCAACTAACGAAAAAGTAAAAATCGCCAGTCTTATTCAAACTTGATACAGACCGAGTTCATGTCAGAATTAGAAATTTAACTGTGAATGCTACAAAAAAAAAAAAAAAAAAAACTCAAAAAACTAATCCATTTAAATGTTTCAGTCAGACGAAAGGCACTTGGCAGTAGTCAGGAGAGGTGGAAAGTATTAGTCTTAAAGGGAAAAGGTTTTATAAAATTAAACAAAGATATTATTAACCTTATATTAAATTGAGGTTATAATAAGAATGAAATGTTAATTTAAAACTAAGAGATGAATAAAAAGGTTTTTTTAAAAAATCTTAAAGTTATATTTAAAAATACAAAATCATACATAAAAGTGCTATTCCAAAGACAAGTTATATTTAAAAATAACTCATATTTAAATAATTTATAAAAAATAAATAAAATTATATTTAAAAATAAGTTATAAAATCAATAAGAATAAAAATATAAAATAAATTACACATTTAAAATTTTTTTAAAATTATAATAAAAAAAAAAAGTAAAAAATTTATCAAAAGATAAATTAAATCTAAAAACAATTTATATTTAAAAATATAAAGTTATACTTAAAAATACAAAAATATATGTATGGACAACTAACACATACGCACATATTGGCAAAAACAAACATACCAGACAGACCATATATATACGCGTGCCCACAAACATCGGGCCACAATCACATTTTTAGAGAATTCAACATCGCAGTTTAGTGAGTTCAGCGCCCTTAAAAACCCATGCTTTCAAAAAAGAAACCTTCTTTTTATTTGCCTATACATAGGGATACAGAAGTCTTCCTCCCCAGCTGGTCAGTAAAATACTATCTCTCTCTCTATAGCTAGTTAGTACTTTTCTCAACTCGGACCTTGTTAAAAACCGAACGAAAGGCGTACATTTTTCCTTGACCAGACTTTTTATTTCATTGAATATTTCATTTAAAAAAACTGTCATTATCATATGTATTTTATTTTGTTTGTTGAAAAGTATTTTTTTCGTGATATTGCTTTTCTCGGTCAACATACACATAAAGCAGGATCGTCACTGTCCAAGTCACCCAGAAGATTTGGTACGATATCTATTTTCTACTATTATTCATTTTCTACTACGGTTGGAAGTATGAAAAATATGTTAGTTACTGTTCAGTGTTAAAAAGGGTTCGTTAAACCGTTAAGGCAGTGAAAAATGGTTTTAGTTTAAAGATCATTAACAATTTTTTATACATTAAAATAAAAAAAATAATCAAATAGTGATTTTAATGTTTGTAATGTAAACTGATTTGATGTCATTTAAAACAAAAAAAACAAAAAAAAAAAACAGGGCATCGTCGCAAATGCCTAGTACTGTACCATCGATATTTTGTGTCAGTTTCCATTCAAATGAGTTTTAAAACTAATTCACGTCCTCCTTTCTTAATACTCGAGTTCAATGTTTCTTTTATTTAAAAAAAAAAAAACAAACTTCGCTGACCATTCCAGAAAGTGAAGAAGTTTTATTTAATGGTTTCAATGCAATCTCTTACATTTTTTTTTTACCATATGGTTCTCCTCAGTTATCCATTGTCTAGTTTTGCGATACATTTTTTCCAATTAAATGTTTATCTTGTATTTTTTTTTTTTTTATCCAAAATAGTTTATCACTTTTGAACAAACAATTCTTAAAGAGTATCCCTGCGCAAACAATAAACATTGTGTAAAAAAAGAAAAGAAAAAAAGAAGATTGATATCATTGGGAATCTAAAATAAATTAAAAAAAATAATTGCTAAGGTAGTTAATTCTTTTATTATTTGAGAAGGAATTACTTCCCTTGAGTTCACCTGCGTTCCTTTGCACTATTCTTTATTCTGTGTTTTCGTGTAAAATACTTGATACATTTTAGTACTAAAATGCAAAAAAAAAAATAAATAAATAAATTAAAAACATAAAAATATTTGCAAACGTTTCCAGCGTGTTTTTAAATAGACGAGGTCTGATTAAAAAGTATCAGAACTGTTGCTATGGTAACGGTGCTAAAGCATACAGAGCTTGGCACAGGTTGACCTTGAACTCTGTTACGCATACGCACTGAGTTATAACTTTCTCGGTACACTTGCATTGATATTGGAAGGAAAGTGTGTAGAGTGTGATCGTCTTGCTAAACCACAGAGGTTCCATTAGTTAGCATGGTTTGTGCAACAGTTTTTGGCTAAGGTCTGACAACAATCATATTCCCCAGATTTTGCCTCTTATGACTTCCTCTTCAAAAATCAAATCTACTTGAAAGGATCAAGATGTCAAGGAAATCCAAGAAAATGCAATGAGGCAGCTATCCCAAAAAAGGAGTTCCAAGAATGCTTTCATCAATGGAAATGACACTGGATAAAGTGTATGGCTTCAGAGGGAGACTATTTCAAAGGAGATTAAATGCTGAATTGATCTGTATTGTAGTTTTGTTTTATAGCACCAGTCCCGATGCACCAGACCTTGCGCACATATATATATATACACTAAATAAATATAAATTTCTTCACCATTTCTTTGACATCGAGAACTGTTTTTTTACCACCAGACCAGCACTTACTGTGCGCTATTTTATTTTTGTATGTAACTCCAAAGATTTGCTAAAAAAAAATGATGAAAAAATGCCCAAAGTTTTATCATCAAAATCTTTGTGTTATTATTAAGAGGAAAGACCAAAGAATTTTTATTATGTAATTTTTGATGAATAATAAAATTTTGCAAGAATTGTTTTCATTTTTAAAAAATTTTAATTAGAACAATTTATAAGCTTTTAAAATTCTCTATTAATTTATATCGGTCAAGTGATATTGTTAAATAAAATCTGTATTTACTAATCATAAATGGAAAATCTTACTACAATTTAGCAATACCCCAGTATTTTAAAAAGAATTTTGAATTTTTTTGTGTGTATAAACATGCTGATTTATGTAAATATGAACATCCATACATTATCAGAAAATAAAAACGAAAACTATTGTAAATTTAATATTTACTGGTAATTTTTCTTCAGTAGGTGTCTTCATAAGTAAGACTATAAAGCCAAAGTACCTAAAATTCAATAAAATATTAGATTGCTTAAAATATTTAAAATTACTGATTAGTTATAAAAAAAATTATCTTTAAAAAAAAAACAAGGCATTTACATTGTATTTGTCATGATTTTACTACAAGTATTTCCCCCCTTACATAAATTTTGCAAACATTAGGTTACCAATAGATGTGTCAACACTTCAAAAAAAAAACACCTACCTCCATGTTAAAAAAAATACTTTTCTACAATATTTTAAACTAAAAGTAATATTTGTTTTAATTAAATTCAGATTAATTAAACTTTAAATCAGTTTCACTACAATCTTGACCTCTTCAATCTAGGGTTAACCGTTATCTTTCCTACATAAACTAATGAACTGCAATTACTTTTTCTTACACTCATACAACACCACACAGTAACCCTCTATCTTGAGAGTCTCTTTGGCCTCATATTGGGTGAGCATTAATACAAATACACTTATCAGAAACAACCTACTGAGTAACGAACAGTATGGATTTCATTGCTCTAGGTCCACAGCTGATGGATGTCAATACACACACACAATCAGTAATGCACTCAATAATAAACTCACCATAACTTTGACAAGGTATTGCATAAGGAATTGCTACACAAACTCTCCAGCTATGGCATGCTCTGGTTGAGTCTGAGCTATCATCAAGTCCTTCCTATTCAAAAGGTGCAAAAAGGTTGTCATTAACAGTCAGTTTTCTGCAGCTCATGAGATCAATTCAGGTGTCCACCAAGATTCTGTCTTTGGTCCTACCATCTTTCTGTTTTATATTAACAATCTGTTGTATCTTGTGTTTTCGAGATAACAGAGTGAATTAAATAAGGAAGACAAACTCGTAGGTAAGTAACGAAAAAGAAGGTTTACTACACAAAGGTACACCTAGCAATTGACCTAATGCTAACTCCACTCAACTTTGCTTATTTACATACACGGATAATTCCATTCATTTACGTCCTATATGACACAATCTTCCCAGGAACATTCTCAAATCTTTAGTAAACATCTGTGCAGATGATACCACTGTTCATGGATGCATCTCAAAAAAGCAAGATCATCTGTGCCTTGCAGTTGATCTCTCCTCTGATCTAACTCTCACAGTTCAATATGAAAACAACTGGCTTATAACATTCAATAATTCCAAAGCCAAGCTAGTAACATTTCATCATCACCTAGTAGACTTCATTCTCTCCAGTTATGACAAACTCTCTATGAAGCTCCTTGTTTTGAACATTTCTTGGGACTTAAGTTTACTCCAGATCTAAAGAGGAACTTGTAGAACTTAACTTCTGTATGCCAGTGGATCAAAACCAATTACCATATTACTGTGAGTTAACTGTCCTCATTGGACAACAAATATTAAAACATTTCTACTATATATTTTCATGTGCTAGTTATAGATTTTTCGTGCAAGTTAAACACAATGTAGGCTCCAGACTTAAGTCTTACAATAATTGTTCCTGATTGGTCAATATATCTCAAAGGCATACTAATACCTATACACAAGTGTTTAAACCCAAAAGACCACCAAAATCTTGAAACGTATTCTTGATCTGATCACGTGACTAAAAATTAAATCAATACAATGCACAAGCACATTTCACGAGTTGCATGACAGATAACCAAGGTCCAAACTACGTCTCTTATATTTTTGAAGTTTCAAAGTTTAAATTTCTTAACACGAAACAAACTTCAATTCATTCACTCATCATTCACCACAGAGTGGAAGTTCTAGACCACAGAACCTATCTTCATCCAGAATCTATAAAACATTTTCTTTTACTGGATTTCATTAAACACGAAGGTTAACGTTCTCAACAATAGAATAAATTTTCATCCAGCATTTCATAAAACAATTAATTCATTCTCTGACAAAAAATACGGTCAAAGAAAGACAACTGTGTAAGCAAACTCACAATTCACATTACAGAAATTGTGTTACACAAACTCATATACATGATCCATCACTGTAAGCAATCTGGGATTGCAAAGGAAATATTTGTCGCAGATTACTTCCACAAAGCAGAGAATAAATCACTAAGTTCAGACTCGAACATTGGGGGCAGAAAGAAATGCCAAAAACTCAATTCGCAGGTACTATCTCACAAATCCCAATGCACACAACCCGTCAGAAAAATAACTCACTCTCCAACAAACGTGGTAGCCAAAATACCCAAACTTTTTCCCTCGATTCGAGAACACCAAGTGCTTTTATCGGCCGAGCATTTTTTCCATTTGTTGACAGCTGGGAGAGGACGCTCAATTTTTGCATATCAAAATACATTTATAGCAACACCTGCGATGGACTTGTTTTTTAATTTAAGTATTCCATCATCAGCATATCATGCGGATTATGTGCCGTTTTTTTTTGGTAAGCAATTATTTTTTCACCACATTTTCCATCATTGGATACACGCGCTGTTGCTTTGTTTGACAAAGTCGCTGTTTTCTTTGGTATAAAAGATGTTGGGTGAAAATGGTTGGTTCCTCATGCTGTTCCAGAAAGTACATTCCACTGCTACCTGTTAGAGTTGCCATCCATGCATCATGATATAGAGACAGGCAGAAGGGTGGCAGGAGAGAGTCAGAGTTCTTGTTGGTTGAAGAGAAGAAATTGATCTGTGATTGAAGTAGCAGTCCCATGTGTCACTCACCTACCCCACCAACAAATGAATCTCCGAATAAATGACCAAATTATTGAAACTAGGATTTGTGTTTTAATTTTTGACAAGGATCTCGCTCTTCTTTTCTCTTAGAGAAAAGAAGAGCGAGATCCTTGTCAATGTATGGCGAAGCTTCCCCAGTTTTTGTGCACATTAATGCGAATAAGAAAAGAGGTAACGTGGGCTTATGTGTCTGGTCAGGGAGATAGAGAGAGACATGTATGTCTAGAACAAGTGCAAATGAGCAATCTGTGTTAACAGCAAGAAAGTTTATATCCATCAGAGAGGTTTCGACTTGAAGGCACAGTGTAAATCAGTGTGATTTCTCATCTTCAGCATGGCTGCTTGTTTCTGAGCCTGCCTAACTGCTCAGGCTCATTTTTGTTTCTTCGACATCCACAGAGCCAACCTATGGTTTATACTGCAACTATGCTGAGCAGACTTTAGTTACAGTTCAAGTATGTGCCCAAATCAGAGCTCCATATGGTTTTGACTTCAAAGTTGTCTTTCTCCTAGACTGGTTACCAACCATGGTTAGAGAGTCCAGTCTGCCCTGCTATATAACCCACAGCTGGGGGAAGAGATTGACTCATAACTTCCCCAAAGGTATTCGTGCGAAAGTGAATTTAACAATCTCAACCAGAATTTTAAATCAGCTCTAACCATTATACCACCTGCACACCCAGAAAGATTATATGAAGGAGTCAAAATGTCAAACATTAGTAAGAAAAAAGGGGCACTTCGATGTAGTGTAATGGTTAGCCAGCTTGTCTCACTAGATCAATTATGACTGAATAGCGAGTCCAATCCTCAAATAAGCAGCTCAGTCATTTTTTTCTAGCTTCTTAGTATGTATTTATTTACTCATGTTGAACATGAAACTAATTTTTGACACAAGAAGGCTGAGATTAAAGTTCACTGCAGTGGACTGCCCCACCATGAGACATTGTCTCAAAAATAATCAAAGCCCTCTCCCCTTGGTGTTCCTCTTCACAGGGCACTACAAGCACTGGGCAAAAAACCCCAGTTCCCCTTTTAAATCAAGGGGGGTGTTGTCTGGAGGAGCAGCACACTGGGAGGCAACAGCTGATCTTATACTGACAAGTGCCAGAAATTTAGATACTTAATTAACTCAATAATTAATTAAAAGATTATGTAATATTTTGCAAACCTTTGTTAACAATATACCCCAAAACCAATATACCAAATCCTTAGGTTTAAGGCAACCCTCTAAAATTTCTGTTTTTAATTTATTGGTATGAGGGGAGGTAAAAGTTGGGAATAATAGTATAATTAATTTGGCTTGAAAAGTTACCCTTAAATTGAAGCAGTAAATGAAATAATTGTACTTAAGAAGTTTAATCTATCATTTCAGATATTACCTAGTTTCCAGCAATGCTCTGAAAGTGTTGTGTCATTGATTGCAAAACAAATTACAGAAGCCAACAAGACAAAACTGTGTGTGAGATGAATAAAATATCAGTTTATCATTTTCCAAAAGACAAAGATGAAAGAGAGTGATGGAGAAAATCAGTTCCAAATGCCAATTTGTCAACTACACTGGCCTTCAAATAATGATACCATAGAAGTTCATGGAAAAATGCACCCCCAAAATCTACCATTTGTATGACCAGGTGTGCCAAAGAGTCAAATACCAACACTCTGCTATTCAAAGGGATATCAAAAAAACCTCCAGTACTGCTTGAAATCAAATTGATGAAATGAATTCATTTTTAGAATTAGATAAGATTAATTATACAAATTTGTAAGAAAGTCTAATCAACAACAAAAAATGCCGTGTGTTCAGTTGTAGCATTTTTGGCTGAAAATCTTTTAACTGTTCAGTCAAAAGTTATCAATGGTATCCCTCTGTTGAGAATTTATAAAAATTTGTGGTTTGAAACCTTTCATTATGGAGTTAAGTGTTATATTAGCAGCCTGTCCAAAAACCGTATAAATACAGTTGATACTTGGTCAACATTGAAAGAAATTATCCGATATTTAAATTCTATGGCCTTTGATCACAAGAAGGATATCTTGAGTCAGCACTTTTCAGCAATGGCTCCCAAAATAGTTGGAATGAAAGACAGCTCAGATATAGTAATATGTGCTTTTGAGTACTAGGCAACATCACAGTCATTGTATAATAGATTAAGATGGGATTTTCAATTACCATCATCAGTAACATTAAGAAGGATGATGTCAAAATTTTCAAAACTTAATGAAAAATTTTTTTTGCTATCTGTATTTAATACTCTTAATGCCAGTCAAAAAGGGTGCATAATTCTCCATGATAAAGTATATATCAAGAAAATGTTACTATATCATGGCAAACAACAATTCAGTAACACTATTTACATTATTCGGATTATTGTCCACATCTTTGTCGCTATGTTTATCACAAAGTTTCAGCCATTGTACACGCAGGCCTTCTTCAGGTGGTTGGAAATATAGACAGAAACCATTCAGTAAGTCAGTTGACAATCCATCTTTACTTGCTCAAACAATACTTGGTATAATGTTGATATGTCTTAATGGGGGTCCAAAATTCCTTACAAGATTGATTTCAATTTTTATTTGAACAAATTTAGTTAACAGTTCAGGCCATCACCTCTGTACTAGTTGATGTAAAGGTTATTATATGTGATGGCAACCAAGTAAATCAAGCCTTTTTTTTATTTAAATTATATCCCACACTCCCTGAAAAACTTTGGTTAACTGGAGATAATAAACATTTGTTTTTTGATTAAGTTCCTCTGTTGAAAAATATTTACAATTTGTGGCTTACAGAAAAGACAGAACTAATTTTTGATGATAATGGAGTAAAACAAGTTGCAAAATGAGCAGTTATATCATTTTGAATCTGAAATACTAGTTAAACTTTTGGATTTAAATGAAATTTACATTGCTCCAAAGTCCATAGAAAGACAACTTGCCTCAGAGTGTTTTCAGAAAAAACATATGCACTTCTCACTCAGTCTGGAATAAGTGAATAAGATTGATACTGCCATCTTCATAAAAAAAATTTTGACATGGTGGAAAATTTCAAGACCCTTTAAATTGATAAACTATGAAATGATTCTCTACAAGCTGAAATCAGATCTCCAAATGACATTCAACTTGATTTTATCATTGAGTTTGGTCAAATGGCTCTTAATATGGCTGGCAGTCAAGGTAATCATATTAATTATTATTAATTATCCAAACACACTGCTAATACCATACACCATACTTGCAATGGAATTGTTATTCTATGTCGACACCTTTTAGCTACAAGCCATAAATATGTCCTATTTGGGCAATTTACAACTGATCCATTCGAAAAAGAATTTAGTAAACTTTGTCAAGGATCAGATGGCACCGATTTTATAAATGTCCAACAGTATATTGAAAAAGCTGCATATTAAGCAGACATCTTTACTTTTATATCAAAATGTAAATATTAATGCTTTTGCTGTTAAGCCAGGTCACCAATCTTGTGATTATAAACTTTGTGAGGAAGGTTCAGAAATATTTGACAATCTGGAAAATTTAGAACCATCTCTTTCTGATGAAATAAAAATGGCACTTGTGTACATAGCAGGACATATTACAAGAAATGATAATCAACTCAGTGAATATGAAACTCATTTTTATTATGAACAGTATGGAAAATATACCAATTCAATTGACTGTGGCAAACTAAAGGTTCCTTCTGAGCACACTTGTCAATGGTTATTTTTTTGTTTCATCCTTTTCCCACATAATGATTTATAACACATCTTTTCCTTTATTAAGTAACATTTTTATGCTTATTTCTGAATTTCATTTCATTTTTTCCACCTGGAGAGAAAGCATGCTCATATTTTTGCAAATATAGTTTTGAAATATTTTTGCAAACATTGCACACCCAGATCAGACAAAGAACCAACTTAAAAGGTTTTGAAACTTTCCTAGAATGATTTTGTTTTATCTGTCTATATTCTGAGATGATAAACGTTTCGGCTGATGCCTTCCATCCTTCTTCAGGTACGGCTTGTTTAATACGGAAAACTTTAATGGAAATTTGAACCGGACTCTTTTCTCAATCCCTGGGGGTTGATTGAATAACGGGTTCAATGAGACCTGTAGTGTGAATGTTTCCGTTTCAGCATTATGTGGATCATATCTTTTACCAGAAATTTTAACTACCTTTTTGTTTTGTTTTATCAGTGTCCAAAACAAAAATACATATTTTCATTTATCTATCTTTCAACACATCCTATTATCCTCAGGTATGAGTCAAAATATTATTCTAGATATTTTCAAAATAAGTAACTTAATTTTCTTCCAAAATTTCTGAAAATCATGCATTTTTCAATAAGCCTCCAGTTCTAGCTCTCAGCTGCACTATGAGCAGGAGTCTAATAGAGAATGCCATGAGCTTAAGAAATGTAACCAAATATTACAATAACAACCATAAGCATGAATGCAGGTCAGTATTAAAAGAAGTAAGAGGGTACAAATGAAAAGATTAAAAATTGACAAGGTTCTCTATTTCATTGAAACCAAACAGTGTTTCTGATATGTCTTTTCCTTCTTTCCTCCCAATCAAAACGGAATAGTCCATTATTTATGAGGTATTAGCAGGGTGTAATGTACGTGCCAACAAACTAATTAACTAAAGAACATGCAGAATTATAAATGAGAAAAACCCCATAAATATAGGTAATAATAAATGCATTAGAAATTAATATACTTTTTTTTATTGAATTGATTAACATCATTAACAGGAAGAATGTTTGATGATCAGTAGCAAGGGCATTGCTACTTAGTTGGAAATTGGTGATATTTAGTTGTAAGTCACCACATATTTATTTAAATAAGAAGGTATAATTGAAATGATTTAAAACTGACAAGTTTTCCATTTCATGTAAGCAGACATTCAACACATGACAGCATTATTGCCTCCTCTATCTTCTCTTTATTTTTCTCATTTAAACCAAACTGTGTCTCTGATGTCTTTTCCATGTTTCCTCAATCTAAACTCCATTATTTATGAAATATTGGCATATGTAACATATCTTCAGAGTCATGTAGATAATATTAGACAGATACTAGTTGATGGTACAATACTCACACACACTAAAAAGAACCTTCAACTATTAGAGACCATCTACATTAAAGCAAAGCAATCCACACTCAACAAAATTATATTTCAAACTAGTCACAACACATTACATTGCCTCTAAACACATGGTTCTGTTGTTAATATTTCGTCCTCTCATGTGGTACAGCGTCATAGAACCGCAGCATGAATTTATGACCTACACCTGCTATTCCACAACCGTTATCGTCACATAGCAATCTTCTATGTCAACATAACAGAATATCATCTTTGATGGTGAATATCTTTGTTGTAATGTCCATATAAACACTTTGAAGATGGCTGAAAGCTTACATCAAGGAACAGCATAATAAAAAAAAATATCCAAATGTTGGATAACTTTTGTCTTTATTTTCTCCCGAAATTAAAGCAACTATATGAAGTCTAGAACGGCTCATGATCAGACATAATAGACATTTGTTGTCTGTTATATTTAACAATATATGTTTGAATAATGATCTGCTGCTCCAATACACTATATATATATATATATATATATATAAATAAACACACAATTGACCAAAATATTTCTGAAAGAAATAAAATAAAATATAATATGCCAGAATTCCAACTTAAAGAATGTAATTTAAACTAAAAGATGAATACATTGAAAATACTTTTAAATTCTGTTAATGTCCTAATTATTTCATGTATAATGCTTGTTATAAAGTAGACTTCATAAAACCAAAAAAATAAATAATAATCTTGATAAAACTATACACAAAATACCTCTGAATTAAATAGCAACTATAATTGAAAAGAATTTATCTAAGCTTCATGAAATTTGTTACAACTACTTCAAAAACAATAAGTATTTTAATTAACACAAAACAAAATAACATAAAACCTGAAGCATGAGTTTACAGAATAGATTATAATAAATGTCTAAAGAAATACACAGGTGAGACTTCTAGTAATTTAAATAAAAGAATATATGAACAGAAAAGGATCTTTTATGAAACAACACATTCAACATATTAGTCATTCATTGTAATTAAGTCTGACCATAATTTTGACTTAAAGAATACAATTTTAATTAAAAGGGAACATAAGTTATTAAATGTATAGAAAGTGCACTAATTTCCAAGTCTTTCACAATAGATTTATATCCAGGATTATACAGCATATCACCTTAACAAAACTATGGCTATTACAATGTTCGATATTTAAAAGCAGCAAAGATAAAAACAAGTGCTAGAAAACTGAAAAACTTCAGCTAAGCTGTGCTTCTAGCTAGACACATCAAATGCCAGGAATTTAAATTTAATGTTAAGCATCCCTGCATTTCAGCCTTTTTCCCCAATGTATATTATTCTAACCAACATCTGTTTATATTTAATTTCTTCCTATATATATATATATATATATATATATATATATATATATATATATATATATATATATATATATATATATATATATCTCCCATCAATAAAAAAACATTTAGTTTGAAAAGTCTTTTTGAAGGATGAGATAGTGTCAAATTTTTCCATTTGTCATTCAATTATCAATCAATAGAATCCTTTTAAAATTTTTCCATTTTTTCTTATCAACCAATAAAATCCTTATAAAAAAATATTTGACTGAAATAAAAAAAATGTATTATTCAATTGATAAATTTATTAAACCACTTTTACTGCATACAATCAATAAAAATACTCAGAAAGACATGAGAATTTAAAGAGTTTCACAATTTATAGCCAATATAATACAATGCATGCAATATTCTTTCCATTCAGGTATTCAAAATATCACTTGGATAGTGTGGAATTTACAAGCACACAAACAGAATGTCCATCATTCTGAGTTAGTAGTTATATATCAGCCACATACAAATCGACTTTTAAGGTTGTTTTCATATTGTATTTACTTTCACCAGACCTGAATTAAATTAAATAAGTAAGGGGGTTATATAGGGGATTCAAAAAAAAAAAAAAAAAAAAAAAGAAAATAAATATATTTATACAAAATGTTGATCTCACCACAGCCAGAAACTTATTTCTTTATTTTTAAATTTTTTTTATTTATTTTTTTGTTTTTGATTTTAAACTCACTTAAAATCTTCAAAATTTATTTAGGGGAGGGGGGGTAGAGACAAAATGCAGAAATTAAAACATGCACAAAATCAGAGATCTCTGGCACATTGCATGATGATAATGATGATGATAACTCCTTTGGAGTTTCGTTCAAACATGTGTTTAGCTAAATGGTCTTCTTTTTATGTGCCATGTCCCTTGAGGACATAAAGGCCCTCCACATCTTCCTGTCCCTTGTAGCTCTTAAGTCTTGTCTTTTTATCATTTCTATCAAACCCTGTTCTGCAATCCATTTGCTCAAGCACATCAAGTATGTTACATGCTGTTTTCCTCTGTCCTTCAATCTGTCCTATGAGTATGGGATTTTCCAAACACTCCTTCCTCATTATGTGTCCCAGAAATTTGAACTGTCTCTTCATAATGTTAAGTACAAGTTTCCTTTTAGTTTCCAAAAAGCTTGTTGTTGCTCACATGTTCGACCCATAGTATCCTCGGCATCTTTCTGTAGAACCATATTTAATTTATGTTGCTTCAAGTCTCTTCTTTATCTTTAAGGAGATTGTCCAGCATTTGCTGCCATACAGGAAGAAAGATATCATGTAACAGTTCAGTACTCTTTTCTCTGTTTCTAGTGAAATTTTTCTGTAGTGGTCTCAAAATGAGCTGGTAGCTTCCAATTTGAAAAGAAAGAAAAAAATAAAAAAAGAGAAAGAAGAAGAAAAAAAAGAGAAAGAAGAAAAAAAAAAGAGAAAGAAAAAAAAGAGATCTGTCTGACCTCCTCCACTGTTTATTGCTGAGGCATTTATGTCAATAAAAATAGCCTCAAAGAAACATTAGATAACTAACTGATCTGAAGTATTTGTGGTTTTAATTGTGGTGCTGAATATATTAACATTTCGGCAATGTTTAATGTTCATGCCCACAAAAAAAAAAAAAAAAAAAATCAGTGTCAAAAGGACAGTTATTCCCCTGACACTGCTATTACTGTATTCACTTTTGGATCCCTCAGCAATATTTGTTTTAGAAAGCAATGATAAAAATTTTAATAAAACCCAAATATATGAAAGTGGAATTATACATTTTCTTTGTGTAAAAAATTCAGATAGAGTATATCTGTAAAAGGACAATATGAATAAATTACATTTGCCTTGATAAAGTCTCTCAGAGGACAAAATGTGTCAGCTAAGATAAGTTTTCCTTTCGTCTTTATTCATTTTCTTTATTCTTGAAAATGGGCAATGAAAATATTAAACACTGTTAAATTGAATAAAAAAAAAAAAAAAAAAAACTTGCTTTTATAATTATTTATAAAGTAATAAATAATAAATATTGTATTGTAGAAGGTTTACATATTTTGATAATTTTGTATTTTTATATATCGTGGCATAGAGATTTCTTTTTAAATTTATTTCTTGATAAAATGGTAAATATGCTCACATAAACACACATACAAAAATATGCACATATACAGAAAAAAAAAAAAAAAAATCAAACTAACATCAAGAAAAAGCGCATAAATTATTCTTTAACTTAATATGAACATAACGAAAATGAGAAAATCAGCAGTCAATTGCTGTTACCTCCTGACAAGTTGCCTGAATGATTACAAAACAGGTTTGTCTCCAAAACTCTAGGGTCAGAGTGCTGAATAATAACATCAATCAGCTAAGTAACATATTTTATATTTGTATTAAGCTTAAAAGTTAAATAATAAATATTGCATTTTACTTGGTTTACAGATTTTTAAAATCATGTAAATAAACATTGCCAAGGGAGTCAAAAGTATATACAGTAATCAGTGTCAAGGGAACAACCATCCTTTAACACAGTTTTTTTTTTGTGAGCACAAAGGTTAAATATTGTCAACATTTCTTATTATTATTCAGATTTATTTGAAAAGAAAAAAAAAATGGTAGAAGGAAAAGGTCAACATAAGATTATTTACTGGTGACCTTTCAAGTGGAAAACTTTGGTAAATGTTATATTTGTCTGCCTGTAAAATATCCTTTAATATAAAAAAAACATTTAAAAAAAAAAAAGAAAGAAAGAAAGATATTAATTGATGTCATAAATAGTATCCATTTTTCTTTATCGATGATCTATTGTTCTTTTCACAAAGAATCCAAACACTCAGTTTTCATTTTATGTGATAAAAAAGTACATTTAAAAATAAAAACAGAGAGAAGATTAAAGGGAGATAACCATGTATTTGAAGTCATAACATTATCATTGATAACTCTTTCCTCCAATTTGCAGACCCAAGTTACTATATTCTTAATACTTGATATAATGCAAAAATATCACAATGTTAAAATTGGTCAGTAATTATTTATAACTATTTATACTGGGATTCATTCATGCAATTACAAGTAATTCATAATATTTTAAATTACATTTTTACTGAAAGTGTCTTTTTCAGACACAGACAAATAAAAACATCCAAAACATTCAAAAACCAGCTACAGATATGTTTATATGTTGATCTTGATTCATTTTATGCCCTTCTGAGCTTGAAACAAGTCTAATTGTCAACTCATATGTCTGGTAGAGGTGTTAGCCATAGCTCAGGTATTTCAAGGTGATTCAGTTTCATAGTTACTATATTAAAAACAAAAAAAAACAAAAAAATAAAACGTTTTTCCTCAAAATAATTGACAGGGATGTAGGTTAACAATATATATATATATATATATATATATATACACACACACATGTGCCCTAACTAAATTTCCTGTTTTGAGCTTAATTTTGAATTTAGTGAAAGTCTGACACGTAATTGGTTCATCAGGGTAAAGCCACAAGCCTCATGCGGAAATTAATTATCTTAGATTATTTTCAGGTCATTTCCTCTCTTTGTGTGTGTGTGTGTGTCCATGGCATTATTCACTCCCATAACATTATATAACATAAATGCATTTTCAATCCCTGCATTAGTGGGGGGGGGGGAGGTTTATGACCATATCACATTGAAACACCAGTTCTCATATGATCACAAAAGTTAAGCAATGTCAAGCCTGGTTAGTACCTAGATGGGTGACAGCTTGGGAATGCCAGGTGCTGTAAGCTTGGGTGCACAGTGGTTGTAATGGATAATGGCTTGGGAATTTTAAAATCAACGAGCCAACTTCCAATTTCAATTTACTCACACGCAAATATTATTGGAAATGGTGTGGATCCACCTCTTCTCCCCTCAGCTATGGGTTAATTAGCAGGATAATGGTTTGGAAATGGAAATTGGAGAACTGTTCCAGTTGAGTTTGTATTCACTTACATGCAAATACCCTTGGGATAAGTATGAATTCATCTCTTCTCATCTATGGGTTAATTAGCAGGACTTGTATCAGTAAATCATTATTATCTCAAAAAAACAATCCAAAAATATTTTCTGGCTTTAAATAACCTGCAAAAAGACAATCACTCCATTAATGGGGTTAAGAAATTTATTTTTTAATCAACTGTGTATGCTGCCAGTGCTGTGCAAAAAGTAAAATATATTAGTGTGCTACAAATTTATTCTTAACTGTCATGTAGGATTAGTAGTTGGGGTGATATATTTGTCATTACAATTGGTTCCCCAAAGTGGAAATTATTTATGACTAAACTTAATATTATATTGGATGTTATATGCTTTGTATTACAGCTCAAAAGCCAAACTTGAACTTCAAGTAGGCTGTTGGGAGGATTCATAATGATGATGAAAATTAGATGTGAGGATAGTGTAACAGAAATTGATGCAGAGAGTGAAATCGCCAAGCAGGGTTCAAATTCCAGCCTAGTCTGTTGCATTCACTTTGCAACAACTGCCTTTGGGAACTGCCTGAATCTGTCTGTTCTTCCCCCAGCTAAGGGGTAAATTTGGGGGAATGAAAGATGAGGATAAGGAGAATAGATAACAATAATTTTTCCCATTTAAAAAAAAAAAATAAATAAAAAGACTGACTTGCCATCTGTGCACACACTTTTTTAATACCAGAATTCACCCAATACAATGCTCGAGAGCCACTCAAGGTAGAGGGTTACAGTTATAATGATTATAATGAATGAGGCAAGTAATATGAATACAAGAGAAGGATAAGGAGGACAGATAACAATAATTTTTTGTTATAAAATGTTTAGCGATATATGGGAGCTAAATTCAATCCAACTCTGAAATTTAAACTGTAGAGATAGAAAATAGGAAACCACTTCACTATCTTTCCCAAGAATGCATGGCAATTCCCAAATAATAAAGAAAAGGAATCTGTGGAGAGTCATGATCGCCTATATCCTGAAGGGATATGGCATTTAGGAAAAGAAAAAGAAGTGGTGACATAAAGAAAACAAAAGATCGTAAAAATCTTATATGAATTTGGATGCTTATGGATTTATGATACAGGGTGTGGCAGAAATACCCCCTACATAATGGTAAGACATTAGCTAGATGCAGAAGACCATTGCCACTAATATCTTACCATTATGTAGGAAGTATTTTTGCTGCATACATGAACAGACTGGGATAGATAGATAGATAGATATGAACAGACTGGGATAGATAGATAGATAGATAGATATGAACAGACTGGGATAGATAGATAGATAGATAGATATGAACAGACTGGGATAGATAGATAGATAGATAGATATGAACAGACTGGGATAGATAGATAGATAGATAGATATGAACAGACTGGGATAGATAGATAGATAGATATGAACAGACTGGGATAGATAGATAGATAGATAGATATGAACAGACTGGGATAGATAGATAGATAGATAGATATGAACAGACTGGGATAGATAGATAGATAGATAGATATGAACAGACTGGGATAGATAGATAGATAGATAGATATGAACAGACTGGGATAGATAGATAGATAGATAGATATGAACAGACTGGGATAGATAGATAGATAGATAGATATGAACAGACTGGGATAGATAGATAGATAGATAGATATGAACAGACTGGGATAGATAGATAGATAGATAGATATGAAACAGACTGGGATAGATAGATAGATAGATAGATATGAACAGACTGGGATAGATAGATAGATAGATAGATATGAACAGACTGGGATAGATAGATAGATAGATAGATATGAACAGACTGGGATAGATAGATAGATAGATAGATATGAACAGACTGGGATAGATAGATAGATAGATAGATATGAACAGACTGGGATAGATAGATAGATAGATAGATATGAACAGACTGGGATAGATAGATAGATAGATAGATATGAACAGACTGGGATAGATAGATAGATAGATAGATATGAACAGACTGGGATAGATAGATAGATAGATAGATATGAACAGACTGGGATAGATAGATAGATAGATAGATATGAACAGACTGGGATAGATAGATAGATAGATAGATATGAACAGACTGGGATAGATAGATAGATAGATAGATATGAACAGACTGGGATAGATAGATAGATAGATAGATATGAACAGACTGGGATAGATAGATAGATAGATAGATATGAACAGACTGGGATAGATAGATAGATAGATAGATATGAACAGACTGGGATAGATAGATAGATAGATAGATATGAACAGACTGGGATAGATAGATAGATAGATAGATATGAACAGACTGGGATAGATAGATAGATAGATAGATATGAACAGACTGGGATAGATAGATAGATAGATAGATATGAACAGACTGGGATAGATAGATAGATAGATAGATATGAACAGACTGGGATAGATAGATAGATAGATAGATAGATATGAACAGACTGGGATAGATAGATAGATAGATAGATATGAACAGACTGGGATAGATAGATAGATAGATAGATATGAACAGACTGGGATAGATAGATAGATAGATAGATATGAACAGACTGGGATAGGGATAGATAGATAGATATGAACAGACTGGGATAGATAGATAGATAGATAGATATGAACAGACTGGGATAGATAGATAGATAGATAGATATGAACAGACTGGGATAGATAGATAGATAGATAGATATGAACAGACTGGGATAGATAGATAGATAGATAGATATGAACAGACTGGGATAGATAGATAGATAGATAGATATGAACAGACTGGGATAGATAGATAGATAGATAGATATGAACAGACTGGGATAGATAGATAGATATGAACAGACTGGGATAGATAGATAGATATGAACAGACTGGGATAGATAGATAGATATGAACAGACTGGGATAGATAGATAGATATGAACAGACTGGGATAGATAGATAGATATGAACAGACTGGGATAGATAGATAGATAGATATGAACAGACTGGGATAGATAGATAGATAGATATGAACAGACTGGGATTGATAGATAGATAGATATGAACAGACTGGGATTGATAGATAGATAGATATGAACAGACTGGGATTGATAGATAGATAGATATGAACAGACTGGGATTGATAGATAGATAGATATGAACAGACTGGGATTGATAGATAGATAGATATGAACAGACTGGGATTGATAGATAGATAGATATGAACAGACTGGGATTGATAGATAGATAGATATGAACAGACTGGGATTGATAGATAGATAGATATGAACAGACTGGGATTGATAGATAGATAGATATGAACAGACTGGGATTGATAGATAGATAGATATGAACAGACTGGGATTGATAGATAGATAGATATGAACAGACTGGGATTGATAGATAGATAGATATGAACAGACTGGGATTGATAGATAGATAGATATGAACAGACTGGGATTGATAGATAGATAGATATGAACAGACTGGGATTGATAGATAGATAGATATGAACAGACTGGGATTGATAGATAGATAGATATGAACAGACTGGGATTGATAGATAGATAGATATGAACAGACTGGGATTGATAGATAGATAGATATGAACAGACTGGGATTGATAGATAGATAGATATGAACAGACTGGGATTGATAGATAGATAGATAGATAGATAGATATGAACAGACTGGGATAGATAGATAGATAGATAGATATGAACAGACTGGGATTGATAGATAGATAGATAGATAGATAGATATGAACAGACTGGGATAGATAGATAGATAGATATGAACAGACTGGGATTGATAGATAGATAGATAGATAGATAGATATGAACAGACTGGGATAGATAGATAGATAGATAGATAGATAGATATGAACAGACTGGGATAGATAGATAGATAGATAGATAGATAGATAGAGTTGCAACTTGCCATGTGTACACACATTTTTTTCAATACCAGAATTCACCCAATACAATGCTTGAAAGCCACTCAAGCCAGGAGGTTATTGTTATAATGAATGAAGCAAGTGACATTAATGCAAGAGAAGGATAAAATTATGATAAGGAGGATAGATAATGATATTTTTTTTTCCTGTTATAAAAATATTTAGTCATCTGAGCTAAATTCAATCCAACACTAAAATACAGTTTCATCATCAAACTTTTTCATGAACATACCAAAAAAAAAAAAAAAAAAAAAATGATCAAAAGTATTAAAAAAGGAATAGTAGATGTTTATATTACAGGAATATATTTTACGAGTTGATTTTAATCAGCGTCATTAGCCTAACAACTGAGAGAGGACATCCTGGTTATTTTAACAAATATAAAAATAAAATAAAAAAAGAATTTTGTCTGACAAAGGTATTTTTGAAAATCAATCAGGATTCTAACAGATTTGTTCATTTTTTTTTTCTTTTTTGCACAGAACATGAATAAAAACTGACAAAAACATCCATATCGAAAATTTTGAAAGCTTAAAAAAGGCAAATTATTGGGTTGAAAGAAAAATTTCTTGTGGTTTCTAAATAAATTAAATGTTCTACAAACTGCAAGATGATAAGGATGTTTTGAGGATTGTGAAACCACCTCTTATATTACTAGTGTTCCTAGATCTACCCTGACTCAGGGTGGTAGCACCTGTTAGGGTCCCAGCTATGGGCAAATAGTTAACCTCCAAACTGGGGTCAAAATACTATGAGAGTGTAAAAATATGTTTTAATACCAGCAAAACATTTCTGGAAAAAAAATATTACCAGCAATACATTTTTGAAAAAAGAAAAAAAAAAAAAGACATTATCAGCAATAAAAATCTTGTCGGCATTAAATAACTAATTGAGGTTGATAAGCCATAAAACAAACCAAAATTCAAGAACTTTAATTCCAAGTAGAGAGCTTACTGTTCCCAAGATGACAAACTCGTTAACCATAGAAAAGCATTCAAGTTGGTTCACAAAATGAACTTGACCCACATCAGGTGACTTATAATTGTAGTTTTGTGCCCAACTTGATAGAGACAGTCTCAATAAGGAAAAGCAATGAACAAGAATAATATAGATGTCAATCAGGACTATCCTATGAATATCATTTTTATTTTTTAATCAATTCATGCCAAGCAAGGTGATAATGCCACTAAGATGCAAGGGGTTACTGGGAATGAAAGATAATGAAAAAAAACATTAGAAGGAACCAGAAAACCCAATCTTAAACAGGAAATAAGGGATAAACTTCTACTGTTCAAAAAGACCAGAGAGAAGTGTGAACCAGACAATAGGCAAACTTATCTACTCCTATTGAGGAGAAGAAAAAACATAATTAGTAAATAAAATTTCCGAGTTCAAGAAAAGATTTTAGAGATATAGACTTCAGAACTGGAGCCCCAATTCTAAAAAGGAAACAAGAGATAAACCTCTATTCCTGTTCAAAAGACTGGAGAGGAGTCTGAACCAGATGATAGGCAAATCTATCTACTCCTATTGAAGAAAAAATAAAATAATATAAATTTCAGAGTTTACGTGGAGATGTTAGAAGCATAGAGTTAAAGTAGACTTTAGAAGAAATCAGAAACCCAATCCTAAACAGGAAACAAGAGATAAACCTGTTCAAAAGACCTGGGAGGAGTGTGAACCAGGCAATAAAGTGAACCTATCTACTCCTTATGGTTTATCAAGTGATTTATGATATCATAAAGACAAATTTTCATATCTTTTAATCACATGTCCAGTTTTGTTCCAATGGCTTCATCATTACTTTTAAGTACTAAATAAAGGGGAAATTTGGAATAGTAGGAGTTTGTGAAAGAAACGCTAAAATATAATAAGCAGGTGGGGAATCAGAATAAAATCAGTGAGAATATTTCAGAAGACACATGATGAAATTGTCCAGAATGAATCTTCTTGAAAATATAATAATAATAATAATGATGATGATAAGAAGAAGAAGGAGAAGAAGAAGAAGAAAAAGAAATACAGGTTCCACGCTGTTTTTCTGTCAAACTTCAAAGATTATCCATTTTGCCAGACTATCACCACTTAGGTTAGAGAGTGCACTCATTTAAAAAACAAAAAAGAAAAAAAAAGAGGGAACATTTTTTTAGAGGCAAATGTTTAACTTTTGCCAGCTAACATCTTTAACACTTTCACGAACCACATTTGTCATAATTGGAAAAAAAATACAGCATCAAATCAATCTCTGAATTCTTAAAGAGTTATCTGTGCTTTGTTTTTATTTACAAATGTTAAGTTTGAAATTGTGCTAACATAACTGTATAGTAATGATGTTGTCTTCCCCCACCCCTCAGTACACAATTATCAGTAACATAAGCAGTTTCAAACTTGACATTTGTAAATAAAAATTAAGTTCAGATAACACTTTAAGAAGTTTAACACTGTATTCTTATTATGAACAGGACCCCCATCTAAACTGACAAAAATAAAATATATATTTTAAATTCTAACAAATGTCATGGACATATGAATGCTAATCTATAAAAATTGTTAAAAAAAATCAAAACAATTCTTCCCTGTTTTTTATAAGTGGACCAGTTAATTTAAATAAGGCCTACAAACAGAAGTCTCTTAATAACAATTCAATAACACACCTCTAACCAACTAATTATACGTCTCTCGTATCCTTACAGCATCATTATTAGAAACTAAAATTTATCAGAAATAGGTGATACACTTGTATTTAAAGACATTATTGGTTAGGATAGCAGAGATGTCTATTCAGAACATTGGAGTACCAACATTAATTTATATACAAATCAATCAACATATCAGCTGTGTGCAGTGGTTAGCATACTGGCATCACGAACCATAGGTAGTGAGTTCAATTCTCATTGCTTGTTAAAAGTAAACTTGTGGCTGAACTGGGTTACTTAAAGAAAGGATTTTTTGTTAAACAATTGAAACTAGTTTTTCTTACAGGCAAAACATATCTAATGTATTATACTAAAAGAAACTTCATGATTAACAAAAACACAGTTAAGTCAATAAAGGTGACCTAATCACTAATAACTGAGAAATACCAAAATAAATCAATGGAATAATTAAAAGAAAACATTGAAATATTTTGGTTATTTCTTTAAACCTTTTCATCATGAGTAAAAAGGAAATAAATTATCTTAAGAGTGTAAATTAGACTACATGAAAAATAAAATGGAAAAATACAAAAATCATTTACAATGCTTTTTACGGTAAAGCTGTTTGAAATGGGGTTTTTTTTATAGTAAAATCATTTGCAATGCTTTTTATAGTAAAATCATTTGCAATGATTATAAAAATAATAATTATGCATAACAATTTTTTTTAAATTCTTAAAAAGTAAAAATATATGTTATATTAAGTTGTTAGCTATATCTAATGAAATGTCATATCAGCTGATTTGATTGGATGTGAATTGTCATGTGACAAAAAGTATTTCCAATTTTTGATGAGTCATCATTTCTGAATCACAAGTTTTTGATGCATTTAAGCAATTTTACCAGGAACTCAAGTTAACAAAAGTATATTATAAATAAGTATCTTCTAATAAGCTGTTCCACCTATTAATTAAAATGAGCTTTTCCAAATTCAAACTCAACTGGAATTTGAACTCAGCTCTCCAATTTATCCATTATATCGCATCACACATCCAAGCTTGCAGCACATGGTATTCCCAAGTGGTCACCCATCTAAGTACTGATCAGGGTCAACTTTGTTTAACTTTGGTGATGGAACAAGAATATGGCCATGAATATGGGTAAATAGCAAGACTGACTGGGCTTTTTTTTGGCAACCATTCTAGCAGAAGGAAAACTCTGAATAAGTTTGAAGGTTGGCAGAGGAGACAAGCTTCTTATAGGAGCCAATGACCAGTTTAAACAATTCACTTGTACAGGATGTATGGTAAAAACTTAGAATTTACTGAACCTTTGCCTGTTCTTGACATATTTGGGGATTATGTATAAAAGATGTATCAGGTGCACAGTTTCAGAAAAAAAAAAAAAAGTTTTATTTTGATTTAAAAAAAAAAAAGAAAAGAAAAAACAAAATGTGACATTTTTTTGTATTAAAATCAATGAACACTGACATTTATATATCAAGACAGATAAAAATTTTCAGTGATGATTCCACAGCAAGGTGAGGCTGTAAACTCTGCTCGACAGGGAAGTTGAGAGGCTTAATATTGCTTACTATACTTGAACTAAATATATTATTTCAGTATTATAGAACAAGATAAAAATTTTCTAGCCTGAAACATGATGTGGCTTCCTTCTGTCTTTTCTATAAATATTTGCATGACAGTTGTTCTAATGAGATCTCCTTGGTACCTCAATGGCATAAATTTAAGTGTACTACTAGATTGGCAACAAGTTTTTACTGTTGAAATAGCTAGCTGTAACAGTTTTATTCTAATAATTTCTTTCCTTGCATTTTCCACTTGTGGAACTCTTCTGGTTCCTTGCTCCCCTACCACCTACGATCTCCAAATATTTGAATACAATGCTATCTTCTTGAATCCTGTTCTTTTATTGTCCTTTCTTTTCAAAGTCTTCTCTTTCACTCTCAATAACATTTTGCATGTTAGCAACATTATTACTTTGTTTGGCATGAAATGATTTAAAAAAAAAAAAAAAAAAGGAACAAAAAAATCATGTAAATATACATGTGACAGCTTTTAAATATCAATAAACATGTGAAATTTTAACTGTATTGTGAGATTAAATTAATATATCCCCATGCACTTGCAAAATATATTGTAAGTCATATATTCAAAGACAAGCACTGAAGTTTTAGATAGATAAATAGGGCATATGAATAGAGAGATATTAGATGTATTATCTACACTCACAAACATTCTAGATCTTAATGGTTGTACACATTTTGACTGTCAACCACTAAAAATGCTCCCAGTTAGGCCCCACAGTTCCTAAAAGCCAGTCCTGTTTGCAAGACACTGCTTTCTCACCATGACTATAGTGTGTGTATATATATATATATATATATATATATATATATATATATATATATATAAAAATTATCTGCACTTTCACCATAAGTCTTTAGGTTTGTCATACTGTCTCCTGCTCATGCCAGTTTTCATGCTGTTGTTACAGTATAAGCAAGGCTGCTCCACTAGCAGTCAATAAATGCTACCAGTACCATGTAACCTAAGAGTAACTGACACATGGTCAAGGTCATCAGTGACTAAACTTGTTCACACATCAAGCTTTTCTAATGAGGGATGTGGCTAGACACCCAACAGGGTTAAATAAGGCAGATGACCCATCATGTAGGGTCAAAGGCCAATTAGCACAATGTGGTAGACTGCACTTCATAGCTATGGATGCAACCAATGTGATGATGACATGGCATCACTGGGCGATGTGTTTCCTAGGCTGAAGTCACTGCACAGGGTGTAGAATCAATGGCCACATATTCATGACCAAGGTGATGTTGGAAGACATCAACCATGGCTCGGTTTGTAGAGGGACAGACTCTGTCAGGTCTATTTGCTCAAAACATGCTGCACATGAATACCTTTCTGTAATCAAACATGCCACATCTAAAACTATGGAGAAAGCAATGAAAAACCAATCCACTATCTTTCCCTGTAAGTCCTGGCAATTTACATATAAAGAAAAAGTATGTGTGGACAGACATGATTGTCAATGTCTTGAAGGAACACAGAATTAAGAAATAAAAAAAAAAAAAACTCATAAAAGTGTTAACATTTTTTAATCATTCTATATGTTATATAAAATGCACTTATAACACTTTTTGCAGAGTGCACAGATACTACGATCTGATTACAGTTAGAGCACACAGTTATTGTGCTGATCCATACATAAATAAATCCCATCATTTTTTACAGATATTATGCTAACATGTTAGGATGAGAAATTTTCAGCACACCCTTGAGTACATGCGTGTGTGTGTGTGTGTGTGTGTGTGTGTGTGTGATCCTTGTATTTTTCAATATTAAAATGAACATTGGGAACAAATTAAAAAAAAAATTAAAAAATAGTATAACTCTACAGTGGGCACTTATTAAAAAGTGTGTATATATATATATATATATATATATATATATATATATATATATTCAACAGCTGCTTATATTATAAATAAAACAACAAAGTAATTATTCACACTATTTACATTGTCCTCATCTTTGTTGTTGTTATTAAAATAGCCTAGTGGATTAAAACATTGGTTCTTGAATTTGGTGACAGTAATTCTGAGTTCAATCCCTGAGCTGGGCAATGTTGTACTTGGACTCAATGGAAATGGGGCAAGCAATAAATGAGCAGTACTAAAAATAAGAACTAGACAAGATATCCCTAGATTTGGGCAGTGGATTGAGAACAGCCTAAATAAATTAAATTAAATAAAGGGTTCTGATCAGAATTCCCTGTAGGTTACATGGATAGATACGCATTTGAAGGATGGAGGGCACAACAGCTAAAATGTTGTGATAGTAACAACAAAAATGAGGACAATAGTCCGAATGTAAATAGTGTAAATAATGATAACTCTTCATCCGAGAAATTCAGACAGAAATCAAATAACGTTACTATCATGGTTCAAAGTATATTAAAAAAAAAAAAAAAGTAAAAGAAAACCAAAAAAAATAAATAAAATAAATAAAAAAAAATAAAATTAAACTGTCAGCCTCACATCAAGATCTTTTTCTTTCATAAAACATCCAAAAATATTTTTAGTTTGTACAAATATCTTTTTCTTTCATAAAACAAGAAGCCTATAATAAAAATAATCAAGAAACCTGGCCTTCTTCAGTTCAGATGGATTTGTCAATTTTACAAAATTTCCAATATAGATAATTTACTTAGCAGATCTTATACTAGCACAAGTGTAGACCACCTAGGAAGGATCATAGTAATCGGCAACATAACTAGCTTACTATTATACCAGTGTATTAATTGATTTGTTTTTTATGGTTTATCAACCCTTTGTGGGTTATTTAAAGCTGAAACATATTTCAGATTGTAGGATGTTGCTTACAGTTCCTGCTTAACTTTGGTGATCAATTAAGAACTAATTCTTTCAGAATGATTTAACAGTAAGCTTTTATGCCCAATATGTACTGATAAAAATTCATTGGATTTATAATATGCAATAAGGAACAAATCCACAGATATTGGTGTTTTAGACCAGTGTTTCCCTAACATTCTCTCACTACTGTCCGCTTTGCCCCCAGGCTACATCCCTAGTATCCACACCTAAACCTCAGAAGATATTTATTTTGTTGTAATGTTAGTTCAAAATAGCCAAGAATTAGAAAAGCCGTAGCTAGAGAGAGTATCAAAGGAACAGAAGACTTGGTAGAGAAAACAAAGAAGAGGTTTATTAAATACAGAGAACAGAAATAACTGAAGTAATATCATTTACTCCTCAAATATTTATTTCTGTAAACAGAAAATGTGTCACAAGGCCAAAAGGTGGGGATAGAGAAGGCTGGTCATCAATCTGTCTTCTCTTAAACTTAGCTCGCCAAAATTACCGACTCAAACTATATAATATTCATTGTGCTAAAACCCCACATTCTTACTTGCCAATCTTACTAAGAGCCACCATAAATACTACTCAAATCCTACTCTAAAGTGGCTACTTACTATGTTTATAAGTAGGAGCGGTTCATTGTCACAAGTAGTAGGGAAGAGCAGGAAGTATGTGGAGTCCTAATCTACAACATATTTCTTATTTGATATCCTACAAATTCAAAACAATCAATCTTATACCAGACAAACACATGTAGCTATATCACTAGACCTACAAACTTAGAGCATTGACTCCTGCAGATTTCAATTGTTATATCTGGCCGGTGCATCCTGTTTGAATAACATCAGCAAGATATAAGCAAATTTTTAACTAATGACAAATTAAAGCCATATATGTATATCTCTTATTCTAATTTTATTCTTTGTAAAGCATACTGTATTTTGGGGTGGGGGGGAGAGAAGGATTTTTTATTGAACAAAAATTCAATCCAATACTTTAAAAATTAGTATATATTGTTCTAAATAAAATAAAAGCCTACAGTCATATCATGTTGAAACACCTGGTCTCATGTGATCACCAATGTTAAACAACACTGAGCCTGCACAGTACTTAGATGGGTGATTGCTTGGATGTACTGCATAATGACTCAGAATTATAGAGCCAAGTTTCAATTCAAGTTCATTACATTAACTTACATGTAAAAACCCTTTAAAGGGTATGAATCCACCTCTTCTCCCCACAGCTATGAGTTAATTAGTAGGATTTGTATCAGTAAATCATTATCTTCAAAACAACCTAAAAATATTTTCTAGCTTTAAATAACCTGCAAAAAGGTTGATAAGACATAAAAAACAAATACATAAATCAATCAATCTAAATAAAAAAAAGGAGTTCAAGACATCAAA